>CM068588.1:8308138-8653138 GCA_035048485.1 Pteria penguin | reverse complement strand
CCTTCCCTTCCATGTCTTTCCCTACCATTCCCTCTCTCTTGTACCCAGACTTCTTTCAACACACTACCTCATTTTCACTTCACAGTTTTTATAAAAGATATTGTGCTTCTCACTATATCACAAACATTAGCAGTATTGAAAATAAAATATAATTATAGATTTCCCATACCATGCATATATAACTGGATTAAGTAATGACATAGGAAACAAGTAAATACATGTAAGTAAACAAATAAATAAAAACAAAAACAAAATAAAACGAGAAAACAAAAAACAAATTTTAAAAATAAAACAAATACAACCCCAGGGCCAAGAAAAAAAAAATAAACAACAACCCCCCCATCCCCAAATACAAACAAAAACAAAACACAAGCAAAATAAAAAAAAAACAAAAATAATAAAAACAAAAACAAACAAGTAAACAAAAAGCAATAAAACAAACAAACCCCTCCCAAACCAAAGCAAAACAAAAAAAAAAAAAAAAAAAAAGAAGACAACTTCACAAAAACAACCAAGTAAAAGAGAAACACCCCCCCCCCCCCCCAAAGAAAATTAATATAAACCAAACCAAAACAAAAGAAAACAACAAAAAAACAAAACAAAACAAAACAAAACACACACAAGCAAATTGAACATAAAAATAAATGCAGTAAAACTCTCAAAAAGTTTTTTTTTAGATAAAGGTCAAATGTATTAATAGATACCTGATATACTCTTAAAGAAATCGCCTACTTTTATGAGCATTGCCAGACTACTAAGATTGGTGGACTCCTGGACATAGGTAGGTATGCTAACCGTGGGGTGTCTATACATCACCCGATCTATCACCTGAATTATACCATTGGTAGCCACCTGGTCTGCTTTAACCAAAGTAGCACCACATGCCGTCATTTCTGATATCTGAAGAAGGCAGTATATATATTCAATGTGTTCAGAAACTGTTGGTAAGTTCAGTAGGACTGTATCTTAATGTCATGTTTTCGTTTTTGAATTTAAATCCCCCCTTTTCCCCGCAACCACCACACACAAAGTAAATTCAAAAATTAAAATATGAATGTACTGACAACAATTGAAGTTCCCTGTTGTCAAAATCTTTTAAATGTTACTGAAATTCAGATCTTCCTATGGGCCCTATTGATACAAATTTATATATTATATACATGTTCAATGAACTTACAGCACCGCTACTATTCTTATAGAGGTTAAGGCGGATATCAGATCCCTCCACTGACGTTGGAATGAGGAGGTCATTGGTCCAGTTGTGGAATGAGAGATTTCCCCGTGTGATATGAAAACCCACCAGTTCGTGCATCAACTCCCAGTTCTCATCCCGATTGAGTTTGGCGATGACGCTTTTCGGAATTGCTTCGAATGCATCGTTTGTTGGTACATACACAGTGAAGGGACCTGAATGGAGAACGGGAGAACGAATAAATCAATGATAGTGATGTATACGCGTCAATATGGTTACGTAATTATGCAGCTTGAGAACGAGCCAAAATCCTACGTCATTAATATGACAGACATAACTAACTACCTAAATTAAAAGGCCACCTGTATTAAGAGGTCATACATACATACATACATACATATATATTCCTTTGATTTCAACTTTAAAACTTTCTGTTCCACTTAAATTCGGAAATGAGAAATAAATCAAACATCTGAAAGTTTTATGTAGCATTTGTTAATACTATTCTATAGCAAATCTTTTAATATACTATCATACCGGTCAAACCTTTCTCTGAGAATGAACTTATTATTCATGCATTAATATTGTTATCCATTCTTCATCAATACAGCCGATCTTGTTCATTAAGTGTAACGACATATTTGATTACATCTTTATAACTTTGGGTTCGTGATACTAGAATTCAGAAATAGGAAATAACATGTCTCTGTAATTCGTCTTCACTCAAACGAAAGAAAAATAATTAAAACTTCTTTTGCTATAATATTTATTGTATACAGAATCAATATTCTACTCCCTAGTTGCCAGTCGGGCAGAGCACAGCTAAAAAAACCTACAAAACGACGGAAAATGAGCCTTCAAATACCAACAAACTGCGATGCAATATAGCGCTATAATGAGACGTGAAAACAGTGTAACATGCACAAAAGCTAGAGCGTCGATTGACGGTTTCTTAATTGTCCATTCGTCAAAACTATGCACGCCGACCGTGCCTAGCCTCTTGAACCTCATCTTGACTTCCACGTCATGAATATAATTTCCGCTCAGCCATTATTAATTATTACAAACAAATAACAGTTTTAGCCAGAACTTTTAATGTGACCTACCGGTCAAACTATTCTCTGAAATTGAAATAATTATTCATACATCAATATTGTTATCCGTTCTTCATCACTGTAGCCGACGTCGTTCACCCGGTAGTGTACTTATCTCCTGACCGAGAGGACCGAGGTTCGACTCACTCCAGCGGCTCCTCGGTGTGCTGTCTTTTGGATAAGAGCGAGGTCCTTTATCACGGTAGACATGATCCCTGACAGTAAAATCCGAGGTCCTGTACCGCGGCAGATATGATGCCAGACAGTAAAATCCGAGGTACCGTGCCGCGGTAGATATGGTCC
This sequence comes from Pteria penguin, assembly GCA_035048485.1. Classification (NCBI taxonomy): domain Eukaryota; kingdom Metazoa; phylum Mollusca; class Bivalvia; order Pterioida; family Pteriidae; genus Pteria; species Pteria penguin. The sequence continues at coordinate 8,650,549 of CM068588.1, read as the reverse complement.
CAGACAGTAAAATCCGAGGTCCCGTACCACGGTAGACATGGTTCAGAGAGTAAAATCTGAAGTCTTTTCGCACGGTATACATAGTCCCCGACTGTTAAATTCGAGATCCGAGGTCCCGTACCACAGTAGACATGATCCCAGACGGTTAAATCCGAGGTCCCGTGTCACGGTACACATGGTCCTAGACAGGAAAATCTCAGGTCTCGCATCTCGGTAGACATGATCCCAGACAGTAAAACCGAGGTCCTGTATAACAATAGACATGCTTCCAGATGATGAAATCCGAGGTTCTATATCACGGCAGACATAACCCAAGGTCCCTTGTCACGACAAACCTAACCCAAGGTCCCTTGTCACGACAGACCTAACCCAAGGTCCTTTACCACGGTAAACATGATTCCTCAATGCTTAGGATGTGTTCGTGACACGATTTTAATTTTTATTTTCATTTATTCTTATTTTTTTGTAATGATCTAGTATAAATGCACAGACACTGTAGAAGTGAAAATTGATACGGTCTTCCCCCTTTTCTGAAATCCTGGATCCGCGATCGAGCATCAACTTCTGGACCAACGCAATCATACCTGCCCCAACAGAGAGCTCTTTCCAGACATGATAGCGGCGATTGACACCGACTGAAATTTCTCTAATGATGTTCTACACATGTACTTACCACTTTTATCATCTCCAAGTTCATATTCAAATCCTGTTCCTTGAAGTAGTCCAGAAAACATAGTACATCCTATAGACTCTGCCAGGTCGGCGATATCCCATGGCTGAGACTGGACAAATGGCAAAATTAACACGAAGCAAACAAGTAAAGACCGCCACATTTTACAGCCTAACAGTATGGGGAGAAGATTCAAGGTATCAGATAACAAGCTGTAGGTATTTATTTACTTAAACTTATTATAGATATATTCAGAAGTAGAGTCGGCATACATATAAATAACCCTGTCGTTTAATTTATGGGTAAGTATGATATATGACTTTGTAGAAATAATGATAATTAAACACCCCAGCCCCCCCCCCCCCCGAAAAAAACCAAACACCCCCCCCCCCCCAAAAAAAACAAAACAAAACAAAAGAAACATTTAAAACAAACACCCCTTCCAAAAAAAATATATATATATAACAGAAACAAAACAAAAACACAAAACAACCCCCCCCCCAAAAAAAAAACCCCCAAAAAACAAAACAAAACCACCCCCCCCCCCCCCAAAATAGAAGAAGAAAAAAGCCCCTAAAACTGAATAAACAAAACAAAAACCGATAATACAAATGAGTTCGGCGTTTATCGCAGCTTCGGCATTTCTTTGTGACAAGACATCATACCGTAGACAATGTATCTAAATTTCTAAGTTCGCTCGAAATATATGATATCATGAAATACTTAGGTTTCTTTTCAGTATATATACTTTAGTTGGTTGATACTTTGTTTGACTTCACTATCAGTGATGAGATAACATTTTATGTTACCCTAAACATGTATGGTGCATATTGTAAATTCAACCCAAATTGTGGATGATGTACTGTACCTTTGAGGTTTCATTATATCTATATAGCATGTATATTCTGGTAAACTTGTATTATTTCTCTATATATTCTCGTTATCTTGCAATATGTCTCTATATGCATTGTCTCTATATATTCTAGTTAACTTGTATAATATCTATATATATTCTACTTAACTTGTATAATATCTCTATATATTCTGGTTAACTTGCAATATATATATATATATATATATATATATATATATATATATATATATATATATATATATATATATATATATATATATATATACTGGTTAATTTTTTATTATATCTCTATATATTCTGGTTGACTCGTATTATATCTTTATATATTCTGTTTAACTTGCAGTAAAGCTCTATATATTCTACTTAACTTGCATAATATCTCTATATATTCCGGTTAACTAGTATTATATTTCTATATACTCTGGTTGACTTGCATTATATCTATACTTGGATTACATCTATATAAATTCTCATTATCTTGCATTATATCTACATATATTCTCGTTAACTTGAATGTACAGCGGTGCATATAATGATAAATACTGACGAGTGCATGACCACACAACTATGTACATGTATATATAATACAGTCACGTGCCATACACTCATGAGATGCTCAGTGGATGAAGTACATGGCTCGTGACCGAAAGGTTGCCGGTTCGACTCCCGCCCTGGGCGCACTGGTGTCCTGTCTTTCGGATGAGACAGTAAAGCCGAAGTCCCGTGTCACGGGAGGCGTGGCACGTAAAAGATCCCTCACTGCTTCGGGTGGGTCCGTTGCAAAGGTATAAAATTCTTTGCAATGCATCAGGCATATGCCGCCACCATATACGTGAATAATTGTGGAGTGACGTAAAACAGTAATCATACAATCAGCGTACTCATGCACATTTTTCTTAATGTACATAAGTAAACGAAAATGTGCTCAGAATATAAAGGTTGTGATTTGAAAGACCCCTCAATGCTGTTAATTCTTTTTCTTTATAATTTAAGGGTTGCATTTCAGTCCATACATAATCAGTTTGAATGAGCAACCGTACTTGATTTATTGTTACCTCATTTTCATAATGCTACATGTATCTATAGTTTGGAGGCGACAGATGGGGTCGTGAGTTCGAATTCTGTCTAGTACATGGTTATGCCATGGATTGACGGACTTTAAGTTGGTACCCATGTCTAGGATTGTCCTTAAAAGGTAATGACCAAAGATAATGACCACAACCAGCAAATGAGTCAGACAGAAGGTCAAACACATCGTGTTTAACGAATTCGGAAGGATGCTGAGGCCTGTTTTACTAAAGAACTTCAAGCAAGCCTCTTTCCCGTTTAACGTTCCCGCAATGTTTCTTTACCCGTTATTTGATCACGTTTATGAGTTACAGGTTGTGCATGAATCCGGGATCTTTTTCCTCCCGGGTAGTGGCGGATTTAGAGGGGGGAGGGGGGCTGGGAGCTCGCCCCCTCCCTTTTAGCCACATATAAGTAAAAATTAAGATTTGGCACCAAAATGGCTGAGTTGTTTGGTTAATACACATGTGCCCCCTCCTCCCCCCTTTCGGAAATCCTGGATCCACCACTGCCGGACATCAGTGGGCCGTTTCACAAAGAATCATACTTACGATATTTTACGTACGTACAAAAATTCCTTAAGTCTTAAGATTTTTTTTGTACGTACGTAAAATATCATACATATGATTCTTTGTGAAACGGCCCACTGGTCTCACCTCTGAATTTCAGGGGTCTGTAAATGTCCACTGTGGTACATTGTTGTTAGTGCCATAGTCATGTGACACCAATTACTTTCGTATTTTACTTTCATTGTTAAACATCTCGAGGTACTCACAGTGTTGCCCTGAACAAGGAGGAACGTTTACGCGAAGTGACTTCGCCATATAGAACAATTCTTGAAAGTGACGTACAAGAGCAGACGGCAACTATCGTTGAAACAAGATTGCAATTAAAAACAAAGACATGTTTTTATCCAAGAAAGAAACGCTGTGCGCAGTTGCAGTAACATTTATTTACATTTATGTATTAGTAATAAGATTTTTTTAAAACAAAATCAAATGAAACTACTGTAAAAACGTTGCTCATTTATAGGAATTGCACGGTCTGGGACATCAGGTAACCATTGTTCAACTGTAAAAGTAAATACAAGTATACGTAATGAACATTTTTTCTTCTGAATTTGCAAATTGAAGGGGCAATTAAAAGATCTGCAATAACCTGTTATGTAAACCGTTTGATGGAATTAAAACAACATTTATTATTCAGTCTTATAGTTATCAATCCTTTACATTAAAATCTGAAATATTTTATTTCTTTACTTCTTGTTAAGAAAATGCTTTTAAGTAGAAATACAATCATTTACCAACTTACATATTTATGCTAAATGTTCACCAATGCGACCCGGGATCGATTCCCGGTGTGGTACGTGAGATGGTGAGGTTGTCACCAATCTGACTTCGTGGGTTTTTCCCCGGGTACTCCGGTTTCCTCCCACACAAACCACACCCTAATTCCAAAATCCGTGCCAACGAGCAAGATTTATATACGTTATTACCTTGTTTCTTAATCGTTGTAAATAAGGTTTGACTATGTTAAACGTATTGTCTTTTTATAATATCTGATATCCATCAAGTGATCACATGACTACCCGTAGTCATGTGATCTCTTTTGATAAGTATCAGTATTGTCCACAAATTATTTTCTTTTTCTAATTTTAGAATATTTTTTCTCTATCAAAGGAAACGTTTTAATAAGATTTAAGTTAGCATCTAGTCTTACTTATGCGGTTGCTCTCATCAGTCAGATTTTTCACCAAACTCAGGTTTGCGTTTGCCATCTCCAGACTTTTCTGGTTTGCGTTTGCCATCTCCAGATTTTTCTGGTTTGTCTTTGCCGTCTCCAGATTTTTTTGGTTTGCGTTTTCCATCTCCAGATTTTTCGGGTTTCTTACGATCACCATCTGATTTATCATCCCTCTCAAAGGCATCTAGTAATCTCTCCAATATATCCAGCTCTGAAGTAATAAAGCTTTTATATCAATATTAAAAGGCAACTGGTATAAACCTCTAATTTAACAACATTCATATACTTGATGATTAATAATGAAATTTAAATTTGATACATGCACGATGACTAATAATAGAATTAAAATTTGATACATTCATGATGAATAATAATAGAATTTGAATTTGATACATACACGATGATTAATAATAGAATTTGAATTTGATACATACACGATGATTAATAATAGAATTTGAATTTGATACATACACGATGATTAATAATAGAATTTGAATTTGATACATATACATGTACACGCCATATATGCTAACGAACTCGTAATTAAATATACAAATGAATTGAGTATTTTGAAGATCTTCTACTGAATGTTAAAAAAGACAGTACTACTTTACTGTAAGATAAATTTCTACTGTCTTATTGTCAACTTCGATATACACGTAGTACTATTCCTTTTTCACCTGCGTATGGCGTTTATATGTTTCATCTAATCAAATATGCAAGAGCTTCTTAAGACAATGAATGTCAAATTTTACGGCCACTATAAAGACCTTCCTTGCACTTATCAGAAATCATCGTCTGACATGTTGACTTCCTTATTAGACTATAGTCCCTATTAAACCGTTTGTATTGTGATAATACAATATCATACCAGTTTATTTATGACGACTTTTTACCTATTGAGACCACGTTTATACCGTTACTACCTAATATGACTCCGAGCTATACTAGCTCAATTAATCTTATAGCAACATAGCACGTGTGACCGATACGCAGGGGATACCTACTTCTCCGTGGCACTTGATTCCACCTCTGGTTCTTCCAGGAGTCCGTGATAGCATAATTCTGTGTAATGTATTACACGTTCCTTATTGACTACCGCTTGGTTTCTTAACACTTTACATGACAGAGTACAATTATGACTGTATGAAACATTTAGATGATAATAGCGTAATTTTGATGGAAATATAAATCCCTTACCTTCCCGAGACTCAGGTTTGCGTTTTCCATCTCCAGATTTTTCGGGTTTGCGTTTTCCATCTTCAGATTTTTCGGGCTTGCTTTTCCCATCTCCAGATTTTTCGGGTTTGCGTTTTCCATCTTCAGACTTTTCGGGCTTACGTTTGCCATCTCCAGATTTTTCGAATTTGCGCTTGTCTTCACCAGAGTCTGGTTTCTGTTTGCCATCTCCAGACTTTTCCGGCTTGCGTTTGCCATCTCCAGATTTTTCGGGTTTGCGTTTGCCATCTCCAGATTTTTCGGATTTTTCTTTTCCATCTCCAGATTTTTCGGGCTTGCGTTTACCATCTTCAGATTTTTCAGGTTTACGCTTGCCATCTCCAGATTTTTCTGGTTTCTTCTTACCATCTCCTTTTTTGCGATCATCGTCTGATTTATCGTCTCTCTCAAAGGCATCAAGTACTCTCTCTAGAACATCCAACTCTTAAAAAGTACAAATTTGTGTGATTTTGAGTGAAATAAAAATTTTAACTACAGAGCAAAACTTATATAGCAAATACTGTAATTTAGAGGCAGGAAAAAGTATTCACTAACCACGAGATTTTTGTTTTTGGTCTCCATCTCCAGATTTTTCGGGCTTTTGTTTTCCATCTCCAGATTTTTCGGGTTTGCGTTTACCATCTCCAGATTTTTCGGGCTTGCTTTTTTCATCTCCAGATTTTTCAGGTTTTTGTTTGCCATCTCCAGATTTTTCAGGTTTACGCTTGCCATCTCCAGATTTTTCAGGTTTCTTCTTGCCATCTCCTTTTTTGCGATCATCGTCTGATTTATCGTCTCTCTCAAAAGCATCAAGTACTCTCTCTAGAACATCCAACTCTTAAAAAGTACAAATTTGTGTGATTTTGAGTGAAATAAATATGTAAACTTCATAGCAAAATCTATATAGTAAACACTGTAAATTAAGAGGCAGGAAAAAGTGATAACTAACCACGGGATTTGGGTTTGCGTTTTCCATCTCCAGATTTTTCGGGCTTTTGTTTTCCATCTCCAGATTTTTCGGGTTTTTGTTTTCCATCTCCAGATTTTTCAGGTTTGCGTTTTCCATCTCCAGATTTTTCGGGTTTTTGTTTTCCATCTCCTGATTTTTCGGGTTTACGCTTGCCATCTCCAGATTTTTCGGGTTTCTTCTCGCCATCTCCTTTTTTGAGATCATCGTCTGATTTATCATCTCTCTCAAAGGCGTCAAGTACTCTCTCTAACACATCCAACTCTTAAAAAGTACAAGTTTGTGTTTTTCTGAGTGAAATAAAAATTTAAACCACTAGCAAAATCTATATAGCAAACACTGTAAAGGCATGTAAAAGTGTTCACTTACCACGAGATTTGGGTTTGCGTTTTCCATCTCCAGATTTCTCGGGTTTGCCTTCACCAGATTCAGGTTTGCGCTTGCCGTCTCCATCTTTTGGTTTGCGCTTATCATCACCGGATTCTGGTTTTCGCTTGCCCTCTCCATCTTCTGGTTTGCGTTTACCATCACCAGATTCTGGTTTCTTACGATCTCCATCTGGTTTATCCCCTCTTTCGAATGCATCAAGCACGCTCTCTAGTTCATCCAACTCTGAAAAAATACAACTTACATATATAGTTCATAAAAAAAGCTTCAAAGGCAGTGTGTAATGAAATTTTAATGTTATAAAACTTTTTATATCTCTATTATGCGGCTAAAAATCAGAAAACATTTACTGTAGTATATATATAAATTATCTAAATAGTTATAATTAATTAAATTAACTATATAAATTGAAATTTTCCAAATATTTTTGTTAAACTGAGTTCCAGAGACATCTTCTGAGGCCTTGGCGGCTAGGTTGGGCTATGACATGCTTGTTTGTATGTGAAGAGTCACCTGAGTGCCTGTCTATGATCAGTTTTTAAATTAAGGTTCTGCGATCTCAACCTCTGACCAATATCTAATTTAAAATAATATTTATTGTAGTTGCATTTAAGAAATCTTCTTAAAACAGAATCGAGGCCAAGTGGCCAAAGACCTTTAGTAATTAAACTAGAGCATCGGTCAAGTATAATTTAAAATAATAAGCAAAGTTTCAAATATTCCTATTTTATATGAATTTGTAAGTTTGTACTTACCATTTTTAGGTCTCTGAAAATAAAAAAAAGAATGTTTAACGTAAAATCCAGACTCACAAAACAATGTAGTTACAGATAAGTTTAAGATATCTAGTTTTGTTAATTATTAGTTAATAATTTAAATTAATGTCACTTAATTTAAACATTAAATTAACATCATAATTCTTAGAATAAACGTGTTTGGTTTCAGATAGCAACTAAATTGTCTTTTTAATTCAATTTAAATTTTAAAACTTTTTCATACGAAGCAAATAAAGTAATCATTGCCAGGGAAAAAAAGAAAGTATGATGATAATAAATGAGGAAGAATAATTTATAACCCTTCCAATTTCTTAGACTATGTTTTAAACTTACTTTTTTCAAAGTGTACGCATCGGAGACTAGAATGGCCCCGCAAAGGAGTACAAGTGCTATCGCCACCCTCATGTTGTCGGTCTGCAGGGGGAAGAGTGCGATCCTCATTTATATACCATTCAAGATAGAAATCGTGATTTACGATTCTATGTCCCCTAAAACCCTTTTCAAAATTCAAAAATCTAAAACGATTTCGTTTTCATACAAAATAAAAAGACTACAAATATTGATATTCTTATAAAAGATTTAATTGTAAATTGACATAAGTAATTCATAAAATCAACAATTTAAAATCAACAGGTACAACTTAAATACTAATAATGTAATACTATTTTCCTAACGATTGATTCTAAATGGGTTAATATAATAGATATTTTCACATTCCCAGGCATATGTTAATTTTACTAACAAAATCATTAATCAAACAAAATTCACCTAATAATGTTCGTGGGACATAGTTAATTTTTTTTACATTATACACGATGTGTACGCGTGTTACCCGATCTAAACTAAATCTGCAAGGTCCAGTACATTATATAAATCTCTTGACCTGATATTATTTAGCACATTACATAAAAAAAACCTTGACTCACTTTAGACAGATTATACCGTTCTCCGATCTATCGCTTGTCAATATACAGTGGCATACTTTTTGCCCTCACATATATGGTCATATTCGAATTCTTCATTTCTCATAAGCCAGTGAAGACAATGGTATCCAGACAAACATATATACAAATATATTCGATAACAATTATATAAAGTGTTCAGACATATGAATACATGAAAAAACACACAAGCATACATATGTAGATACACACATACACACACATACATATACGTATATAAGTTTCTGATACAGTAAAAATAAACGCATCAGGTTGGGGGGAGCTACGCTCTGGAAAATAATTTTGATAAAATTGCAGAGTTTTCGAAGGACAATGACGTTATTTGATTGCATTAAAGATTTGAGTTTTAATGAATTTGGATAAATCCTATAATGTCTTTCAATAAAGCGGTATCTTTTATGTAAAAAATATTTACAGTAACGGTTAAATAGATAATGGAATTCATCGCTAATTTCATTTAAGTTACATAAGAAACATTTGCGAAAATGCCTTTCAATTCCATGCCATCTATCAGTTTCAATTGGAAGACGGTGCTACTTTCTATAAATAAATTTGAAGTGCAGAATAGTTTTGTTACCATGACAAATAATTGTTTTTTTTAAATTCATGAATATAATCATGCATCAGCTCTATCTGTAGTATATCATAAAATCACCCTTATAAATGGCAATGAAAATAAATTTCTGTTCAATCCAGTGAAAAAAAAGAAAAGAAAAGAAAATACATGTACATACAACATGAATTAATATATTCTTTTTTTCGAAAATAAAAACATCAAAATGAAAAGTTAATCAAAAAGAACGACTGGGCATTGTAAGATGTTTGTAGAAATTAATATAAAAATTAACAGGTAAAGGATAAATGAGAAAAAAAACCCCCAAAAACAAAATCTTAAAATAAGAAAATTGAATTATGTACAAAAAATATACACGTAAAACTGTTTTTGTTATCCGACCATTCTACTGGAATATTAAAAAATATGTAAAACACAGTGGGAAATTTAGCATGTCCTATGTCACTGAACTCGTAACAGCCCCCATGGTGGGCATTCATGGTCGTCTGGTGCTACGTCACTCAATGCAACCCACCTTGGTGGGCATTCATGGTCGTCTGGAGCTACGTCACTCAATGCAACCCACCATGGTGGACATTCATGGACCTCTGATGCTACACCGCGGCACTCACAGCAGCCCACCATGGTGGGCATTCATGGATTTCTGGTGCTATGTCACTGTGGCACGCACAGCAACTAACCATGGTGGACATACAAGGAGCTCTGGTGCTATGTCACTCTCAGCAACCCATCATGGTGGACATGCATGGACGTCTGGTGGCATATCACTGTGGCACTTACAGCAGCCCACCATGGTGGACATACATGGTCCTCTAGTGCTATGTCAAACACAGCAACCCACATAGTGGACATTCATGGACCTCTGATGCTATGTCACTGTGGCATTCACAGCAACCCACCGTGGTGGACATTCATAAACTTCTGGTGCTGTGTCACTCACAGCAACCCATTATGGTGGACATTCATGGACCTAAGGTGCCATGTCACTGGCACGAACAGCAACCTACCATGGTAGACATTCATGAACTTCTGGTGCTATGACACTGTGACACTCGCAGCAGCCCACCACGATGGACATTCCTGGTCCTCTGGTGCTATATCACTGTGACACTAACAGAAGGCCAACATGGTGGACATTCCTGGTCCTCTGTCACTGGGGCATTCACAGCAACCCACCGTGGTGGATATTCATGGTCCTCTGGTGCTATGTCACTGTGGAACTCACAGCAACCCACCGTGGTCTCTGGTGCTATGTCACTGTGGCATTCACAGCAACCCGCCATAGTGGACATTCATGGACTTTTGGTGCCATGTCACTGTGACACTCATTACAACCTACCATGGTGGGCATTCGTGGACCTCTGATGTTATGTCACTGTGGCACTCAAAGCTACACACCATGGTGGACATTCATGGACCTATGGTGCTATGACATTGTGGCATTCACAGCAACCCACCGTGGAAAACGAGGAAGAGAAATTTATATAAATATCGACGCTATTTTCTTTCCTTTTGTTTTGTTTTTTCTTGTATTTGAATCTTGGCTGTTCAAGTGACTTCAAATACCTCCTGAAGTATTTGCAGTTTTTGAGCTGGAACAAACGAATCTTTTAAAATAGTCATTATCAATTATGAATAAGGCAAAATTTTCAAACAACTGCTATATAAATATTTTCTACTCCGAAAGAATTTCTTGAAGTTAAAAAGCTTAAAGCGTGATATTACTACAAAAGATATTTAAATGCAAGAGAAACTTTCAGGGGCATTTAACGTTTTGTAAATTTTAAAGAAAACAACAAGCATTATGTGACTTGCGGGTGTCACTGTATTACCACTACTTATGGCGAAATACTTAAATAAATTCTATATAAATACATTTTTCACAAAAAGGCAACTACGCCCCGCCATGTTTTTCTTCTGTTCACGACAGCTTAGCACAAAGGATGTTTTCTTTATGCAAATAGACATAAGAAGACATTTGATTTATCTATTTGCTCGTAGTATTTCAACGGACATCAAAATAGTGCCTGATGTTGACATATGACGTCAAAGCGAGTTAAAAACTATGACATGGTAACGGGGATTCTGTAGTACTGCAAGATCGTTACATTGAACTTACTTTGAACTCTATGGCGGTTTTCTTGCAATTTATATATGCAAACGTACAAGGCGAGTTTAAATGAAATTGCAATTTTAAGTTTAAAACCTCGATGCATTGTCAATTTGGCCGTCATATGATGTATACTAGCGGAAAAAGAAACAATATAGTTTAGTAATTTCATGTATAGATTCATATGCAAAAATGTTGCATTTGGATATCATTATTTCATATAATGCAGTGTCTTTCCATTCAAACATCAAATCACGGATTATGTACATTATGGTTGATACGAACAGCTACTGAAAAGAAGAAGCAGGGGGGGGGGGGTGCAAAAAAGTTTTACAAGCTTAATAGCGTGTATAACTGCCATTTGCACCGATGCATTTTTCACACCTACGACGCATTGAACAAATCAGGTTATGCAGAAATGCCTGGGGAATGTTCCGCCATATGCACAATGAAGAACGACGCAAAGCGTTCAACGTAACGGGGAAAGGGGGGGGGGGGGGGGGTTGGCTCTTGACGTAAACGTCGTTCCATTTCATCCAAAACATGTTCTATAGGCGATAAAATCCGGTGACATCACAGGCCAGAGTAGCACATTCACGTTGTAGATAGTAACTAACAACACGTTCAGTGCGCGGTCGTGCGTTGTCCTTTTGCAGAATGATGATGTAATGCTGATTGTATTCTCGTCACGGTATCGCACGCCGGGTAAACTGCTCTCCATTATCACCAGTTTTGTCCTTCCATGTGTTTTAATTCCACCCCAGACTATAACGCTCCCTCCGTCGAACTGGCGGCACTGAATAACGCAGGCGTCAATGTAACGTTCTCCAGCACGACGGTAAGCTGGAACACGACCGTCACCGCTGCCGAGATGAAATCTCGACTCGTCCCTAAACAGAACTTCCGGGTCCGCCATATCTCTATTATTGAAATGACGATGCCACCTATACCACGCTAACCTAGCAACACGGTGACGCCGGAGCAGAACAAGACAGATAGCAGAACATCGAGGATGCCTCTCGGTATTTGTTCCTCACGGTCAAAGCATAGTAATTCCATTTCCCATAGGGTCCCATGTTAAATTACCGAACTTCCAGCAAGAATTACACAATATCCTACATTTTAGCTATATATAATCCACACATCAAAATGTTTGTCAGACCCTCCTCTATCAGAATTTTAACAGTTTACCATAGGTTATCCACTTTAATTTCGAGAAAATCATGCTGGAAGGGGGATACCCCCCAAAATTGGCCAAAATTCAAATGTAAACAACCACCCCTTTTTAGGTCATTGAATTTTTACATTAGCGAAATGAGATAAAAATTTATGATTTTACAGCAGAATCAACCTTTATTTATACATAGATCAAATAATTTCATCCAATCACAGCTCCTAATACGATGAAATAGTAGTCCCTCTCTCCCTACACCACATCAGCCAATCACGGCTCTCGTTAAATACCTTTCTTTGACCTTACGTTACAAGAACTTATCCGTCGATGCCCAAGGATGCTTCTAGCGGTCAAAGAAGCCGATAAGAGTCGATTACGCAAATGCAACGTACGTATATCTTGAAGACTTGACTTCATATGGGCGTCCTAGTCGTGGGCGGTCCCGAACGGTGCCACTTTGCCGATATCGTTTCCATAAAGCATTTACAGTGTTAATATGAAATCCAAACTGCCTTGCCACATTGCTTTGAGACATCCCAGCTTCCAGCATCCCAATAGCACGCTGATGATCATTTTCAATCATGTGAGACATCTCTCAATCAAAATTTTATTCCAAAACACAATGTTTGTTTTTGTTTCAATACATTGTATATTGTCAATGAATACAAGAAATTCTATTCAATGGATTACTAACCACGTGTCAATCAGGCTCGAAACTCTAAAAGCGTACCGTGGCCACCAAGGCGAATCGAACGCTATATTTAGCAAACTGAGTACTCAAACACGTATTAAGTATATCAAACTATGCCTTTAGGAATAAAGAGCGGTCAAGGAATAGATTTTATGTTTTATCTAACTATTAAGTATACGCACTTTTCTTTTTCCGCTGGTAAACAGTTTTTGAAGAGCCTCAATCCTCGCAAATCTGTGATGTCTGTGTACGATTGCATGCTCAATAGTGAATTTTTGTATCAATCCAATAGGGTTCGATTCCAGCCTTTGACCGAGGTGGAGAGTTACGAGCAGTGCCCGCGTGTAGCCTACCTATTCCTCTCCATATAATAAAAGAAAAAAAAGCATATATAGATGCATGTTCTTTCCTTTATAATTAACACATTTCTATAGGTTTAGTATAAAGTATTGGTGGTTGGTTGATTGGTGTTTTATGTTGCTTTCAAAATTTTTTCAGTTATATCACGACGTGGAAGCAGGAGGTAATCATCCTCTTACCGTAAATAGATAGGGCAACCCGGGAATCCAACCCGGATGTTTGGCACCGCAAGCCAAGCACTTAACCACTACACTAAGTCTGCTCCTCAGTATTGGTGCATGTATTAAAGAGTATGCAATCTGTGTGAAAATAAGATGGGGGATACTATTGTTCCCCTGACGAGGCACGTGGGAAGGTCGACTATTGTATCCGCCAGAGGCCGGTGGTAGCCTGAGGTATACCATTATGTAGGTGAAATAATCCTCCACCACTAACCACTGGCTGCCACCGTAAAGGGGAAATTATCCTCCGTCAACCACTGGCCACCACCGTAAAGGGGAAATTATCCTCCACCAACCACGGGCAGACAGACAGGACAAAAACAATATGCTTCGATCTAACGATCCGCGGGGCATAAAAAGTATAGTTCTGTACTTAAATTTCATCCGAAATACATATGTACATGAATAACCAAATTTTTGAGAGGTATTATTAATTTAATGAGATATATTCATAATACACTCAATTTAATATACATAATTCAGCATTATATCGGAGAAATCCCTAATTTGAATTCGGAATATAATATATTCTGCATTATTCACGATCATGGCAAGTGAACTTAGACACATACCGTGTAACAATACTTGTAAGCATATATCACATACAGCAAGAAAATTCCATCACGAAGACTACAATGCATGTCTCGCCAAAGAGACTGTGCTTTGAGTACAACATTTGGGAGCCGTTTTTCTTAAGAACTTAGAAGACAAATCTTTCGAAAAATTTTGTTCATCTGGATTGATAGATATTTTCTTTGAATATTGTTTCCAATACAAACTATCAAAGGTAACAGACCTCAGATACAAAATCCGCCATTTCTACAAAAGTTTAATGTGTCGTCAGTTACTTACGATTTGTCCAAAGTCGTACAGTAAAACGGGCCCCTAATACATACACCTTCCTTAATGAAAGCCCAGTATATGCGATTCGCAATGAAAGTTTGGATGAAAATTCATTATGTAGCATACAGCATAAAAGAAAATACCCCACTTTAAACAACCAGCAACTCATTCATAATAATTTTTCAAACATCTAATATTTTTACGATTTCAAGTTTGTGGAAATATAAAGTAATATTCATCAACTGCAACAAAATAAATTCAAATATTTCTTTTAACAGCCCCTTTCCGCCTCCTAACGTACACCGATTTATTTCAGGGATTACTGGACCATTTGCCGTAACTCCACTTCAATTCTCTCCCTTCCGTATTAACACCTTGAGTATCAAATCCTGACTGTTTTCTGTACTCAAGCAATGAATTTCACTAGCAATGGCAAATTCAGATAGGGGGGGGGGGGGGGGGGGGAATATGCTCCTTTTCACCACAAAAATCATGAAACAAAGTATGATATGTGTTAGATTATTTTCTCTTTCATTTCGTCACGACTTTTCGCTGTTGAGTTAGCCAGTTTCTAAAATCCTGAATCTATCGGGGCCGCTGATCAAACTCACAAAAATCTGTCATTTAATTATATGCAATTAAAATGCACATTTGTACCAGAAACGACCATTTATTTACGTGATCTGTTAATGAAGGTGTATTTTGCAGAATTAATACAAGTGGTTTGGAACCAAGATCAGACATTATTATAGACATGTTAAATTGCTTAATACACATGGCCGTTCTGTCAGGTTTGAATTTTAAACAATTTTCGCAAATTCAAACGCTTTCAAAAATCCATCTCTTTAAATACATGTAGTTATGATATTTCCTTTTTAGTAGATTTGAAAAATGCAATTGGGACCACGCGTCTTTACCAGCTTCCTTTTTTCGAGAAGTTTCAAGTAAAGGATTCAGAAGTTCTGACTGTCATTCACAAAACGACATAAAACGGTGACAACAGAGCTGATCGCATGCATTTTTATATCGATAGCACTGATAGATTTTTTTTATCCAAATTCTCAAAGAAAATCGCTCTCAATAACTTTATTTTAAAGTCTATGGTAATTTATCTGCAAAGTTACGGATTTCATTAACAAAGTCTGGGTATTTTGGTTTAAGTAAGCGCTCCTTGATGAAGGGAAGTTTGGCACATTCTGCCATTTTGCCATGCATGAGAGGTCTCCGACTGATATTTGTGAGTTTTTCGTACATATTTAAGAGGGAAAGATCTTTTGTTGAATATCCAAAAAAGTTCAACATTTCTGGAGCAAATTTGGAGTAATGAGCTGTAGAGGCGATAAGCATTGGCACATCTTTGGTGTTAAATTTATCGGCTACAACCTTGGCCACAGCTGTATGAGGATCCAACATGTAACCTAGATATAAGAAAAAAAAACCCTTTTATGTATGTATCAAAATGTAAGATCTACATGAAATTACAAAAATAGATTGGATGATTAAGTATAAAATTCATACAGCAATCATGATGCGACTTGAGACGGTCTTCTTTGTAAACAATTTTAATAAATAATTACTTTGTTTTACAAATTACGAATTTGTTGGGGTTTTTTATCCAACAAAAGGGGAATTTCCGAAAATTCATGACGAATTCACGAAGAACTCCTTCAAATGGGTTTGTCTGATGAGTAATGGAATAAACATAAATTTTTAGGATTACCGGAATTCTGCAATGTCTTTTGTATCATCTCCTTACACTGTTCTTCTGAACACCACTTCGCTACAAAAGTACTTTGTATTTCTTCCTGAACCTACACAATAATCAGAATTTTATAAATTATATTTATATACTGGTCCATAATGTTTGTTAGATGGATGATTTCTTTAAACAAATAAGATTTGTTTGTTTGTTTGATTATTGTTTTACGTCACTCCACGATTATTTCACGTATATGGTGACGGCATCTGCCTGATGCATTGCATACAAATTTAGACCTTTGCAATGGACCCACCCGAAGCAGTGAGGGATCTTTTACGTGCCACGCCTACCGTGACACGGGACCTCGGTTTTTACTGTCTCATCCGAAAGACAGAACACCGGTGTGCCCCGGGCGGGAGTCGAACCCGCGACCTCTCGATCACGAGCCGAGCACCTTATCCACTAGGCCACACCGGTTAAACAAATAAGATCTAAAAGAGATTTCACTATGTATCATTTAGAAACAGCAGTGCAAAGAAATGTAAAATGACTGCCAAAATGGCCATTTTGAAAATTTCAAGAATAAAAATTTCATACATGACAAACTACCGCTTATGTCCTCGTGTCATGGTCTCATATAATTAGGACATACCATCCACGAGAAGTAGCAAAAACAGAAGGTTACATGTAACAGACGATCAGTGATAGACATGTGCCATCATAGAAGTTCTCAGGGTCATTGAACAATTCTGTGATCGCAGTCTCTGTAGAGCATGACGGGTTCTTTTGTCATGTTTAATGTCACTAAATATATTTTTTTTAATATTTTCCTGATATCATTTGGGCTATTTACATTCAATTAAATAGAAACCCAACAAGTAGTAATGTAGTCACTATTTATACGATGTAAAAGAAAACAAACACTCTGTATTTCAAATTTTCAGCCTCACGACCTTTATCAAGCAATTTTATGAGAAGCCTATGTATCTTTGAAAAGCAGACATGGATTTTACATAGCCTTGTATTTGTCATCTGAAAAATTGCTTGATAAAGGTCATGAGGCCGAAAATTTGCAATACAAAGTGTTTGTGTTCTTTTACATTTTATGTACCGGACTTTCCTTTGGAGGACTTCTTCGAATCTTTATTACTATTTATACGGATCCGCAGTGAAAGTTTTACGAGTTTTTACTTCCACTCAAACGAATTAGACACGTTTAACCTGAAAGATCTTTTCAGATATAATCACCGTTTAAAGATTGACTAGAGCATTAGTCAATAATATCAGACACAGCCATGATACTAATGTCCGGCTCTGTTATTTCGGACAGTTGCTGTCCATTTTCCCCCAAAGTGGCGCTTACTAAGCAGATAGACGGACAGACGCTGGACAAGGTGATCCCTAGGGGTCAAGTTGCTCCACAACTGCATACGGCAGTTCTTGGTAACATGCAGTATGTGGAAAGTCTATGATTATCTCGGGCAAAATCCTTAGATTAGCGTCTTTATACACCACGAACGACAAACGTCAGGTCACGAAAAAGGACATAAGTACTAACGTGTCCAGGGCAAAATCTAAGCATAATGGAGGGATTACTCTACACTGTGGTAACAGAAAGATATTTGCTGTCATACTATTGACCCATACAAGAAGTCTATATCTGCATACATTCAATCTTGTAAAATACAGTGCTTTACGCAGGGGAGTTAATCGGATTAAAAGAATATATACCCGTATCCAAAGGAGTGGACCGGGGTCTAAACCCACCCTGAAATTCATCGAAAAGTACTTTTCTTGTTATTTTTCTATGAAAATTCACTAATTATACCCCACTCACCCCAAGAAAAAAACCCCCACCAAATTATGGGTGGACCCCCTCTCGACAAAATTTCAGGATCCCAGTTTGAATTACACAAACCTTCTCGTCAACGGTGAAGCATTTCTCTTGTTCTAGTTGTTGGAACCATTGTCGGACTTTGTCCGTGGATCCAGACGTGTGGTAGAGATAGCGCTCCAGGTTGGAGGAGACTAGGATGTCGATGGCCGGAGAAGCTGTCCTCTGAAGCTGAACTGACCTTATATCGTAAGTACCCGTATTGATAAACTGTGTTAACGCATTGTTACTGTTCGAGGCACATATCAAACGCCGAAATGGTATACCCATATTCTGAAATGAAGAACGTTTGTCCCAAAAGTTAACAGCATCATAAGTTAATATTTGTAGGAAAGTCACTGGTCACTGTAAGATACAAGTATATCAATCCAGCCTTAGTGTATTTTCTCTCTTCTTAAGCCGTATTTGGGAAGCGAGCAAATTTTACTGACACTCATAAATGTTGGGATGTGAAGCTTTCAAAGAATGGTTTGAGCTTTGACATACTATTGACCTTTTTCATTATGGTCAATTACTGACCATTAACGTTCGCTGACCAATCACTGCAGCGGGCTCCATCCAACGTCCCAAACTTCGGACCAGCTACATCAATGCCCCGCATGTGAAGGATGACATTTTATTATTGTTGAAATATGTTTAGGAAGATACTACAAGTCATTTTTCGTATTTTAGGATACAGAAGGTACAGAGACCAAAATAAGGTGTGCAGATGGGTAGAGAACACGGTTAATTTCTTTGGTCCGCGTGCGAATGTTTCTTCACTTGTGGTCTGTTATCAGTGTTCTCAAAGTGACATCTAGAGCTCTGTAAGATCTATGCAACATTAATACATGCAGTTAAGGTCAAGGTCAATGTTTGAAACGACATATACCTTAGCATAATAAGCCGCTAAAATATTTCCGAAATTGCCTGTGGGAATACACAAGTCCACTTCTTGACCAGCACTGACCACACCTTTCTCCACAAGGTCCAGGTAGGCAGAGGCATGATAAACAACTTGAGGAAGAAGTCTACCCCAGCTTATAGAATTCGCAGCACTGGAGCAAAAATAAAAATCCCAGTAAACTAACGACATAAATACTACACCTTAATGACGTAAAAGTGTGTTGTTAATGTACAGTAGGAAGGTGACAAGTGTATTGATACTGTGTCATTTTCAAAACTGTCATGGATAACAACGTACCATGCTACTGTGTTACTAAGAGCAACATATAATGTCACTCACAAGTACGTGTCATGTCACTCAAATCAACGTATCATGTCACTCAAAATAACGTACCATGTCACTAAGTCACTAAAACAACGTATCATGTTGCTAGGTCACTGACGTGCAATGTCACTACGTCATTAAAAACAACGTGCAATGTCACTACGTCACTAAAAACATCGTACCATGTCATTACGTCAATCCAAACAACGTACAATGTCACTGCGTCACTCAAAACAACGTACACTGTCACTATGTCACTCAAAACAACGTTTTAAACAAATCGTTCATGAAAAGAAAATGAAATATATTTCAACATTTTATAATTTACAAACAGTAACTGCTCCAAAGTGACAATCATACTCGGATGATCCTACTGGGCAAGTCAAAAAAATTATGACTATAGCTCTCTTGAGCCTTTGGCTCAGGTGAGCTAAAAAAGAAAAACAATTTTTATATTTTTCCAGTTTTGTTTTTTTTTTTTTTTTTGAGAGAGAGAGAAAATCTCCCAGACAATGTTTGGAAAAAATATGTAAATGTATGCATAATGTAAAATAATTTGAAATAAGAAGCAGATTGTTGTGCTAATGTTGTTCAAGTTTACTTACTTCACTACACACAGCAATGGTGAATTTAGGGGGGGGGGCGGCGGAGACCCTCTATTCGCCATAAATTTACAACGCATTAATTATCAAATTTTAATTCGGTTGAAATCAGGAATAATATGAGGAAAACTCCACATTTAGCACTCAAAATGGCTGAGTATTTTGGCTAATGCTCGACTATCACATGTGCCCCCCTCAACTCCCCCCCTTTCGGAACTATTGGATCCGCCATTGTACCGATAGTTAGTTAAATTAATGTTGAACGTCACACCAGGCCCATTTCACTTACATGCCGACGATTGCATAATAAAGAAGCAAAATCCAAACATGTCCAGGTAGGGTTGTGATGCTTGAACAATCAAACAAGACCCTCACTCTGTGACTCGTCAGTAATGAATTGAATTGGTTGGTTGTTGCTTTACGTCGCTTTCAACGATTTCTCAATTACATCACGACATGGAGGCACTGGATCGCATGTACTTCTTATTTCCCACACAAAACATGGAACCAGTTTATAGATTCCCAATACTGTACTAATATACGCTAAACTCATGCGCATTTTTTGCCTGATTTCACATGAAGTCGATCATGGATTCATAAATTCATAGCAGTAGTTATCCCCTACTTCACTAATTACCTCAAGTTACAGTTATGTGAAGACATCAAAGCTTGGGACAGATCTGGGTCTCTTAGTGCTCTCTTTACAAATGACTGGCATTGGTCAAAATCACCGTCCACTCCTATAATGAAAGATAGCCGTACGATTTATGTACTTTTCGTATGTATTTTTACATTTCGTTGAAATGTTGCATGTGTTTCCAAGAGCTTTCTGTAATGTGTTGATAAATTTTTCGCATACATAGGCAATGTTCTTTGTAAAGATGAAGACGCAATGCTGGACTGAACCAATATCAATGGTAACGCAACTCGTAACCTTATCTACATTACTAACCCTAGTATCTAGCCTCTAGTATTTGACTTATTTAAAATATAAACTGACACCTAAATATACATCGATACACCATATCTTATTTCCTAAACAAAAATGTTTTGCACAGCTCAGGGGTGAACCAACAGTCGACATTAGCAAATCGAATCCTTTTGCAAGCGAGAGTGACGGGTGTTTCATTCGCATTCTCTAAGATTTTCCCTCAAAATCTAAATCTAATAGGTTGAGAGATGGATACATTCGAGACATTCCGATCACAGGACATAAAGTCAAGACTCTTGTCTCCGACTGTTTGATTGATTGATTGGGTTTTACGTCACTCCACGGTTATTTCACGTATATGGTGACGGCATCTGCCTGATGTATTGCATACAAATTTAGACCTTTGCAACGGACCCAACCGAAGCCGTGAGGGATTTACCGTGACACGGGACCTCGGTTTTTACCGTCTCATCCGAAAGACAGAACACCTGTGTGCCCAGGACGGGAGTCGAACCCGGGACCTCTCGATCACGAGTCGAGCACCTTATCCACTAGGCCACACCGGCTTCATCGACTGTTTGAATTAAAGATCAACTGTTAACACTAATCAAGTGTCTTAGAATATTCTCAAAGAGAAAATAACTTTTCTTTTCACAACGATGCGACATATAAATAATTCATGGAACCTTTACCACTTTTCAAACACTGTCACCAACTATAACTTTCTTACTTGTATGTTATGAACTTTCTAACATTATATTCATAAATTAAATGTAAAGACTGCGAGTCAGTGCCTACTCAGACTACTCACCAAATACTCGGACGTTATCGCCACCCAGTGACAACATCTGACGCTTCTGTACGGAGCTTATGCCACGTTCAGGATAAAACACGATGACACCAACTCCACTATCACCTGTAACATACATAGCATGGGATACATAAATAGTGAAACAAACTAAACTCAGGTTTGTAAAACGTATGCCCCTGCGTGGGTTTAATTCACAGAAGCAACAAACTTTCCTAAATTACAAGTTTCATGGGCCATAACTCATAAAAATATTACCAGTAGTGTAGTACTGCCTTTTGACATATTGACCCTCAAATCTATAGGCATCATTTCCTTTTAATAAGATTTTAAATTACTTCTGTCTAAAAGATATTCCCCTGTAAAATATGTTAAATATGATGGAAATCTGGTGAGAGTTTAAAATATTTGATAATATAAGAAAATCACCTTGAAACCAATAATTTCAGCGTTTTCTAACAGCTGTGACCTTGCCCTTTGACCGTACGACCCCAAAATCAATATGATTCTTCCTCTCTTGATAAGTGAGCATATATCCAAATTTGATTTGAACATGATGAAATGTACTTGAGTAATCATAAAAAAAAACAATAATTACATCAGCTGTGACCTTGATCCTTGACCTTTTAACCCCAAGATCGATAGGATTCTTCCTCTCTTGATAAGTAAGTATGTATCCAAATTTGGTTTGAATATGTTGAAAGCTATTTGAGTTATCATCCGCAAAACAATAATTACAGTAATTTTTCCTCAGCTGTGATCTTGACCTTTGACCTTTTGATACCAAAATCAATAGGGTTCTTCCTCTCTTCATAAGTAAGTATACATGTAGTTATATCCAAATTTGGTTTGAATATGTTGAAAGCTATTTGAGTTATCATCTGCAAAACAATAATTACAGTAATTTTTCCTCAGCTGTGATCTTGACCTTTGACCTTTTGATACCAAAATCAATAGGGTTCTTCCTCTCTTTATATGTAAGTATACATGTAGTTATATCCAAATTTGGTTTGAATATGTTGAGAGGTATTTGAGTTATCATCCCATGTGTGACGGAAGGATCAAAGGACGGGAGGACGAACAGAGCAAACACTTAATGCCCCTGCCATACCTGGCGGGGGTATAATTATGTATAGTTAAGATTTTAATTTTCTATATATGACATTTTAAACTAGCACCAGCATACTATAAAAATTTCAGGTCACATGCGTGCGTAAACTTTTTAACGACCCATTCATCATAGAGTTGCCCTGAAATACTGAACTTTTTTACTGGAGAAATACTGGTTCAACAAAAATGTTTCTCCACAGATCTTTGTATTCGAATGATGTATAGACTTAAGACGTTCTACTTTCTAAAACATCAAAACACATTCCAGACTGACGAAATGTACCCAACAGGATCACTCTTTTACCTGAAAACATTTGCCGTCATATATGAATTCTGTTTTTACTCTCTCAAAAAGATTTTGTATTAATTGTAAAAAAAAAAAAAAGCACGAAACATGGTGTACAATCAATACGACAAATAAGAATATTAAGTTTACTTAGGATACCTTAGAATTTCATCCAATGAAATTTTAAACGATATTTATAAAACGTACTCATGCTCTGTCTCGAGAGAGAGAGAGAGATGTAGAGAGAGAGAGTTGTTCAAATACATTGTATCATGATATAATAACACTTTTTACCTGCATGTTTTCCGAATCCGTCCAACACAGCACCACCAGTATCACCGGAAGTGGCTACTATGATTAGAAACCTGTGGATAAAAGCACTCTTTGAACTGTATGCAATGCATAGTATGTTATCATGTGACAAACACCACAGTTATGTGAGTATCTAACCTTGATGTAATTGTAACGGGCCGCTTAAAAAAGTAATGATTAGAGCGGGATTCGCACACAAGACCCCTTCCTATCTTGTGGGTACTCCAGTCCGATGCAATTTTAAGATTTTGATAAATGTGTTTACATATACTTCGTGTTTATTTTCACTCATTTTACAACTAGAGCTGCCCTAACGGGATAAATACCCCCTCCCCCCTCCCCCTTCTCCCGCATCACAAAGTTGAAACATGCAATAATTCATCTCAAGATACATCACTGGTGTAATTGATGTCCCGTTTGTACAGTTTGAGAAACTTACTTTTTAAACTTCTCAACCGGACAAACCGTCGGACAGGATGATACCTATATACCCCCCAATGCTACGAAATGCTACTAAATATGTCAAGACTTTTCATTTATACATCATTTAAGATATAATTCCTTTTTCTAAAAACCTCATTTAACTCTAAATGCAATCACAGTCCGCACCTATATTACTTGCAAGCATTTTAGATGACATTATCTAAAACTAGCCATTAAAACATAAATGCTAATACTAACACAAATGTAATTGATAATGAAACTTTATCTATAACCCTCCCATGAAAGGAGTTTTTCTGAATGTAATAATGAATAAAATGGTTAAGTTTCTCATTTTCGTTTTTCTGCGTTTCTCAAATATTGCAACATGGAAGGAAGACAACATCAATGCAACATCTGCAATATGGCGGTATCAGCAGGGAATCATTCCCTGTCGCTGAATTGTAAGCCATTAAAACCAATTTTGCGTTTTAAATGCTGAAAAATTCTTGTTTACCCTACTTAATTATCTTGAGTGCTACAAATCGAATTTTCGTGTATGCTGAATGCAAGTTATCAGTGTCCGACTGCGCTACAGTTTTAAAAGCATTCAGCAAAGAAATTTTATGTTTTGTTATGTATACTTTTAAAGCAACATTCAAAAGAATGTAGCAAAGAAAGGATATCACATGCAGATAAATCGTAATAATTATGATTGCTGTAATTCAAAAAGTATCGAAGTTGAGAAACGAGACAATTAGAGAGCAGAAGCAGGAAAAGAACTACCTTTTGTTTTTGTAAAGTCCTTTTTGCCTTAAAGCTTCTATAAATAACTGTGGCATAAGCTGAAGAGCAGCGTCTTTGAAGGAAGCAGTAGGTCCGTGAAATAGCTCTACCAGATACTGGTTATCTTTTAAAAGTACCACAGGAAAAACTTTATTACAAGCAAAATTGTCCTCGCTGTACGCTATACTAATAAAGTGACTTAGCACTGAGGGATGTAAATCTTTCGGATTAATCACTCTTTCTAATATTCTCAATGCCCTACTTTTATAGTCTAACGGAACAAGTCGGTGTATTTCTCCACAGGTAAACTTGGGAAGGACTAAGGATGGTACGTATAGTCCGCCGTCAGGGGCAAGTCCCGTCAGGATAGCGTCACTTAAGGAGATGCGCCCACCTCCGCCACCAGTTGAAGAATCTTCTCGTGAACTTTTATACCCGTCATCATTATGCACAGATTTGATAGCAGATATTGCTTTGCCAGCAATGGACTCTTGCGTCTCCTTTGATTCACATATTATTCGAACGTCGTAATTCTTTTCATAAAATTGTTGTCTATACTGTAAAATTTCGGACATGGACATTCCGTCATCTTGTCCCACTATTCTGTTCACCTTCATGTCCTGCAGGCGCTGGAGAATATCGTCGGAGGGGACATCGAGAAAGACAACTGTTCCTAAAAGTATAAATAAAACAAAAGATGACGTAAAATTGTTTCTTTTATGGATTTAATACATACATGTTTATTTTGAAATACAACACATGTAAATCATCCTCCTTCAAAATATCAGAAATGCAGGAAGCATTTAAGAAGATGGGGTAATATCTGATTTTGTTGGCCAGAGCAAAGGCTAAATTTGTCATTTTGAAATTGAAAGCTCCCCTCTTTCCCCTTCCCTTACAGTTCCTACGCCACTGCTTAACTACAACAGAACAGCAAGCGATATCACTCAAATGAAATGGATAACTAATCCACTGAAATCAAGAGGTTTCTTTATTATCTGGACTTTGGAACACGTGTCGTCTGCATGTATATTAGGGAATGTCAAGGTCAAGGGATTGCATATGATAACCTGGGAACAGTTTGAAGGTTGTGGATGTAGACAATATGTGATGTATGGTGGAAATATCATACCAATATCGTAAATGGTACTTTTACAAGGAACAATGTACTTACAATTTTTACATAATAAATACTATGACTGGCTCAAAAGTTGAAAATACGAGTGCCAAGGTCGTTTGATGAAGTTTTCGTGATTCCATTCATATGGGGAAAAGATGTTGACAATGACGATTATTGTATGGATTTTGTTGAAGAAGAAAACTTAAGAGATACGGTTATACTTGCCACAGTTTAGCAATAAACCAATGAAAACAAGAGCAACGCCAACGTAGCATATGTCCCCCCTTAGTTATTTTTGTAACGTGGGCATAACTCACATGACCACATTACAGGTCATCTACTCCTCATAATCAACCACATACAAAATATTTCCATTCAAAAGTCTGTGTCTAATGATTAACATATATGTCACCTGTCTTCATTTAGTTTAGACAACAGTATAAGCTAACACAAAACAAAATCAAAGAAATATGTAGAAAAGAGGTATCCTAATTATAACTTATTAATTTGACCAAGATATCCTTAAGATGTATCTGTATACCAAATATCAATTCAATATCTTTATCCATTCCTCAGACAATGAGCGGAAACTGCTAATTTTAAGAAATTTTCTAAGTCCAATGGGTATAACTCTCACAAAACTTATTGAACTATAACCAAATTTGAACTTGACCCTAAATATCCTTTATATGTATCAGTATATCAAATATCAATTCAATATCTTTATTGGTTCCAGAGATAATGTGCGGAAACTGCTAATTTTAAGAAATTTCGTAAGTCCAAGGGGAATATCTCTAACAAAAATTATTTAACCATTACCAAAATTACTCTTGACCTAGATATACTTCAGATGTATCTGTATGCAAAATATCAATTCAATATCTCTATCCGTTCCTGAGATAATGAGCGGAAACTTCTAATTTAAAGAAATTTTCTAAGTCCAAGGGGAATAACTATGACAAAAATTATTAAACAATAACCAAGTTTGAACTTGACCTACATTGACCTTCTTGAAGGAGGGCATAATTAAAGTTAGCAGTCGTTCAATGATTTGTGTGACCATCTTCCTAAAAATGCACATTTTGTTTTCGGTCTGGTAAATATTGCTTCGGTCTGGTGAATTGTCCTAGTTTACATTAAATACACCTCTGAAACATGAAAGCTGTATCTCTTACAGTTGAAAAATTATGTGGAATGTTTTTTTGCTACAGACAGGCAGACAGGCCAAAAACTAAATGCCCCCGAATCTCTATATAGTATACAGATCGTGACATTATCACAACAAGCGACTGTGTGAAGCTTGCTGTCAATCACAAAAAGGAAAGGATTGTTGACGATGAACGGACAGACATTTGTATACCATAACATGTCCGTCATAAACGGGCGTATGAAAATCCTCAAGAGTATTTTGAGAAATGATTAGCTGCCATGCATGGAAATATTTGAAAAACGTATGTCAAGGTCATAAAATTATACACAAGATCATGATAGACGCTGTCGGTCCTTCACCTTAAAAGCAAAATGAAGGTAATTCAGACTAGATCCCATTTGAATTTTATTTTCTTTACTAGGAAAGGCTCAGAAGATTCGCCATTTAACAGGCTTACTCGAAAAGGATTTCCATCATGTTGGTTGATCAAGCTCATTCTTATGCTAAAGTTATGGTCTTGGGCATTGAGCGTTACATATTCTCAATATGCCGGCCATAAACCTTGAACAAGGACAGCTACGATTAGATCTGTTACTGAATAGGAGTAAAATAGAAATATATATGAAGAGATTAAGTTAACCTCTTACAGAATCAATCATATATATTGTTTAGTTGGTGCTCTTGAGGTCTATTAATACGAAATTCCACGAGCTACTGTGACAAATTCCAATGACTATTGTGCCAAATCAGTTAAAGGGAGCGAGATAAGGTCTACTTTTTATCGGACAGCGTGATCCCTGAAGTATCTTTTAGCATCGCAAAAGACGCACAGAGAGGATACACTATTATTGTGATTAGATTCACACGAGACGTATACTGACCGGTAGCTCCGATCTTTTTCATGGCTTCTTCATACATTGGGTTGGATCCGGAAAGAGAAACTACACTTCCTGTTACATTGCATTCAAGTAAAGCCTTTCCCTCTGCTTCGATGAAACCCGCTGAACCAACTTCTTTAAGCTAAAATGAAGAAATAAATAATGAGAAAAAAGGTCTTTATAATAATAACACATTTTCATTCCTCAATTTTTCCACTGGTGTTTTGTATACACTATACTTGCTAAAGAAAATGTAGAAAACATAACCCGAAACCTAATCTATGTCCTACACTGTCTTAGGGCAACTTCAAGATTATAAGCCTGCCAGATAAATCCAGTGACAAGTATCTTAATTTAAAATCTGGACACCATCATATAATTTAAATCTGGACATCACCATACCATCTAAATCTGGACATCACCATACTATCTAAAATAGACATCAAGAGATACTTTGTGAACTAATTCACACACACACACACACACACACACACACACACACACACACTAAAAAAAGAAACCGCTAAAGACGGCATGGGCGAATTGCAAGCAAATTCGAAATAAGATCAAGATCACAAGGTCAAAAGTCATGGAATCAATTGAAAGCACTCATCATAAAGAACTATGTGTGAAGTATCAAAGCCCTAACCGTATTAATTCCAAAGATATAGCAAAAGATAAAGTTTTTTTAAAGCAGGTCAAAGTCAAAGGTCAAGGTCACTAAGTCAATACCATGACATAACTTGAAAGCTCTAGTCATAAGGATCAAATGTGTGAAATATCATGTTTATAACCATCTTGACTGCGGAGATTTTGCTTTAACCAAAAACTTTAACCAAAAGGATGTCGGACAGACAGATGGAGGGGCAGACAGCGCCAATCTATAGACCGGAATTGCTTTACAATCCGGCCAATGGACACTTTATCTTTATATCAGCGCTAGGTGTGTTTAATCTTTTAAAGATCTTAGAATGTATATAAGTTAAGGTAGATGATGCACCTAAACTATGAAACATCACACAAATAAGACGGTTCTGTCCCGATGATCTGCTTTGTCGTTCGTATATTTTACC
This sequence comes from Pteria penguin, assembly GCA_035048485.1. NCBI lineage: Eukaryota > Metazoa > Mollusca > Bivalvia > Pterioida > Pteriidae > Pteria > Pteria penguin. Next base: position 8,621,632 of record CM068588.1, on the reverse strand, counting down.
TGTTAATAGAGCTTATGTTCATTAAGTATAACAGTGTATATACTTTTTTTTAATTTTTATCCGAAGCTGCCTTAAAATAAGTTTCCTGATCATGCACTACTCCTTCCATGCTTTCTCTTTTTGTACAGTTATATTTGTTTTACTTTAAAATACTTCTAACTACTTGTTTTATATCAAAATACCGATATATCAAACTTTCACACCAGCATCGGGTGCTCATACAACAAAGGAGGGACCTCAAAAAAGAAATGAACAACTGAACTATGTCAGATTATGATGAAGATGCTGTTGTTGTATTTTCGGGTTAATACATCTTGTATCATTGTGCGAGATTCTCGGTCTCTCTTGGCCCATGCACTTAACATGGCAATTGTTAAACAGAAAACTAATATTCTGTAAATAGCATTGGAACATTTTATTCAACATCAGCATATGCGATAGATACTCGACGAATATACGTTATGCGAGAGACCCCCCCCCCTTCTCTCTCTCTCTCCATACCCGCACATGGGTATATTTTCGCAATAATTCCACGTCTTCACTGCAACCTTCTTTGATTTGCTATGATTGGCGTAGAAAATAAAACAATACCAATTTATTATATTATATTATATTACATGTGTATGTAAGGAAGACAAACAAGAGAAAAGTAATAGCAATTGGTACATGATGTAATGTCATTTAAAAAGGTACATGTGCAGGATGGGTATAATGGTAATTTACTATCAACTTCAGATCAAATATGGTCAGTGATTTTTCATTTATATGTGGAAAGGATCCCCTATCACATCTTCTGCTCATCTTTACTTTTTTTTAAATTGAATAGAAAATAATTTTCTAACGGATCGTAAAGTTATGTTTTAGCGCAATCAAATTTCTTCCTTTCTTACATTACTAAAAACATGGAAATATAATCCATATCACTTACTTGAAAAACGAAACCTCTGCGCAGAAACTAAAATTCTCTTAGGAAATTTCACTTTCTATCAAGTTGTAATTTACAAAAGATTTGAATATATATCATTATAATGGGGTATAACGCCTTTGTCTGTGAAATGTATACCGGTTATATTTTTGACAAGTTTCGTTTGAAGATCGCCTACAATCAAATCCCATTACCATTTTACAACTTCTCTTTTATCTCTGTTCCAAGAATGAAACTAATGAACTACTCTCCTGCATTATAGATTTGAAATGTGAAACTTGCACACGTCAGATACAATTATGTCTATTGTTCCAGCTGAGGAGGTTTGGATCTCTCTGCACTGTATAGTAATCCCTCATCGAGTATGCAACAATATAAATTCCTCCAATAATAAACAAAATCCTTAGGGAAGAGCCCCCCCCCCCCCTTCTTTGTAATCTACAGACACTGTTTATGAAGCAATACATTAACAACATTTGACTGTTGTAAATATAAAAACGTATATACGAGAATTAATTTGGTGAACCATATGCTCATTTTGACAACTTATGTCTGCGACGTCAGTGATACTTAAAACCTAAAATATCTTTTTTTATTTATTTTTCTTTCTATGGGGGGGGGGGGGGGTATTTTTTCTCTCTTCTTTTTTTTTCATTAATTTTATTTTTTGTAACGAATTCGAATAACTACTGTAAATCTTTAGAATCTGTATGATATGGAAAAAGGCCGATTCAACACAAATATCTTACAGAAAGTATTGCGATAATGGATGAATACAATGAAATGTCAATATGTGACACACTGAAAGCATCCGTGTCGTACTATGGTATCCACATTAACCGCATGTTTATGGCATATTCTTTGAAATCAGCTTCAATTATATTACAAAAGCCGTCAGAGAAAACTTGATTTTCTTTTAAGAAGTCATTCGGAGTTCTCCCATATGGAATAAAATGGCTAAATTTATACAATGTAGTTCCTTTGCAACGTGATTTGAAATATCGTGGCAGTTGTAATCAAACGTCGGACAATACTGCATGGGGAGGAAATGTTTACAAACAATGAAAAATGAAATTTTTTCAGCAATTTGTACAGGGTTTCTTACTTAATTTAGAATGATATATTTGTTTGAAATCAAACCCAATATAAAATAAAAGGATACCAAATACTATACTTCATGTACTAAAGTGCAATATTTATCTTATTGTCTCATAAAAAGCCAAATTTCATGCGGATCAATATAATTTATTGAGAATTTTCTTCTCTACTCACCATGTTTTAAATTTAAACATTAGTTAACAACTTATATAAATCTTGCTCGTTGGCACGGATCTTGGCGTAAGGGTGTCGTTTGTGTGGGAGGAAACCGGATTACCCGGAGAAAGCCCACCATGTTGTGAACACTGATGAATTATTTATAAACAAATGGTATAATAATGATGCAGACACACACAGACATACACACTATCAATGATCAATCATTATCAATCAAAAAAATCGAGAAGATTCATCGGAAACTCATCACTGAGAATCGTTTCGTCTACTTAAAATGCGCAGTGGTTTTTTTTTTTTCAAATCAGATCCGTTATAAAGACCCTTCCCAAAAGAAATTTCACACTAATGCCATAGCTACGGATGAACTCTGAATCGGAAGAATAATTTGCCTTGTTAATTCAACGATAACTTTCGCGTTAGTCCTGTTATTAACATAAATTTATGCTCTTTTCGTAATCTGAGGCTGCTTTCCATAAATTCGTAGATAAATGCATGCAGGTTTCCGTAGATACATGTCCAGTCAAACTTGAGATGGTTACTTCTTCAGCCATCTTTTCCCAACTCTGAGGTCTAGGAATTCACGAATATTCACCGCGGTTGCAGTAAATGTCACAGTGACAGAGCTCCTGTATTTTCATATTTTACACACGGGAAAAGTTTCCTCAAACGGCTTCGTGAATGAGGAAGAAAATACCATTTTTTCAATTTTTAAGACGGCCGTTTTGACCGTGGAGTATCATACACTAACGGTCACAGTCTGGAGTTTGCTTGATATATAACGGCGTATTCCATCAACCTATCCAATACATCTCAGGATTGAATGCGCATGTGCCATTAATACAAACATATTTCAATTTCAACATTGAATCAAAGACATTTGAGATACACTGAGAAGACTTTTTACAAAATCGCTAATGACGGTATGGCCCGAATGCAAAGCTCACATTTTTAGAAAAACCACTTCACCGTAAAACGAAAGTCACACTGACAAAGTTTAAGCTGATATAAATATGTATAAAAAAGAAATCTCACACACGAACAAATCTGACTGGTTTTTCTAAATTCCGAAATTTTGCTTCAATTTAACGATATTGTTGACGAACAGATACACCGACACACAAACACGGACGAACTAAGACCGGTCCTGCTTTGCAATCAGACAAATATTTGATTTAAGATTTTCATAAAAAATATTGTTTTGTTGAACAACGAACATTCAATATTTGGCCAGGTTTAACGTTTGTTAAAGCGGCCCAATCGTCCTTAATATATGGAGCAAACTCGAAAATTTTATCGACATGTATATCAATTTATTGATTATTGTTTTACGTCATTCCGCGATTATTTTACGTCTATGGTGACGGCATCTCCCTGATGCATTGCATACAAATTTAGACCTTTACAACGGACCCACCCGAAGCGGTGAAGGGTCTTTTACGCGCCATGCCTACTGTGACACGTGACCTCGGTTTTCACTGTCTCTTCAGACAGAACATCTGTGTGCCCATAGTGGGATTGTTATTTGTAATCTCTTCTTTTTACATACACATTGAATTGTCACGTATATTCTCTTGTTAGATTTTACAAAGTAAAGCTATAATTTATCAACCTATCCTGACCCCGGACAGGTTGAAATTGCAAAAGGGCCTATTGTGTAAATAACATAAAACAAGAGGTCCAAATAGGTCTATATCGCTCAGCTGATAACAATTTGCTCAATGGCAATCAACTGACTGTTTATTAAAACCATACCTTTATTCCGCTTCTCTATTGGTCCCATTGTGGATAAAGATCTGGTGAAACCCTGTAAGGGGTCATGTTCTGGTGAACTCTGATGACGTTTTAGTCACCGAAAACGTTATTCCCCATAGCCAATCAATGTCTCGGCTAGACACGTGATAGTGATGCCAGCGTGGCCTAGTGGTGTCGCGCTCGCCTCCTGATCGGGAGGCCGGGGTTGGAGTCCCGCTCTGGTCATGCTGGTATGCACGGCACGTGAAAGATCCCTCACTGCTTCGAGTGGGTCTGTTGCAAAGGTCAAAATTTGTATGCCCCGCATCAAGCAGATGCCGTCACCATATACGTGCAATATCCGTGCTGTGACGTTAAACAAAAATCAATCAATCAATCACGTGATAGTGACGCAATATGTAAATATGTAACAAACACCGTTCAAAAACTATCTTGTGGGTCACGCACATTGTGGACAGTGGCGGATTTAGAGGGGGCCCGCCCCCTCCCCTTTTGGCCACATATTTACTAGTAAAAATTTAGCAGGATTTGAATCGCTTTCCTTTAGCATGCAAGAACTTGAATATAACAAATTTGGGTTAAAAAAGTCATAAAAACGAAAAACCTTTCAAATGAAAATTTTAAATAAGCCCTCAAATAGATACATGTATTTTCTAATAAAAGTTGGCAAATAAATGTTTTATTGCTTCTCTATATACATGTATATTGAATTGATCGAGAAAATGACACAAAAATATTTGAAAAAAAGGATTTAGTAGTTTTATTTCTTCTTTTTTTCGCAATATGACATATTGAGTGTTGCAAAACAATTAATGCAAAAATCAAATGAACTATTTTCTTGGATCCAGCGGGGTTTGAACCGTTAGCCTTTAGCATGCCAGAGCTGATCAAAACAAAAAATAGGAAAAAATCATCATAAATCCAGAATACAAAATTTTCACATAGCACTTTCAAACAATTCTCGAGATAGAAATTTCAAACAAATTTTGGCAAATAAATGTTTCATTGTTTCTTTGTTTTGAATAAAGTTATAAAATATCGCAAACAATGTGTGGAAATGAGATATACCAAAACAACTTAAAAAACTTGACTTCAGAAGGGAACCAAAAACATTACTTCCTGAGACACTTCAAATCACTCTGATACATTCTGTTTGATGATCTATGAAGCCGGTCTGAAGAAGTTTTTACAAGGAGGGTGCTCTCTGGGGCCTATGTTGCCCCCCCCCCCCCCCCCCCGGTTGCATCCCTTGACCGATTTGGTTGAAAAACAGCAAAATTTGTTGAGATACATAAAAAACAAGAGCAACGCCTAGCGTGGCATAATACGCCCGTCGCTTAATTCGGACAGGATCCATTCGCATTGGCATGATTTTCATGAAAAACATCCGACGTTTACTGAAGTTAATTGCGTTTCATAGCAATTTATCATAGGAATAAGTCCAAGGGCAATAACTCCTACAGAAATGGTCCTATCCAACCCATCTTGGAACTTGACCTGCAAAAAAAAGCTTGAATTTTTTAGTACAAGCGCCCCCCCCCCCCCCCCCCCCTTAACACCTCCCCCTTCCTAAAATTATAAATTTCTCAAAAATGGAGGAAAAAGATATCAATACCTGTAAAATACGTGGAAGTTGGTACATTTTACTAGTTTCATGATAAATTTCATAATGTTTTGACAAAAAATAGATTTTTAATGAATTTCTGAAGAAATCTTGAAATTTATAAGTCCAAGGGCCATAAATCCGTCAAAAGTAGGTCAATCGTAACAAAACTCGAACTGGTACTGACACCGCTTGAAATAGAGCTATATATCAAATTTCAACTCAATATCTTGAAAGACGGCAAAAAAAGTCCGGAAAACATGACCTAGGACATATGGTCACCCCCTCCTAAAATTATAAATTTCTCAAAAATGAAGAAAAAGATATTAAAACCCGTAACATATGTGATAGTTGGTACACTTTACTTGTTTCATGAGAAATTTCATAATGTTTTGATAAAAAATAGTTTTAAGGAATTTTTGAAAAAAAAAATTAATTTATAAGTCCAAGGGCCATAAATCCGTCGAAAGTAGGTCAATCCTAACAAAACTCGAACTGGTACTGACGCCGCTTGAAATAAAGCTATATACCAAATTTCAACTCAATATCTTGAAAGACGGCAAAAATAAGGCCGGAAAACATGACCCGGACGCAAGGACGCACAGACGCACGGACGGACAGCGCCATAACATAATACGTCCCGTCTAATGACGGGCGAATAAAAATATTCTTTCTCGAAAATTTATGATTCAAAAAATTTTAGAAATAGAGTTTACTCCGTAATAGGGTAAATAATGCTCTAGACATTTTGGACCCAATCATCTATGTCCATACACGACATATCTATTAGACGCCATATAAAAATACATTCACAAGTACCGTTCCATTGCTATATCACGATTTACGTCAGTCTTCTCTCGGATTGATGGAGAAAAGTCAATTATCGACGAGACGTGTATGTAGATGATCTGAATCTTGAAGAGCATCAATATTATTATTATTCATAGATATTGAATGAAACTTGACAATGTCCTACAAGCCAGAGCTATAACCGTGTTAAAATATTAGAGATGCATGGTGTGGATTAAAAGGAATCACATTCATGGCCCATTCCCTGTTTAGCATAAAGGGCTTCGCTTTTGTTGACCGGTTCTTGGAAGATTAACAAAGTTGGCAGAATCTATGGCAGTATAAAAGGAGTTCGGAATATTATGAAGTCTGCGGTAAAACAGAAAAGCCACTCAAACAGGAAAACCACGTGGGAGTGTAGAAACTTCTCACAGCAGCGAATTCCTACTTAAAATGTACATATTTTATCATTCGCATATGAATCTGCGACTATTGTAATATGTGTCATTAATATAAGTCAGTTTGGTCTTGTCGGTGATCTAAAACTGAACATATTTCGGAAAGACGAAAATCGAAGATCGCGGCCATCGAAAACCCGTTGAAAACGAGGTTTAGATGATTTTGGAGGAGACCATACCCATAGGACAGTAGGTAAATTACATTCAACAAAATGGAATTTAAAATCTATTGTGTAATCTTGATCAACTTTGCAGTGATCGGAGGCATCGGTAACTTTATTGCCTTGTGTTTCTATGCCATGAAGAAGACAACAATACCGCACATATTTATCCGGACTCTCGCCCTGACTGACTTTTTAACTTGCACGGTGACCATACCTTTCACGATCTGGATGGAATATAAGGAATTCAACATCAGCAGTGATTTCCTGTGCAAGTTCTACCGTTTCTTAACAACCAGTAGCATACCATTTGCCGCCATTCTGATGACACCGATTGCTATGGACAGATTCTTTTCTCTGTGTCGGCCATTTTCTAAAGGTATGTCCAAGAAATATGCTTATCTGATCATCTATGCCACGGCTGTTTTGAGTATGATTTTTGGCACGATTTTTGCTTTTGACAGTGAAATAGATTCACTGACTAATGTCACTAGATCCTTTTCATACGATGAACAAGATGTTGCGGGGATCAACGATACACAGGACGAATTTACCTACAACACCCCTATCCTCCTGAATAATACAAGAAATGCATCACGTTCTGAAACATGGACCACTTCAACCACTCTTCAGGGGGGATGTGTCATAAGGTCGAACTTGATCAGTGACGATTTTATCCAGGGTTTCCGTTATTTCTACGCATCCGTGTATGCTATTTCCGTGCTGGTAACATTGTCTATATACATCTTTATCTATGCTAAAGTGATTCTTTGGAGGAAGAAGAGATTTCAGTTGTTCACGATATATTCGCCAAATTCTGCAAACCAAATCTTCTCTACCACAGAAACTGCGAAAAAAGAATCATCTAAAAATGCTCACGGACCCACATTACAAAGTGAGCAATATGACAATATGGATATGCGACGCTACAGAAAACGCAAAATACGCAAAAATGACGCAGATAAAAGGATGACGTCATATCCCGAAAGTTTTCGTTCTAACATCCGACTTGCCATTATGCTCTTCAGTGTATCTATCGTATTTATTTTGGCATATTTGCCGGCATGGCTGATGATATTCGATATTATTGGATTCAACGTCGCCATCTTCTACATGTATTTCTCGTACAACGTCATACATCCCATTACTTACGTCATAATGGACAGGACATTCAGAAAGGTAGCGGTGAAATGCATATGTAGAAGTGCAAAGTCCGCTTCAGATACTGAAAGGTCTAGATACTCATGACGCTAAAGTTAGCTTGAAATGTTGTTAAACATAGAAAATGAGTAAAATAATTGCTTTTGTTAAAATGAATTTGTTTTGTACGTTCATCTTATTTATCTTAGTTTAGCAGGAAGCTGCTTATACAGATTACCTTCCAGGATAGATTTTACAAAATGCCGGGATATTTTTGAAGAAGCATTAAACACTTATTGTAAACGATGGTGTAAAAAGAATGTGTAAAAATACATGCCTTGAATGACTGGAAAAGTGAAATCTAAAAATTATCGATAATCGAATAAATAATTTTACAATTAATCCCCATTTCTTCAAACAGCCACATTATATAACAGTCCAGTCTATAAAAACGAAAATGGCTGATTTACATAATACTTATGTCTTCGTAACTGCTGACAAAGCAGCTAATAATATTATCATTGTTTGAAAAATATACTATATTACAGTTCTTAAAACTGAATTGGACTCTACTTCTACGTCTGTTGAATCGATTGACCGTCCTAAGTCGGTATCGTAACCGCAGCACAGTCTAATATTTTTGTAATGTCGTTTTTCCGTGTATATTCTACAATTATCATGTTTTGTGTGCATGTCCTTGGTGATTTGTGTCATACAGCTTTGTCAGATGTTTTCTGTTTTCTCTTTTGTATTTCTTACAATTTATGAGTATCAAAATTGTCACTGAATTATTTCCGTTGTATTCTGAATTTCCTGTACAAGTAAAATGAACTTTAATCCGTTGCAATAAAGTAGTTATCAAAAGTTTATTTTAAGTTATTTTCTCTGCGATATTATTTCTCTTTTCTCTTTATATATATATATATATATATATATATATATATATAATATATATATATATATATATATATATATATATATATATATATATATATATATATATTGATAATTGTTTTACGTCACTCCACGATCATTTTACCTATACGGTAACGGCACTTACCTGATGCACTGCATAGAAATTTCTACCTTTGCATCGGACCCACCCGAAGCAGTGAGAGATCTTTTACGTGCCACGCCTACCGTGACACGGGATCTCGGTTTTTACTGTCTCATCCGAAAGACAGAACACCGGTGTGCCCAGGGCGGGAATCAAACCCGGGACCTCTAGGTCACGAGCCGAGCACCTCATCCACTAGACCACACCGGCTTAGTTCCGAAGGGGGGTTGATGCCGTTACCATACAAATGTACGTAAGTGAAATAATCTTGATATGTAGTAAAACTACACACGTATAATACTACATAGAAGACAATAAACAAACCCACGTGACCACAAGTCCTGGGTAAAAGACCCCATTGATAAAGTTCCCAAATGTATCACAAAACTTAGATAAAAATGAGATTCCCTCTATATTCTAAGAGTTTGATATTATGATTTATGTCGACATTTTATTGTAGTTCACCTCGATTATTTTACTATATCGTGTAAAAGCGTTACTTATGCTGTGTGACTGTAACACTTTCTATACAGTCTTTGTTAACATACATCTCCTACATGTAGTGTTATGTTCGCTGTATGTTTTGAATATTCACAATGGGCGTGGCTAACCTAACAGGAGGCAGTTACTCCTTCTGGATACCTGTTCCTACGTCTTTTTCTTATGTATCTATGAATGTTAAGTGTTAGTCACGTTTACTTTTGTTTCTCTCACTAGCAGGACCTTTTTTCATTTACTGAGAACATGGCCCATAACACTGAAATTTAGAGTTTTGCAGCATTTTGCTCAGTTCTGGGAATGTTCAGCAAATTATTTATAATGCACAAAATGTAATTTGTACAAATTGCACTACACCAGGAGGTCTTATTTTGTTCTTCATTCAATTTTGTCAATAGTAACTTAAATTTCTGTACTACATAAAAAAAATCGTTTTAATTTGATTTTAGAATTATTTTCCATTTCAAAGAGTACTTGCTAAAATATATTTCCATGTTCAATTTGAATTTCTGCCCAAATATTGGTGAAAAGATACCAATAGATAGTGATTGGAAATATAAAAAGACCAAGAAAGACCCTAACCAGTATATATGTACATGCATAGACGGATCTAGAAATTTTTGAAAGGGGGGACGGGTTGCAGACTCCCATGATAAACATTTTGCACTATTTGGTCTGGAAAAGGGGGGAGGTTTAAGCCCTTAGAATGGTTAAAATGACTTTTTGGTAAAAATTTCCAACCACAGGGGGAGGGGGGTGGCAACCCCTGCAACTCCCCCTCTAAATTCACTAATGTACATGTATTTCTTTTTATAGAGACACATAGTTACATGTATATACATTCTAAATGATGTTTAATTGCCATAATCTAAATTTATTCACTCTAGTCAGTGGAATGCCACTGATGACTAAAATTACATGTGTAATGAATTTATTTTTTCCGATCATTATAAAGCTAGTGTGAGTCATAAACAGTGACTTGTAAGTAAGAAATGAAAACTTGAGATTGGAGGTATGCTGATTTATGATGTATTGACCCACAATGCACATGACCTGATCATCACCTATTATTTCTAGGAAGGTCATCTTTGATTGGTGTATGCTAAAGAGTAGAATTCCATGTGTGCTGGTAGCATAGCACATCCATGTGTGCTTACAACTTTACATGTACATATGTGCAGATTACATGTCTATATAGGTAACTATACAGCTCTATGTGTGCTGGTAACTTTACATGTTCATGAATACAGGTAAGTTGTACATGTCCAGTCCATGTGTGCTCGTATCATCTTATATCCATTATTGTGTGCTTGTTACCTTACATCTTCATTCCAGTATGTTCATGTGTGCTAATACTTTCAATGTCCATGTGTGCTGGTTACCTTACATAGTTGATTGATTGATTGATTGAATATAGTTTTATGGCACTCCAAGATTATTTCATGTATATATGGTGACGGCATTTGCCTGATGCATTGCGTTGAAACTTTGACCTTTGCAATGGACCCTCCCAAAGCAGAAAGGGATCTTTTACGTGCCACGCTTACCGTGACACAGAACCTCGGTTTTTACTGTCTCATCCGAAAGACAGAACACAAGTGCACCCAGGACGAGGATGATCCTCTCTGACACAAGCCACACCCAGCACAGGAGTGATCCTCTCTGACACAAGCCAAGTACTTCATCCTCTGAGCCACATCAACTTGTTACCTTACATATCCATATGTGCTAGTAACATTACATGTTTATGTGTGCTGGTTACCTTTCATGTCCAAGTGTGCTAAATACATGTACCTTATATGTTCAAATGTGCAATTTATTTTCAATGTCCATGCATGCTAGATACCTTACATGTCCATGTGTGCTGGTTACCTTACATGTCTATGTGTGCTGGTTACCTTACATGTCCATGTGTGCTGGTTACCTTACATATCCATGTGTGCTAGTTACATTACATGTTTATGTGTGCTGGTTACCTTTCATGTCAATGTGTGCTAGATACGTGTACCTTATATGTTCATATGTGCAATTTATTTTCAATGTCCATGCATGCTAGATACCTTACATGTCCATGTGTGCTGGTTACCTTACATATCCATGTGTGCTGGTTACCTTATGTGTCAATATGTGCTGGTTTCCTTACATATCCATGTGTGCTGGTTATCTTACATATCCATGTGTGCTGGTTATCTTACATGTCAATGTGTGCTGGACACCGTTCATGTTCTTGTGTGCTTATAACCTTACATATCCATGTGTGCTAGTTACTTTACATATCCATGTGTGCTAGATATTGTACATGTCTATGTGTGCTACATTACATGTCCATGTGTGCTGGATACTCTACATGTCCATGTGTGCTGGTTACTTTACATATCCATGTGTGCTGGATATTGTACATGTCTATAAGTGCTACATTACATGTCCATGTGTGCTGGTTACCTTACATATCCATGTATACTGGATATCGTACATGTCCATGTGTGCTACATTACATGTCCATGTGTGCTGGTTACCTTACATGTCTATGTGTACTGGGTACTTTACATATCCATGTGTGCTGGTTACCTTATATGTCTATGTGTACTGGGTACTTTACATATCCATATATACTGGATATCGTACATGTCCATGTGTGTTACATTACATGTCCATGTGTACTGGGTACTTTACATATCCATGTGTGCTGGTTACCTTAAATATACATGTATACTGGATATCGTACATGTCCATGTGTGCTACATTACATGTCCATGTGTACTGGGTACTTTACATATCCATGTGTGCTACATTACATGTCTATGTGTACTGGGTACTTTACATATCCATGTATACTGGATATCGTACATGTCCATGTGTGCTACATTACATGTCCATGTGTACTGGGTACTTTACATATCCATGTGTACTGGTAGCATTCCACATTCATATGTACTGATGATATAACACATCAATGTGTGCTGTTACCTAACATATTCATTTGTCCTTATTTAACCCCAAACATATTAGATCCATACCTTTTGAGCAACTGTTTGGCCCCAGTAAGGTTCCAAATGATGGTCATCAATATCAAAAGCAGGCATTCCTAATCTCTCTGCCATAAGTCTTCCGACTGTCGTCTTTCCACTTCCTGGACTCCCAATAAGTATGATGTTTTTCTGAAATAAAAGATACACATATCTTACTGAATTTTGTATCAGTACATTTTTATTAACAAAAATAGATTATCATTAACAAAATTCATCAATGTTTCAAAACTATACATGATTTTCAAATCGGCCCCCCCCCCCCAAAAAAAAGAAGAAAAAAAGTAATGTAGCACTCCTACCTACAGTCACTCAAGCCTTCAACAGGTCGGGCACATGTTCAGAACAAGCTATAATAGCTCGATCTAGCTATTATAGCTCTATTGAGCTATAATTTCTCTTAAGTAAACAATCAAAATTTATGAATTTTCAAAAAATGTTTAAAAGTCGCATTAGTACTCTGAAAATAATGGAATTTATGCAAAAGAACCCTGGCAGCAATACGTACCAAATATGAGAAAACACACCTTAAAACTTTGCAAACTTCTTGGTGCCGTTTCTCCAATCTTTTACATCTTGCAGTGGAAGTTCTTTTACAAAAGTTTTGGCATTTACTGACTTCTAATGCGACTTGCAACCGTTTCTTTAAAATTCTGAAATTTTCATTTTTCAGATAAGAAAAATTATAGCTCATTCGAGCTATAATAGCTAGATCGAGCTATTATAGCTCGTTCTGAACATGTGCCCAACCTGTTCAAGTTCAAGGTTTTAATCTTACATTGTACGTTGTACATATAGAGGCCTACATAAAAACACCTTAGACAAATGTCATAGTGCAGTTAACAAAGAACTGCACTGTCACCGAATTAGTATTACAAACCTGCGTGTCACTTTCTTCATTTCCAGTAAAAAGATATTTTCTGCAGATTCTACTTTCATTTTGTCGGTGTTGTTTAATTTCAAATCCCAGTACACTTCCATGTGCTGAGTTGCGGGCAGAAGGGCCGATAAATCTAAGTAATGGAGAAGTCAAAACCCTTTGCATCTTGGTTCAATAATGAACGAATGAGGCTGTCATGATGCAAGTGTACACAGATGTTCAACGCAAAGTCGTTTGTTTTCAATGTTTTATAATAACGACATTTCGAACCCGAAAGAAAAATACTTCAGATACAAAATATAGTTTTTTCCTAGTCAGTGACTGATTTTTTCTTTCTTTTTGTTTTGTTTTGTTTGTTTGTTGGGGGGGGGGAGGGGGGTTACGCCACTCCAATATTATTTCACTTAAATGTGGGGGCACCTATGAAGAGTGTCCGATTCCTAAAAAAAAAAAACAAACAAACAAGACAGAGACAGAAACTATAAAGAGACTCCGAAATTGTAAAAGGAGAAGAGAACTAGCTAGTGAACAGCTACAGTGCAAACTGCCTTTGTTATTGTGATTGATTTGAATGATTGATATCTTGGGCATAGTATTGGAGAAAATGATCATGACTTTATTACTCGCTCGTAACTCGATAATTGTGTTAAACTGACCAGAGAACTCTTTTTCAATCTTCAAATTAGTGTCAAATCAACCAGTATAAGAACTTATTGAACATTTGACAAATATAAAACCGAGCGATAACGTCGAGGCAATGTACATGTATCTCTAGCTTTAAGTAATATTTCTTCCAAGCAGTGGATCTCCTTAAAACCCAAGCCCTATCCTCAGTCAAATTTTTATCACCAATTTTATTATTCATCAATTAGTTTATTGTGTAACGCCAAGTCAAAACTTTCGCTCTTGTATGATGGTGGCACCTGTGTGGCGCATGGTTTTATAATTATACCTATGTAACACGTGCTGGCACGCTAAACAAGGAGTATAGCTCAATACATTTGTATTATACTGTCCTACTCGGATGAAAGATAGAGTGGCAGATAGAACCAACTTAGGAAAATCCATTCAGATGTAGACCACATGGATAAAATTTATCTTTTTATTTATTATTCATTAGTTTTGTTGGTACTGGTAAAGTACAATTAATTCCTATTGCGACGTTAAGAAATAGTAACTCTCATGACAGACTTCATTAGTCCAGGAAAGTCCTTCATTTAGAGGAGGTTTGACCTAATGGATTCTATCGCAAGATCCAAAACGTCACAGCTAGAGCTTAATGTAACATAACTCAGCGAGACAAGCGCAGCATTATTCAGTCCAAACAACAGCTCTTCTCCATTTAAACCGGTGTGGCTCAGAGGATGAGATACTTGACTCGTGGCCGAAAGGTTCTAGGTTCGACTACCGTCGTCGTCACACCGATAGATCCCTCGCTGTGTCGGGTGAGTCCGCTGCAAAGTATACATTTAATTATATGCAATGTATCAGGCAAATGCCCAATCGGAACACCTCGACTTTTTGCAAGCAAATAATTATTTGCTTTCCAAATGTCGAGGAGTTCCGATTGGCAAATGCTGTTACTGTACTTAAAATAATCAATCAATCAATCAATCAATAAATCAATCAATCTTCTCTCCATTTAGAGCTCGTTTGAAATACTCTCAATCTCTTCTTCACACAAGCAAAAATTAATTGCAATCGGAACTCTTCCTGTGTCTTCCACACCCAAAAACTTATATTTTTGTTTTTGGCCACCTAGTCTACATCTGAAAGGATGTTTGTATGTTGTTATCCCCTGCCTTTCTATTGTAACAGGCAAGGTGAAAAATTGTGGCCGAACTCGGGAATCGAACCCGGAATCTTCCGCTATGAAAGCGGACGTTCTCACCTTGAGCTATCAGATATCATCATCCGTCACACTATCTATCCTCTGCTATGAGATAGTATAATACAAGTTGTTGAGTGTGCAAGAAACCAGAGGAGTTCCGATTGGCTTAATTGAGAAATATACGTGACAATCAACACAGTGACGTCATAAAGTGTACGGCGTTTCCCGTACTACAGCCTCATATGGTGATAGGTACACCTTGTAGTATTTTAACAGCTGAATCACAATGGGATGTAAACAAACAAAGGCTTTACCGATAGAGGTAATGGCAGAGGTCATTAGACAAAGCATAGAAGAATTAAGGTCATCGTCGTCTTTGGAATCATCATCTATTACTGATGTTACGACTGTGGGAGAAAGGTTAAGAAAGCTAATTGAAGAAAACATTGTTAAAAACCCCAAGGCAGCGGCTGGTGGCGTGGCTTTTACTGTGGGGAGCTCAATACCTGAACAACCGGCACCCGCTAATTTATCACGTCTAAAAGAATCGGACAAAAAGATGACCGATGCTAAACAGAAAGAAGAAGAACTTCGTCTGAAACAGTTCTATGCTGAAAACAGAAGGAAATTTCAAGCATCAGAAAAGAGATCGAAACTAGATGACAGAAAGAAAATGCGGGAATCCGTGCGAGATAGGAAGATTGCCCGATAATTGTCAAATTTTGTTCACGTGACATTTACTGATATGAATTGTAAGCCAGAATATCATTAGCTGCCGCACGTCCAGAGAGGAGGAGGAGGAGGAGGACAAGGAGGAGTAAAACTCTGAAAGTGTAATATTGCCTCAATAAATACTGTAAGCATATTTGATGATTTAGTACATGTTTTGTATCCTACGAAATTGACAAAGCTCAGAGATGGCGAAATCTTCATCTATAGGCGTAGGAACCAGGGCCAGAGGAGGAATGCAACTTTTCTGATGATGTTCAACAGAGAAAGCATGATCCCCATACATGTATTTAGAAATAATTAACAAATCAAAATACATAATCATAAAAGTTTATCTGTAAATTTGGTAATTTAACATTCTAACTGCCCATGTGATTGGCGACATCTTCGAAAGCCTAGGGATCTGCTACCTCAAATGTACTACTCTAGTAGAGCACTCAATAACGGATCTGGAACCTCTACTTCACTACTATAGTAGAGCACTCAGTAGCGGATGTGGTACCACTAATTTACTACTCTAGTAGAGCACTCAATAGCGGATCTGCTACCTCTACTTTACTACTATAGAAGAGCACTCAGTAGGGGATCTGATACCTCTACTTTACTACTCTAGTAGAGCACTCAGTAGGGGATCTGCTACCTCTACTTTACTACTCTAGTAGAGCACTCAGTAACGGATCTGCTACCTCTACTTTACTACTCTAGTAGAACACTCAGTAGTGGATCTGTTACCTCTACTTTACTACTCTAGTAGAGCACTCAGTAGTGGATCTGCTACCTCTAGTTTACTACTCTAGTAGAGCACTCAGTAGTGGATCTGCTACCTCTACTTTACTACTCTAGTAGAGCACTCAGTAGTGGATCTGCTACCTCTACTTTACTACTCTAGTAGATCACCCAGTGGCGGATCTGCTACCTCTACTTTACTACTCTAGTAGAGCACTCAGTAGTAGATCCGCTACCTCTACTTTGCTACTCTACTCTAGTAGAGCACTCAGTAGAGGATGTGCTACCACTAATTTACTACTCTAGTAGAGCACTCAATAGCGGATCTGCTACCTCTACTTTACTACTATAGTAGAGCACTCAGTAGGGGATCTGCTACCTCTACTTTACTACTCTAGTAGAGCACTCAGTAGGGGATCTGCTACCTCTACTTTACTACTCTAGTAGAGCACTCAGTAACGGATCTGCTACCTCTACTTTACTACTCTAGTAGAACACTCAGTAGTGGATCTGCTACCTCTACTTTACTACTCTAGTAGAGCACTCAGTAGTGGATCTGCTACCTCTACTTTACTACTCTAGTAGAGCACTCATTAGTGGATCTGCTACCTCTACTTTACTACTCTAGTAGAGCACTCAGTAGTGGATCTGCTACCTCTACTTTACTACTCTAGTAGAGCACCCAGTGGCGGATCTGCTACCTCTACTTTACTACTCTAGTAGAGCACTCAGTAGTGGATCCGCTACCTCTACTTTACTACTCTACTCTAGTAGAGCACTCAGGAACGGATCTGCTACCTTTACTTTACTACTCTAGTAGCGCACTTAGTAGCGGATCTGCTACCTCTACTTTACTACTCTAGTAGAGCACTCAGTAACGGATCTGCTACCTCTACTTTACTACTCTAGTAGAGCAGTCAGTAACGGATCTGCTACCTCTACTTTACTACTCTAGTAGAGCACTCATTAGTGGATCTGCTACATCTACTTTACTACTCTAGTAGAGCACTCATTAGCGGATCTGCTACCTCTACTTTACTACTGTAGTAGAGAAGTCAGTAATGGATCTGCTACCTCTACTTTACTACTCTAGTAGCGCACTTAGTAGCGGATCTGCTACCTCTACTTTACTACTCTAGTAGAGCACTCAGTAACGGATCTGCTACCTCTACTTTACTACTCTAGTAGAGCAGTCAGTAACGGATCTGCTACCTCTACTTTACTACTCTAGTAGAGCACTCAGAAGTGGATCTGCTACATCTAGTTTACTACTCTAGTAGAGCACTCATTAGTGGATCTGCTACCTCTACTTTACTACTCTAGTAGAGCACTCAGTAGCGGATCTGCTATCTCTACTCTGCTACCTCTACTTTACTACTCTAGCAGAGCACTCAATAGCGGATCTGTTACCTCTATTTTACCACTCTAGTAGAGCACTCAGTAGCGGATCTGCTACCTCTGATTTACTACTCTAGTAGAGCACCCAGTAGAGGATCTGTTACCTCTACTTTACTACTCTAGTAGAGCACTCAATAGCGGATCTGCTATCTCTACTTCACTACTCTAGTAGAGCACTCAGTAGTGGATCTGCTACCTCTACTTTACTACTCTAGTAGAGCACTCAGTAGTGGATCCGCTACCTCTACTTTACTACTATACTCTAGTAGAGCACTCAGTAGCGGATGTGCTACCACTAATTTACTACTCTAGTAGAGCACTCAATAGCGGATCTGCTACCTCTACTTTACTACTATAGTGGAGCACGCAGTAGGGGATCTGCTACCTCTACTTCACTACTCTAGTAGAGCACTCAGTAGGGGATCTGCTACCTCTACTTTACTACTCTAGTAGAACACTCAGTAACGGATCTGCTACCTCTACTTTACTACTCTAGTAGAACACTCAGTAGTGGATCTGCTACCTCTACTTTACTACTCTAGTAGAGCACTCAGTAGTGGATCTGCTACCTCTACTTTACTACTCTAGTAGAGCACTCAGTAGTGGATCTGCTACCTCTACTTTACTACTCTAGTAGAGCACTCAGTAGTGGATCTGCTACCTCTACTTTACTACTCTAGTAGAGCACCCAGTGGCGGATCTGCTACCTCTACTTTACTACTCTAGTAGAGCACTCAGTAGTGGATCCGCTACCTCTACTTTACTACTCTACTTTAGTCAAGCACTCAGTAACGGATCTGCTACCTTTACTTTACTACTCTAGTATCGCACTTAGTAGCGGATCTGCTACCTCTACTTTACTACTCTAGTAGAGCACTCAGTAACGGATCTGCTACCTCTACTTTACTACTCTAGTAGAGCAGTCAGTAACGGATTTGCTACCTCTACTTTACTACTCTAGTAGAGCACTCATTAGTGGATCTGCTACATCTACTTTACTACTCTAGTAGAGCACTCATTAGCGGATCTGCTACCTCTACTTTACTACTGTAGTAGAGAACACAGTAATGGATCTGCTACCTCTACTTTACTACTCTAGTAGCGCACTTAGTAGCGGATCTGCTACTTCTACTTTACTACTCTAGTAGAGCACTCAGTAACGGATCTGCTACCTCTACTTTACTACTCTAGTAGAGCAGTCAGTAACGGATCTGCTACCTCTACTTTACTACTCTAGTAGAGCACTCAGAAGTGGATCTGCTACATCTACTTTACTACTCTAGTAGAGCACTCATTAGTGGATCTGCTACCTCTACTTTACTACTCTAGTAGAGCACTCAGTAGCGGATCTGCTATCTCTACTCTGCTACCTCTACTTTACTACTCTAGCAGAGCACTCAATAGCGGATCTGTTACCTCTATTTTACTACTCTAGTAGAGCACTCAGTAGCGGATCTGCTACCTCTGATTTACTACTCTAGTAGAGCACCCAGTAGAGGATCTGTTACCTCTACTTTACTACTCTAGTAGAGCACTCAATAGCGGATCTGCTATCTCTACTTCACTACTCTAGTAGAGCACTCAGTAGTGGATCTGCTACCTCTACTTTACTACTATACTCTAGTAGAGCACTCAGTAGCGGATGTGCTACCACTAATTTACTACTCTAGTAGAGCACTCAATAGCGGATCTGCTACCTCTACTTTACTACTATAGTAGAGCACGCAGTAGGGGATCTGCTACCTCTACTTCACTACTCTAGTAGAGCACTCAGTAGGGGATCTGCTACCTCTACTTTACTACTCTAGTAGAGCACTCAGTAACGGATCTGCTACCTCTACTTTACTACTCTAGTAGAACACTCAGTAGTGGATCTGCTACCTCTACTTTACTACTCTAGTAGAGCACGCAGTAGTGGATTTGCTACCTCTACTTTACTACTCTAGTAGAGCACTCAGTAGTGGATCTGCTACCTCTACTTTACTACTCTAGTAGAACACTCAGTAGTGGATCTGCTATCTCTACTTTACTACTCTAGTAGAGCACCCAGTGGCGGATCTGCTACCTCTACTTTACTACTCTAGTAGAGCACTCAGTAGTGGATCCGCTACCTCTACTTTACTACTCTACTTTAGTCAAGCACTCAGTAACGGATCTGCTACCTCTACTTTACTACTCTAGTATCGCACTTAGTAGCGGATCTGCTACCTCTACTTTACTACTCTAGTAGAGCACTCAGTAACGGATCTGCTACCTCTACTTTACTACTCTAGTAGAGCAGTCAGTAACGGATCTGCTACCTCTACTCTACTACTCTAGTAGAGCAGTCAGTAGTGGATCTGCTACCTCTAATTTACTACTCTAGTAGAGCACTCAGTAGTGGATCTGCTACATCTACTTTACTACTCTAGTAGAGCACTCAGTAGCGGATCTGCTACCTCTACTTTACTACTCTAGTAGAGCACTCAGTAGCGGATCTGCTATCTCTACTCTGCTACCTCTACTTTACTACTCTAGTAGAGCACTCAATAGCGGATCTGTTACCTCTACTTTACTACTCTAGTAGAGCACTCAGTAGCGGATCTGCTACCTCTGATTTACTACTCTAGTAGAGCACCCAGTAGAGGATCTGCTACCTCTACTTTACTACTCTAGTAGAGCACTCAATAGCGGATCTGCTATCTCTACTTCACTACTCTAGTAGAGCACTCAGTAGTGGATCTGCTACCTCTACTTTACTACTCTAGTAGAGCACTCATTAGCGGATCGGACAACCTGAGCTTTAGATGCCGCCAGAAACATCCACCTATCTACCCATCCTCTTCTTTTTGAGGGTCAATATATATATATGTTTTGTTTGTTTGTTTGTGTGTTTGTTTGGTTTTTTTTGGGGGGGGGGCGGTGTTTGTTTGTTAGTTTGTTTTTGCTTCAGTTACCAGTTTTATATCAATAACATGATTTGCAGCAATTTGTATGTGTGGTTCATTATAATTATCCGATCTTTACATGCGTTTATTTGGAGAACTTATATATCATTTTCAATTATATTTCACAATTAAAGTGAACCAGAAAATAGACACGGATCGCATTTACCTACTCTTTTCAGCAATTTTCAGGAAATTTTCATCCTGGTGACACTCCTTGCACAGAATTCTTTGAAAATGTGACCGACAAGATATATTTGAAAACACATACTATACAAAGGAGAATAACTCTTGTTGAGGTAGTTCTCTCGTGACATGTTCTGCGTTTCACTGTGCGTATACGTTTTTTAAGCTTATTTAAGTGGAAATATGGCGCGGATCCAAAAAGAAGGTCCATCACCAATTAATTTTCGGAGAGGTTTGGGGCTCATGTTTTTGTGTGTAAAATATTTCCTCTACATCGAATAATAATAACAATAAAAATAATTATCGCTGAATCTCAGGAGGAGTCCAGACCCCTGATCCACTCCTCTGGATCCGCGCAATTTAGAGGTTTACGATGTAGCAGAGCAGTCATGAGGTATCACGACCATTGAATGCCAGACTATAAAGGAAACGTGAACAGAAATCAGCAAGCAGAGAACAGTGCTTATAATCTCCTACGATATGATTCTCATCATAATAAGTAAATATAGAGTACTCGGGAAATAAATGTATGGTTTTTAAATACCCAAATGTTATTTCTTTATGTAATACATTTTTCATTTACAGTGCTATGAAATGGGCCGCGAGTACAACAAAGCTGTACATTCTGTCATTCATGGGCAGAATAAAAGAACCAGGCCCCGAGGCTATAAAACCTTTAGGAGCACGGCTCCAAACTGAGTACATCTCAAACTCAAGCACGACTCGGTGCTCCAAACTGAGTACCTACTCAAACTCAAGCAAACTCGAAATTGTTATAAAAGAAAGTTATAAAAAATTGGAGCATGATAGCGTGCTCCAATCTGGAGCATGTACTCGAAAATCTCAAGACTGGTTAAAACCATACTGAGAACCGTACTCGAAATGTAAATATGGCGGCTTATAACAGAATTACTCAAATCGCCGTCTTCGTGTCTTCCGTGACCGGTCAAATCCACTTGAAAGTCTTGAGGAAGATCAAGTTTTTAGTCGTGATCATGCGCGGATCCAGAATTTTTTGTCAGAGGGGGTCCAACCAGAAAAGGTAATTTTTTCTCTTAGACGAGGGGAGGGGGGTCCAACCCCAAAAATGCCCAAATATTACCTTTTTTTGGTAAAATTTTCGGATTTCAGCGGGGGTCCAGACACCCCTAACCGCCCCCTCTGAATCCGCGCATGGTGATCCAAAGCGTTTATAACTTCACCCGTACTCATATTCGAAAGCCGTGTTCGAGTGAGTACGGGTTTGGAGTCTTAGTACGGGTTTGGAGTCGAGCACGAGTAAAAGTTTTATAACCTCGGGACCAGTTTTATTTTCTGTTCGTCTTCCATGAGGGTTGTTGACGGAGTGTGTTTTATTTTTTCCGAGATATTCTGTTTATATAACTACTTCAAAGTGATGCCGTGTAACTTTCTATGTCCTGAATTTATCCGATTATAAACACCATTGTCTTAAACGACCTATTTAAGTTTTGAAATTTCAATTAATTCTGATAACAAAATGTATTTAAAGAAATGATAAGCATTGAAGAGAAATATGAATTAAAAAGCAAAAAAACCAAAATATATATTTATTTATTTATTTTCTTTTTTGTTTTCATTTGTTGAAAGCCTAGTGACCGAAATATTTTGGACATTTAGTTTATGTTGTTATTTATATTTAGTATACTATGATCGTATTTATCTGAAACTGATCTGACGCATTCGATTCATGTACACAAGGAATTTTACTGACATTCTCCTAGGCTGACTGGGTGTATCATATTCTCCTAGGCTGACTGGGTGTATCATATTCTCCTAGGCTGACTGGGGGTATCATATTCTCCTAGGCTGACTGGGTGTATCATATTCTCCTAGGCTGACTGGGGGTATCATATTCTCCTAGGCTGACTGGGTGTATCATATTCTCCTAGGCTGACTGGGTGTATCATATTCTCCTAGGCTGACTGGGGGTATCATATTCTCCTAGGCTGACTGGGGGTATCATATTCTCCTAGGCTGACTGGGTGTATCATATTCTCCTAGGCTGACTGGGGGTATCATATTCTCCTAGGCTGACTGGGTGTATCATATTCTCCTAGGCTGACTGGGTGTATCATATTCTCCTAGGCTGACTGGGTGTATCATATTCTCCTAGGCTGACTGGGGGTATCATATTCTCCTAGGCTGACTGGGGGTATCATATTCTCCTAGGCTGACTGGGGGTATCATATTCTCCTAGGCTGACTGGGGGTATCACATTCTCCTAGGCTGACTGGGTGTATCATATTCTCCTAGGCTGACTGGGTGTATCATATTCTCCTAGGCTGACTGGGTGTATCATATTCTCCTAGGCTGACTGGGGGTATCATATTCTCCTAGGCTGACTGGGTGTATCATATTCTCCTAGGCTGACTGGGTGTATCATATTCTCCTAGGCTGACTGGGTGTATCACATTCTCCTAGGCTGACTGGGTGTATCACATTCTCCTAGGCTGACTGGGTGTATCATATTCTCCTAGGCTGACTGGGTGTATCATATTCTCCTAGGCTGACTGGGTGTATCATATTCTCCTAGGCTGACTGGGTGTATCATATTCTCCTAGGCTGACTGGGTACATCATATTCTCCTAGGCTGACTGGGTGTATCATATTCTCCTAGGCTGACTGGGTGTATCATATTCTCCTAGGCTGACTGGGTGTATCATATTCTCCTAGGCTGACTGGGTGTATCATATTCTCCTAGGCTGACTGGGTGTATCATATTCTCCTAGGCTGACTGGGTGTATCATATTCTCCTAGGCTGACTGGGGGTATCATATTCTCCTAGGCTGACTGGGTGTATCATATTCTCCTAGGCTGACTGGGTGTATCATATTCTCCTAGGCTGACTGGGTGTATCATATTCTCCTAGGCTGACTGGGTGTATCATATTCTCCTAGGCTGACTGGGTGTATCATATTCTCCTAGGCTGACTGGGTGTATCATATTCTCCTAGGCTGACTGGGTGTATCATATTGATAAATCATAAATCATCCAAACCATATTAAGCAATTAAATCATCGATTTTGTCGGTGGTGATGGTGACGGCTTCTGCCTGATGCAAACAACGGACCCACCCGAAGCAGCGAAGGATCTCTTACATGCCTTTCGAAAGACAGGACACCAGCGAGCCACCAGCGGCACTCGAACCCAGATCCTGTTGTTCACGAGCTAATTTTCAAATTTTAAATTTAATATAAAAGGTGGTGGTGGTATGTGACTGTGGTATTCAAAACAAAGAACTAAGAAGGTCTATCATGGACTCCCGTCGTCGTCACATCGTAATTCTGTCCCTCGGATGTCCCGTGTCACGGTACACAAAACAAACACGATCTCTCATTTTGTCGACTGAGTCCGTTGCAAATGATACATGCCTATGCAATGCATCTGGCAAATGCCGTCACCATATACGTAAATTTATCAATCAATCAATCTCCTCTCCATTTAGAGCTCATTTGGAATGATCTCAATCTCTCTACACAAGCACCAGTTAATTGCAATTGGAACTCTTCGAGTGTCTCGCACACTCAACAAGTAGTTTTGGCCACCTAGTCATCCTCGGTTCCCCATGGTATTTGCGGTATTCAGCGGTAGCGCAAATACCATGGGGAACCGAGAATGCCACCTAGTCTACATCTAAAAGGATTTTTCTAAGTTGTTTCAATCCGCCTTTCTATTGTACCAGACAGGGTGAAGTTTTTTGGATGGACCTGAGAATCGAACCCGGAATCTTCCGCTATAAAGACGGACGCTCTCACCATTGAGCTATCCTGACAGATACCGGTGTTATATAGTAGTTTTTCCCCCTAGCCACCCCCCCCCTCCCGGAAAAATGGCTATATAGTAGTTTTTCCCCCCGGAAAAATGGCTATATAGTAGTTTTTCCCCCGGGGGAAATTTGGCTATATAGCCATTTTCCCCCCTCTTATAGCCATTTTTCCCCCGGGGAAAAACTACTATATAGTGGATCCCCCCCCCCCCAATGTGAAATTCAGGATTTTCTTTTCACACATACATATAAGTAAATCCAGCTTGTTACCTTGTTAACAATAAATAGATTTCTATTTAAAATAGAGATATCTCAACTTTTGATACGGAGATATATCCAATTAATTTAGAGATATCTCATTTTTTTAAGTAGAAATGTCTTCAATTTTAATCTCTTTTCCAAATACAAATGTATATATTTAAAACAGAGATTTATCTACTAGAATTTCATTCGAGATATCTTTATTTAATCCGAGAAATCTCTCTATATACAAATGGAAAAAAGAAAAACAAGTTCATTTTTATGCCCCCGGAATGAAATTCGGGGACATCTAGTTTTTGACCTGTCTGTGACTCTTATCCTCTGGCGAAAACCTTGACTATATCGTTTGTAGCAACAGGTACAAGGAAACTCCACATATTTTTTTTCTTGTGATGAGACCTTTTATTTGGGACCATGATTTTTTAACTAGAGACTTTGACCTTGGTGCTCTACGTTTTCAAAAACTTAAACATTGGCTTATCTTTTGTACCAAAGGAGATGGGGGTTTGAACTTCATATATAGATTACTTGTGATAAGATCTTTTATTTGGGACCATGACTTTTGACCTCATGACATTGACCTTATAGTGTGACCTACTTTTCAAAACATTTTACCTTGACTATATACACAAAAGGGTGCAGAGCTTTGAAACTTAGCATATAGATAATTTAAGATGAAACCTTTCATACTTTGCGTAATGGACAAGGAAATCACATTCTTATGTTCATGATTTACAACATCTGTGACTATACAAGCCTTGTCGTAGATTGCAAATCGTGGACACCTGGGTGGAATTCCTTTCTGTTATTTTCATGTTCATCATGTACTCTGTACATGATGAGCGATATTGTGATATATATAATGCATCAGTCTTAATTTATTTAGGAATAAATGTTCAAGGAATTCTTGCTCGTTCAATTCTTATATTTATCATGGAACATTTTGATTGATAAATTCCTATTTTACTTATGATATATTACGACAAGTTGCCTGGGATCGAATCTTGAGTCACAGCCTGACGTCATGATTGACATCTATACGACGGATAATGCGTAAGTAAACGACAATTTTTACAATGAAATAATAGAAGAAAATAGCATACTATGGTAAATATGTAAAAATAAAAACGTGTAAATAAATGAATAAAGCAAAAAATTAAATACACAACCACACATACACACACACACACATACACACACAAACAAAATACTTAACAGTATATAGAAACCCGTTAACCATAACACCATCGGTTTGATACATAGGTTATAACTATAGTACATTTGTATTTCAAATGTTATCCGACTGATTCAGAACGAACGTGTATAATTTCCAAACCGTTACGTAAGGGGGAAAAACTACTAAAGGGGAAAGAATACTATTTAGTAGTTTTTCCGCCATGAGGGGAAAACTACTATATAGACATTTTTCCGGGGGGAAAAACTACTATGGGTGAAAAACTACTATATAACACCGGCACCAGTCACACTATCTATTCTCCGGGGTGAATTGTATGATACAAGTTGTTGAGTGTGCGAGAAACCCGAGAAGTTCCAAATGGGTGTATTGAAAGATATGGGAGTTATGTAACGTGACAGTCAACATAGTGACGTCATAAAGTAAATAGTACGGCGTTTCCCTTACTACAGCCTCATATGGTGATAGATATACCTTGTAGTATTTTAGCAGCGAAATCATAATGGATTGTAAACAAACAAAGGCTTTACCGGTAGAGGTAATGGCAGAGGTTATTAGACAAAGCATAGAAGAATTAAGGTCATCGTCGTCTTTGGAATCATCATCTATTTCTGATGTTACGACTGTGGGAGAAAGGTTAAGAAAGCTAATTGAAGAAAACATCGTTAAAAACCCCAAGGCAGCGGCTGGTGGCGTGGCTTTTACTGTGGGGAGCTCAATTCCCGAACAACCGGCACCCGCTAATTTATCACGTCTTAAAGAATCGGATAAAAAGATGACCGATGCTAAAAAGAAAGAAGAAGAACTTCGTCTGAAACAGTTCTATGCTGAAAACAGAAGGAAATTTCAAGCATCAGAAAAGAGATCGAAACTAGATGACAGAAAGAAAATGCGGGAATCAGTGCGAGAAAGGAAGATTGCCCGATAATTCTATATTCTATGATGTAAACATTCGTTGGTGATTCTCAACGATTTGCTGAGGAGACACGTGACTTTTACTAAGCCAATTATATGAGTTGTAAGCCAGAATATCATTGGCTGCCGCACGTCCAAGGAGGAGGAGGAGGAGGACAAGGAGGAGTAAAATTCTGAAGGTGTAATATTGCCTCAATAAATCTTGTGAGCATATCTGATGATTTAGTACATGTTTTGTATCCTACGAAAATTGCAAAGCTCAAAGATGGCGAAATCTTCCTCGTGTATAGGCATAGGGACCAGGGCCAATTGGGGGGAGGGGCATTTTTCCTGGAAAGTATCCATACACATGTATTTGGAAATAATATACAAATTATAATAGATAATTATAAAAGCTTATTTCTGAAAATGAACATTCTACAAGTAGAATTCGATATTAAATGCTATAAATTCCCATGTGAGTGGCGACATCTTGACCATCTTCACTATCCGCTACTCTACTACATGTACACCAGTGGAGCAGAGTAGCGGATCGGAAAATCTGGGCTTCCGAATATGCCATTAGCATCTAGATCTATCTATCCATCCCTCTCTTTTTGAGGGTCAAATTATATATATATATATATATATAATATATATATATATATATATATATATATATATATATATATATATATATATATATATATATATATATATATATATATATATATATATATAATATATATATATATTAACAAGAGCAACGCCTAGCGTGGCTTAATACGCCCGTCGCTTACTTTGGACGGGATCAATGTGAACATATGGTTTTTACCATAAAACTT
Source organism: Pteria penguin (assembly GCA_035048485.1). Lineage (NCBI taxonomy): Eukaryota > Metazoa > Mollusca > Bivalvia > Pterioida > Pteriidae > Pteria > Pteria penguin. Next base: position 8,593,292 of record CM068588.1, on the reverse strand, counting down.
GAGTCTCTTTGGTAATACATTTATGAAATATTGTAATCCAAAAAGAGGTATCCAATTGCAAGTTCCATAACTCTGTAACGACAAAATGGAATTTGCTCAAAACTAAAAGGTGGCTTCTTCTACACTTTTTAAGCATTTTGGATAAGTTTCATGAAAAACAACTGAATTTTACTTAAGTTATAGGTTCTTAGTATAGCAAAAATAAAATCCAAGTCCTATAACTCTGAAACGACAGAACGCAGTTTGCTCAAAATCGAAAGGCGGCTTTCCCTACATTATCTAAGCATTCTGTATGAGTTTCATGAAAAACAATTGACGTTTACCTAAGTTATCGCTTTGCATAGCATCTTCTCATAGTAAAGATAAAATCCAAGGCCCATAACTCTGTAACGACATAACGGAATTTGCTCAAAATCAAAAGGCGGCTTCCCCTACATTATCTAAGCATTCTGTATGAGTTTCATGAAAAACAATTGACGTTTATTTGAGTTATCGCGTTCCATAGCATCTTTTCATAGTAAAAATAAAATTCAAGTCCCATAACTCCGGACTGACTAAAGGAATTTGCTCAAAATCGAAAGGCGGTTTCCTCTACACTATTCAAGCATTCTGTATTAGTTTCATGAAAAACAGCTGACGTTTACTAAATTTATTGCGTTCCATAGCGGACGGACGGACGGACATCGCCATACCATTATACGTCCGGTCTTTCGACGGACGTATAAAAAGTAGACATGAGAACATCCTTACTGTTTTTGGTTTTTATATCTTTTATTAAATTTTTGTCTTATTTCTTTATTCATTTTTTGCTTAGTTTACCACCGTTATATAAATAAGACCATACGAGCTGCAGTGTAATGGTATCAATATTTGCAGCAGCTTGTACATGTATACATGCCTGGATCATTATAGAAATTCTAGAAACTGAAACTTTTCTTTATATGGTGGATTTATATATAATTTTCTACTATAGTTAACAATTAAACTGGACCAGAAAATGAACACGGATCCCATATACCTACCGTTTTCTGGAAATTCTTATCCTGGTGACACCACTGGTACAGCAGTTCTTTGAAAATTTGTTCGACAAGATATTTTTGAAAGCACATACTATACAAATGTCTTTTTCTAACTTTAAATTTTTGTTATTTAAAGTGAGCACATGACTAAATAGCATAAAGTTTTGTTATTTAAAGTGAGCACATGACTAAATAGTCATGTGCTCACTTTAAATAACAAAAATTTAAAGTTAGAAAAAGACACAAAGGAGAATAACTCTTGTTTCGGTAGTTCTCTCAAGATATGTTCTGTGTTTCACTGTACGTATACTTTAGTGGAAACACGGCGCGGATCCAGAATTTTGTCGAAGGAGGGTCCATCCCCTTTTAATTTTCGGAGAGGAAAGGGGGGGGGGCGTTTCAACCCATGTTTTTGTGTGGTAAAAATGAAAGGAATTTTTGCTGAATCTCGGGATGGGTCCAAACCCCCGGTCCACTCCTCTGGATCCACGCATGGAACCAGTTTACAGGTATACGATATAGCAGAGCAGTCATGAAGCATCACGACCTTTGAATGTCAGTCCATAAATGAAACGTGAACAGAACTCAGAACGCGGAGGACAGCGCTTAAAATCTTCTGCAATATGATTCTCACCAAGGAAATATACAGTACTCAGAAAATAAATGTAAATGTATGAAATACTCGTATGTCATTTCTTTATTTAATACATTCCTCATTTACAGTGCCATGAAATGGGTCTCTAGCACAAGAAAAATGTAATCAAAGAACAAGGTCTACTCTGTTGAAATTGTTGCCGGATTGTGCTTCAATTATTCAAATATTCTGGTTATATCCAGTTCCTCAAAGTGATGCCGTGTAGCGTTTCTTTGCCCTAAATTTATCCGATTAAAAAAAGTGACCAGACCAAGTAACCAAAAATTTCTGGACATTTAGTATTTCTTGTTATTTATATTTAAAAGACAGACATATAGGAGATTCCTAGAATTTGTCTGAAACTGATCTGATGCATTCGACTGATGAACCCTAAATTTACACAACGAATTTTACCGACATTCTCCTATTCTAAATGGTTTTATGAAATTGATAAATCATCCAAACCATATTAAGCAATTAAATTATCGATTTTGTTGGTGCTGATGGTGACGTCATCTGCCTGATGCAAGTAACGGATCTGCCAGAAGCAGAGAAGCATCTCTTACATACAATCTGATTAAAACCATATCTTTATTCTGCTTCTCTATTTGTCCCATTGCGGATAGGACGATAGGACATCCCATCCCATACGCAATAGGACAAATAGAGAAGCGGAATAAAGATATGGTTTTAACCAGATTGCTCTTAAATACCACATCTATCATGACTAAATACCTTGATTTTTACTGTCTCATCCGAAAGACAGGACACTGGCGAGGCAATTTTGAAATTTTTAATGTAATATACAAAGGTTCTTGGTGTTAACTCACTGTGGTATTCAAAACAAAGAACTAATATCGACCGTTGAAACTCCCCAGCTAGGCCAGGTGCCTGGGAGGAGTAAGCGTCTTTAGTTTGGCTAGACACATCCGCCATGTGACACCGGGTGTCTGAGAGAAGTAAGCATCTCCTGTTTGGCTAGTTACACCCGCCATGTGACACCTGGTGATCAAAGGTCATGTACATTCAGTTACTGCTTTTAATTACTTCCAGTTTTTATGACAAGTTGTTTACATGTCATTTTCATTTTAATAATACATATCAAAATCTTGATAACTTGCAAGGATACGAGTCAGACCTGAATAAAAGTGCATCTTACTTTCTTCAGTCAGTAGTAGATATAATGCCCGACCTTTCAGCAGGCCAATTGGTCACGCCAGCTTATTTTTGTCATAAGATTAAATCATATTCACCGTTCCTTAGTCGGAGCATGCACAGAAACCTGTTCTCCAGTGTTACGAGGTTCAAGAAGAATCGATTTATTTTTCTCTAATATGTGGTCACAAGAAACCGAGATTCTCAAGAAAATTCCAATCATTTCGATAGAATTGGCTATTTTGAGAAACACCATTGGCAATGCTAATCGATCTGGCGACTAATATAAGCTTAATAACTAAGCTGCATAGAATAGTATGTTTAATTTCTATTATTGTGGCCATATTGTAATCTCTCCTCTTTATCTATCTCCTTAATTTTTTTTATTTAGTGAGTGATTATAAAATATCCGTATTTCCTGCTCAATCACAGTTCACCAAATCCAAAAACCAAAACCCAACCCCCCCCCCCCCCCCCAAAAAAAAAAAAAAACAAAGAAAGAAAATGGACAATCCCCCTCCCAAAATTAATCAAATTGAATGAAAAATAAAATAAGATAAATCAATGAATAAATAATAATAAAGTAAATAAAAAATAAATAAAGTCTCTTGACATATACTCTCTTACACAATGCGTCATTTGAAATTTTAATTTTCTTTAAATCTAAGGGATTAGTGACAAAATACATATACCAAACATGAATACAATGCAAGATAGGAAAGGCACATGGTCTGCGCCACTGAGGCTTTTACAATAACATGTAAAATCCTTTTTGCTTCACGTGATACCGGGATTATTGCACTTACATGGTGAGAGCATCTACATTTACCGGATGCAGTCCACTAAAAAATTAAACATATACAGCGGACTCATCCAAAGCATTGCGAGATCATTTACTATGGCATGAGAACATACTGTCTCATCCGACTGATAGGACAATGAGGAGTCACCCACGGGGCTCGAACCCGGACCTCTTGGTCTCAAGTCAAGCACCCAACCGATTGTGATACGACGGATTTACAAATGTACAAGGTAAAATTTTATGGAATACTGAAAATCCAATATCAGCGGGTCATTTCGTAGAAGTTTTTACGATTTTTTTTTCTCTGGATTTTCCGTAAATTTAAACCCCAAAATTTGTAAATAGGAGGAACTTGGACTAGAAATTATTAAATCCGTGATGATAATTTTCATTCCAAATTCCAAGAAAACATGTCCTATTCCGTATACTGAAATACAAAATCATATCCTATCTAGGTTAGATTTACGAAAAATCCTTTAAAAATTTCATTGGACTTTCTGGGAAATGTCTGAAGGTTCCCGGTATGAGTTCTCATCTCCTATCTGGCCAGCAACATCCAACATAAATACCAAACACACATACACTCACACACACGCACACATGCATTTCAAAGAAATGCCCAAAACACAAAAATACATGTATTTGACACGAAATGAACCTAAACTAACATCATATAGGATATGTGGCAATCATGCAGCACAGGTTTATAGGTATAAACAAAGCTACAAGTTTATATACATGTATGTAATTGTAAATCAATGCATGTATTAATGGCTATTACATGTACATGTAGATTTCAATATGAATGCATAGGCGATAAACAATAAATGATTGTATTTCATAAATGTATATATCTAGAATTCACTATACATACCGTTATAGTAAGTTTTGAAAATAATAACTTCCAATATAATAATCATAATAAAAGTAAAAAGAAAGAAAAATAATAAGATATACCGGGTTTTCAAAAATCAGAATTAGTTCAGTTTGGTAGATTTAATAAAGAAATTTCGCGTTCGATTAGCTTTTCATTCTTTTTTGTATTGTGCTATATAAAATCATATATATTCAAATTGACAAATAGTGCACACATTGAAGTGTGGATCTGAACATCAAAAGGTAAAGAAATATAAATGGTAAAATAAAATAACTGAGCATCTTATAACATCTCATACCGAGTGTTCGAAAAGGTGACTTAAATTTCAATTAACGTAAGTAGTGTGTTCTCATGACATCTAAATGTATATAGGTTTTTCCGAGTTTTCGATTACAATTCAAAATAATGAGATACATCATAAAAACTACTTGCTTATGGGACAAACACAGACGTTTCAATTATACAGAATTTCAATCTACACAAATTAAAGTAGAAACTTGTGCGCTTTTAATGTTTAGATCAGATATTATTTTCCTTACGGTTAGTTCACTTGTAACCTTTTTGTTTAAAGTATTCCTAAATATTCTCGTTTGTTACTTTAATTGACTGTCCTAAGTCCGTATCGTAACCGCAGCACAATCGAATATTTTTGTAATGTTTTTCCGTGTATATTTTACTATTACCATGCTTTGTGTGCATGTCCTTGGTTTTCTTTTTTCTTTTTCTTTTATGTCATCAAGCTTTGTCAGATGTCTTCACTTAAACTGAAGATTTTACATGTATCATAAAAAAAAACCCCCCAAAAAACTACATTTTGTACTTTACACAAGTCTACTCGAACAATTGAGGTTTGCGCATATTTATGAACAATTTTACATTGTTGTTATACGACAAAGATAAAGTTGTACACAAACAGAATTACAGAAAGTCCAGCACTTGTTATAACAGGGGTGTTAACTAAATTGTACAAAATATCTATGTCTTTAATACATGCAGATCATTGAATAAAGAATTTTTTCGGTTTTTTTTTATTTGAATAAAGAATTAACATTCAAGAGCACGTGTTTTTAAAGCGTAGGAATATTTGTTAAGGTGTTCTCCGATCCTATTTCTGGGACTATGCACAGTACAGTGGCAGGTTTAGGGGGGGGGGGCGCCGCATTTTTCACTACAACTTTACAAGGCATATATAGATAAGGTTGAAAACACTCACATATTATGAGTAAAATCCCAGATTTGACACCCAAAATGGCTAAGTATTTTGGTTTATACTTGACTTTCACATATGCCCCCCCTCCCCCGGTTTTCCTTTTCGGAAATCCTGGATCCGCCATTTCAGTAAACGCGGATCCTGACGGTTTCACAAGCAAATTTCCAAAAGTTAAACAACTACGTCATAGGGAGTAAAATTATCTATTTCACAACAAAAAATACTGACAAAAGTAACTTAAGTCTTGACGAATCTCAAGCCGAGTCCAGACCCCTCGTTTCCATCCTTGGATCAGCCCGTGCAATGCAAACGACATTTCTGATCTTTGACCATAGTGTTGCCTGAATAGTTTGATCCATTATAACAAAGGTAATAGGGTGTATAACATTGTACGAAAAATACATGTAGAAAAGGAATGGTATATATAAATCCCAAAAAACAAAAGACATTAGCCACGCGGGTAGATAGAAGATCGTAAACACAGCAGAGGTACTGAACAGCATGATGGCGAGACGTACGTTCGACTGATGGCTGGCTGAATCTGTAATGACTCTTCCGCTTTTTGCATCTTTCGCACCAAATTCCACCTTCGCTTCGGAATTTATGTTCATGTCCTTCGACTCTCCGTCGTCGTTTTGTAGTTCAGCAGACGATGTAGACGAGTCACTAGGTGCAGGCGTACTCCGTGACTTTGTTTTGTATTTAGCGAACACATTTAATTTCTTCTTTTGCCATCTTATGAGAGTGATGTATATCATAATATATAAGGTCACAGTCACCAACAATGAAATTACAAATAAAGATGCGTAGAAATAAAATAGTCCGATTGGGAGAAAATGCAGATTGCTACAAAATGATCTATATTTCTTTGTAACATTTGTATTTGAAGAAAAATTTTGCTTCATTAACATATCAGTCGATGTTTCAGCATCAGTGCCGTTTCGATCAGATTCTGAATAGACGTGCACGTGCGTGCCTACCGTGAAAGCCGTGGCGATTGCGACGCTGAGGGAACCCAGCGCTAATATGATCAAAAACGCTGTTCGTTTGGATATTCCAGACGATAAAGGCATACAAATAGAAATGAACCTATCCAATGCAATTGGAACCATCATCATGGCTGAAAAAGGAATATTACTCGATTTAAAAAATGTTTCCATTTTACACAGAAGTTCACTATCAATGGAATGGAAACTGTACTCCACCCTTGCACATAAAGGTATAGTAATAGCACATGTAAGAAAGTCGGTCAGAGCTAGCATCCGGATAAAAATATGAGGAACTGTGGTCGTTTTACGTACGTAAACGTAGAAAGCAATTCCGTTAAAAACTACACCCAAAACGGACAAACATATTAAGAGATAAACGTGGGCTTCCATGATTAACACTGTGCGTAAACGTTGTTTTCAAATACGAGTGCATTTAATACATCAGGATGCACATATGTTAAAATTGCTGCAATTCGATGCAGCAAAGCGTCTAGAATGCACATCACTATGGCTGTTACGCCGACTGGGCAAAGTGCCATCTGTCAATAATGCTAATGGCGAAGCCAGATTCAGCATTAATTAAGGTCTAAAGCATAGTTTTGGTGAACTCGACATGTTTTTCATGTGGACAGTTGCATATTTATTTACAGTGGCGTAGCTGAGTTGGAAAAGGGGTTTAGAACTTTCAACCATTTGATAATAATCAGTGGCAGATTTAGAGGGGGCGGCGGCGCCAACCTTTTCGCCACATATTTACAAGTAAAACTACAAATTTGGCACCCACAATGGCTGAGTAGTTAGGCAAATACTTGACTTTAACATGTGGAAACACCAACAACACAACACCAACACCCCCCGCCCCCCTCCTCTCGGTTTTCGGAAACCTGTATTCGCCACTGATAATGGTAATACAAATATTCAATTTCATTGATTGATTATATGGTGATGACATCTCCCTGAAGCATTGCACAGAAATTTATTCTTGTGCAAAAACATACATCCGTCTGCTTCCTACTTCACATCTCGCTGTCTATGATGCAAGGTATGCCATAACCTTGATTCTGTGTTATACATCCGATCTCAAGGTCACAAATACCATATAGCTATGACAAAATTAATGTACCATCAATACTAGCTTAGCAATAATATAGATCTGTATGTCAGAATCCTAAGGTCAAGGTCACAATGACTCTACCATTAAGGTGAACATAAATCACATTGCTAGGCATAGGAGAGTCTAGAAACTTTTAAAGGGGATTGCAGCCTCCCATGACTAATGTTTTGCACCATGCAGTCCGGAAAAGGCCCCTGGGTGGGGTTGCAGTCCTAAAATGGTCAAAAAAGATTATTTTGGGGTAAAATTCTCCGACCAAAGAGGGTTGCAACCCTACTTTTCTAAATCCGCCACATCTTCACGAGTCAAGGGGATGCGCTAGAGAGAAGTTTACGTAGCGCATCCCCTTGACTCGTGAAGATGAATCCGCTAATGCAGATTAGTAGCGTACAGCTTACCGTTTCGTGAAATCTTTGATTTGGTATCACAGTTTAGAGTATCTTGTTTATACGACTAAGCATCTTGTCTAACTTTTAGATTTATGTATATGCTTTACAGGTCCGTAGGAACCGGTACTGGGCACCCCTTTTTGCTAATCATGGGTAGATTTTTTTTTATATCACATTACGAAACGAAACAAAATTCATGCCCGCCCCCCCCCCCCCCCCCCATTTTCTTTTTGAAATGCTTAATACAGTCCTGTTGTAAACGATTAAGCACCAGCAATATTTCATTTCAGGGGCGTAGATGGGTAAAAAGGGGGGTCCAAAATATTTCAGAATATTTAAATCTCTCAAACCACTTGTGCCCCCTTTCAAAAGTGGGGGCATGTGTCCCCCTCCCATCTCTCCTACGCCCTTGAAATTGAACGATTTTTTCCTTGGCCTATCTACTCTTTAGCAATATTAAGTTCCCGTGCTAGAATCAACGCTGAAGAAAGGCAAAATCGATGCATTACCTCCGTCACTATGAGCCGAGTGTCACGGGGCACGACATACTGAGATCAGCCAAGTGTCATGAGACATGACTAACCGAGAACAGTGATTTGAACTTACAAATCCCATCTCCAGCACGCTGATTCCAGGAACTATGACGCAAGAAGAACTTAGCCTGGGTATGGAAACCAAAGTTTTGACACGAGAGAGTGAAATTTACGAACTATATGATTAAAATGAAGGATCCCTGATACCGAATAGTGAAGAAAACCCTAAACATAAATGTTTTGAAAATAAATCGATTTGAATATCTGCTTGATATTGTGTGATTGCGGTAACTTTCATGCTATCGGCGAGACAAATCACTCAACCGTAACGTAATACTGCTCACCCGTGCGCTTTTCAAAAAGTACTCGACCACGTGCTCTACATTGAGTCATTTTCTTCAGATTGATTGATTGATTGATTTTTGTTTTACGTCACACCACGAATATTTCACGTATATGATGACGGCATCTGTCTGATGCAGGGCATACAAATTTTGACCTTTGCAACGGATCCACCCGAAGCAGTGAGGGATCTTTAACGTGCCGTGCATACCACGACACGGGACCTCGGTTTTTACTGTCTCATCCGAAAGACATGACACCGGCATGACCAGAGCGGGACTCGAACCCCGGCCTCCCGATCAGGAGTCCGACGCGATACCACTAGGCCACGCCGGCTTCATTTTCTTCAGAAATAACGTATACAGGTACCTAGTGCCTTTATCTATCCTGATTTCAAACTTTGCTTCATTAAAACTAATGCGTGAAATGCCGAGACTGTCTGAGCAACAGAGGTATGCTGTTCTTCGCCTTGTAGACGCCGGCGTAAATCAAGGTATCAGCGCAGGACGCTTCAACGTCCATTTGTCTACAATCACGAGACTTGTGCGGAAGTATCGGACCACAGTGTTAAGGATCGTCCTCGAAGTGGTCAGCCACGCGTAACGACAAGCCGTCACGACGTTTTCAAAAGGCAACGTCATCTACGTGACAGGTTTGAGACAGCCGTAAGCACGTCAAGAGATGTGATAGGTCGTCACGGTAGGCAAATCCACCCCAGGACAGTACGCCGACGATTGAAAGAGCAAGGTTTGCTATGCCGTCGCCCATTGAAAGGCTTGATCCTAACTCCTCGCCACCGAAGAAATCGTCTGACCTGGTCCCGGAACATGCTTGCTAGTGTTTAGCGACGAATCAAGATTCAATTTGCCCATGGCTGACGGACGACAGCGCATTTATGGGAGACGCAATGAACGTTTTGCCGCAAACTGCATAATTGAGCGTGACAAATTTGGCAGTGGTGGCGTCATGGGGAGCCATTAATCAACATTTCAAGTCATCACTGGTTATTTTGAGGAACACTCTTACCGCGAGGCGCTACATCGACGACGTTTTACAGCCTGAGCTCCTTCCATTAATTTAACGTCGTCAAACTGTCAACAGTCCGTTGACGTTTCAACAAGACCACGCACGTCCGCACACGGCTAGAGTCACCTTAAACTTTCTAAACATCCAGGGAATTGATGTTATGGATTTCCCAGCACGTTCACCCGACCTCAATCCTACAGAGCACATGTGGGATGAGTTAGGGAGACGCTTACGTAAACGTCACCGTCAACCAAGAACTGTGGATGACTTGGCACATGCTCTTCAATAAGAGTGGAATAATATTCCTATGAGAAAAATTCGAACTTTATGTCATTTCATGCGGTCCAGATTGCGTTAAAGCAAATGGGGGGCATACTCGTTACTTCACAAAACACATGAAATTTTGGACGTGGTATACATAACCGATGAAATCAAATTATTTTTAAAAAGAAACGTGTGATATTATCAATCATATTGTCAAATATAATTCAAATTTTCGAAATAAATCAAGTTTGATGCAATTATTTACCCTAGTTGTTGATTAAACTATAATGATACATGTATTAGATGGGTGTTTTTAAAGTCCCTGAGTATACTTAGTTCAATAAAGATAATCTGCTTCATTAAAGAAAAAAGTTGTCTTGCAGTGAAGGGACGCACTCCATATGACAAAGTGAAAATTAGATCACTAGTTTCCCAGGAACCCGTCGAATTTGTTAGTATGTTATTTGTTGGTTTTTTTTTCGATGTAAACTGATTTTCATGAAATCGATTAACATAGAAGATCTCCATTCCGTTAATTCCAGTGGCATCTACATGTACTAAGTTTTCTCTTGGATATCTTAAAAATATTTCATATCCTTTTATATCTGTCGTTTAAGCCCAGTGAATTTTCAGAAACTTACGTAACATATCAGAATAAATGTAACCGGACTTTCTCTTGTTTGCTTCTCTGTTAGAATGCTTTGATACAAGGGGTATCACACCCCAGTTCTGATGTTGTGTGGCCATGTTTTCCATACAGTCCACATCGTGGATATTTTTGTGCTGGCTGTATTTTTTTTTTTTTGGTGTTCTCGAGGTATGTGGCCAAGCTAACAGGAGACACTCCTCCCAGGTACCTGGTCTTATCTCTAGTTTCCATGGGAATATAAATGTCACCTTGGTACATGTACATTGTTGTTAGTGCCACAGTAACCTTGCATCAGTTATTTTTTAACAAGAAACCAGGATTACTGCTCTTACCTGGTTGCAGCCAGCCTTTAGTGGTGGAGGAAACCGAACCACACAAAGCAAACCATGATTATCAATCATCTAAATCTTCAATAGGCACATGGAGATGTTAAAACTTGGCTCAGATGGGATTCAAACTCATTACACAAAGCTTAAGGTCCAGTGTACAGCTTTAAGGTGTTAGATGTATAATGAACCCTTTTTAGATCTCCATAGATATAACGTTGAACTTTAAAGTTAATATATCATTCTGAAGCATTCTATAAAAGAAAGCCTTTCGTTGAAGAATTTTCTAAAAATAATAAATATAAAGTTTCTCTTGAACCCTATGGGAAGTACCTATATGTTTTGCTTATATATATTTTTTCAAAAAGGACAAAATTTATAAATACCTCCTGGTGAAAAGCTCTGTAATATCTTTAATCATCAAGACTCATGGATAAAAGAAAAGTTCACCTATCACAATTTCTGCATTTTAAGTTTTTCATATTTTCAGCAAGTGGAGATAACTCTTATACGGACATTTATATTGTACAAGCCCTAATGTTACAGTCACTAACATCAATACTGTCTAAGACAACATAGATATCATTATGATATATAACCCAAATGCAAAGTATATATGTTGATGTCTTATTTCGTTAATTGAGGCTCATTATACATGTAATACCTTAAACCATGCGGTAAATAAAGCAATTCTTTTTGTAAAATCACAAGCAGTTCCTACAAAATGATCCTTTAAATTCATCAATGATAATTCAGTTATATACTTTGTTTTGTTTAATTTTCACAACTTGAAATGATACTTGAAATCAACAGTTAAACAACTGATTAAATCAGCAATACTATAACATGGCAAACGCTTTCATCATTTTTAATACCAGGTACTTTAGATATATTTTTTATATTGCACATAATTTTATCAATATCAGATCAATTAAGTAGAGTAAACTGAAATTATAAAAAAATAGAAATAAATTCAAATTTCTCTCAAATTTATCTTATAAAATGCAAGGCATCATGTATTTATTTTAATATTCATCCTTATACATGGACAAGTTTAATAAACTTGAAACAAAGTTTACTTTGCACTGGGCTGATTCAACCAGCAAAAACATGGATTTTACTTATAAAATTTTGTGATTTTTTGTTTCCAATTTGTAGACACTAAGTGTCACACTTCCCCTTGGAAGACTTCTTATCATTTCTTGAAGTAATAAATACAGATAAAAATGTCCGATCGACCATTCCATTGCTTCTCTTACAGCTATGTGAGCACTTAAGAACTACAGTGGCCTCTCAGTACACATTTGAAAAATATCACTCATCCATCACTTCTTTTTCTACTTTAAAAATGTTGAAATTCAGCAAAGTCAAATTATTCTTCATCATAAGACTTGATTATCCCAAGTGAGCATCTGAGAACTAAATAGTCCTATAACAAACATCTGGTTTATGCCTTTTCTATCACATCTGGAATCAGGAACTTTTTCGCTTATACTGTTCTATGATGTATAACCATATTTTCTTCTCTTTTAACCACATTGTTAGTAATACAGAAAAGAAACAGACTGCCCCAATTCCTATATGCACTATACGGTACAAAATACCAAAGCTACAGCAGAAATATGCCTGAAATGAGAAAAATCACGTATTCAGTTCATTTATCATTTTAATATAAGACATCAGTGTAAATATTTTTGTAAAAAAAAAAAAGAAAACAAATCAAACAAACAAATGAAAGAAGAAAACAGAGTCAATCTGTAAATTTAAAATTACAATCATTTAATTTTACATGTAACACTTTTTGATTGGTTTAAAAGTTGGTGGTATATTTCATCCACGAAAATTTTTCTGCGTTTTCTTAACTGTGACGTCAATATTCCCACCCCTGAGACAGAAATTTACAGATGTTGAGAAATAGTGCATACCTAACATACCAAATTCTGAGAATATAAACAATATGTTTGAAAGGAATTAAATGATAAGGAATGAATCTAATTTGTTTTTCGTTGGATGGAGGTACCTGTATACAATGAAAAAAAGGACGGAAAGCTTATGCATCATGCGCCACACGTACAATGGAGATCTTAAAATTTAGCACATATGGGATTCAAACTCATATTACACAAAGCTTAAGGTCCAGTGTACAGCTTAAACTATGTGATGATGCAGTTTTCCATCCTTTTTTTTCGTGGTATACCTCCATCCAACAAAAAAAATCAATTTCATTCCTTAAAGAAATTCCTTGTTTTCTACATTGGTTTACATTACATGATGGCTTAGCAATATGAATGAAGGCAGCACAAAACTTGAAAGTGGAATGGACAGAGAAATAAATGAACAGAATCATACCTGTCTTATCATTCTTTTAAGGGGGGGGGGCATAAGTTGTAGAAAGGCATACATTTTAATTAAGAAAATAAATCTTTATGAGCCTTTAAACAATTTTAGTCTTCATGCTACATGTAATATTCCTAAAGTAAAAATAATTTAATATTTATGCTGAAATAAAAATAATTTAAAGTACTTTGAAAACTATTCTGTATCCATCTTTACATCTACTAATCTATATACATGTAAAGCTTTACCTCGGACATTTTTGTGATGAAAAGGGAAGCAACTAGAGATAGTATGACTGCCTTCGATACATAAAAGCCTTCAAGTGGATGGTAATTTGTGTTTCTGAAATATTTCTGTATGTACCATACGCTGAAATAAAAAAGCCATAATTAATTAGGATCATATCTCTGCTTACTGAATTTAATTCAATTTTCAGCAACAGATAAAATTTTCAGCAATTTCAAAACAATCCAAAACACTGCTGTCATATCATGATAAAGAGCTTCTGATTCAAATTTGAATTCATTCTGAGTCTATTTTGATTTTCTTTGCTTCAAATTTTAATGTATAAATCAACAAAGAACAAACTTATTGTAGGGACAATATTCTATAAGAGTCAATAATTATTAATTCTGTATAAAGCGCATTTTGAAAAAAAGTATGCAGAATCTAGTTACAACAATGCAAGTGGTCAGGTATGATGTCAATTGGTATTGTCAGTTATAATGATATAGTTTCAGGATAAGAGGAACAAAGATTATGTCCGATGTCCATAGAAGACAGAATCTGGTATTAGGAAAGTACAGATTCATTAAAAATAGTAAGAGAAAATTATCTTCCATGTCTATATTTCAAAAGATTTCTTTTTCGACAGTGCTCGTTTTAGACAGTTTTCAATATTATGCCCTTCCATAACAGAAGAAATTCTACAAACTTCAAAGCAAGAAAATGGTCAGAGAAAAAAATTCTTAAATTTAGTGGGGTAATTATAAGCTTAAATTAGTATTACACTACTGCAAGGGCTTAATCACTATACAAAATGTGACCCATAATGGATTGGTTGGTTGGTTGATTGGTGTTTTACGTCGCTTTCAACAATTTTTCAGTTATATCGCGACATGGAAGCAGGAGGTTACCAATCTCTTAAACCTAGTGGTGTAACCCGGGAATCGAACCCAGATCATCGGCGCCGCAAGACCCATAATGGAAAAACAAAGATTATCGCAGAAGTTTTACACACTTGGTCTGGTACATTTGTTTTATATGTTTTACATACCTGTGAAAGATTCTAGTAGATATGTTTTACATACCTGTGAATTAGGATTCCGGTACATATGTTTTACATACCTGTGAAGAATTCTGGTACAAATGTTTTACATACCCGTGAAGAATTCTGGTACAAATATTTTACATACTCGTGAAGAATTCTGGTACACATGTTTGACCCCCCTGTCAAGGATTCTGGTACACATGTTTTACATACCTGTGAAGGATTCTGGATCCCATGTTGATACAGTTAGCTAGTATAAAACCAACACTGCCGAACAAATTTGTGAACAATAGTGTAGATAGGAGAAGCACACATGAAAACACAACCAGCTTCTTGTTGTACCTAAAGTATTACAAGCAGATATCATTAAAGCTTTGTTTATCAATGTAATGTTAACATTATATCGTTGATTTTATTTATGTTGTGGCACATCAGCCTGGTGCATGGCCTCATAGTTCTTACCTACACAATGGACACACCTGAAGCAGTGAGGGATCTTTGGTGGGTCAATATATATAGTGTACCTTCTTGCCTTTGTAACTTCCCAACCGGTAAAACCAGATGGAACTATAGGTTTCCATTCCATCTGTCTGAATCACTATGGTTCTATACTTTTTTTGCAACGATTTAAGTTACTGATTTGAAATTTGGTATGTAGCTTTGTAGCAATGAGTTACAGGTCAACTTCAAGTTTTGTCATGATTTATCTAGATTTGGAAGAGTTATGGCCATTGGACTTCATAAATTTCAGGGATTTTACCATTATGAAATCTCATAGGTCCCCTGTGTTGCTTCAGCAATACTCAGTTAGCTTGTTTATACTGTTTCATCCAAATGACACAAGAAAGGCAAGAAGATTAATCACATTCCAAGGCCAGGATCGAACCAGGGCCATCATAATTAAGTCATTTGACAGTTTAATAGTTACAATAGAAAAACTTCAGTATTACAGAAGATATGCTTCTTAAAACTAAAAATTCATTCACCTTTCAATTTCTTCATTGCTCATGGTAGCAAAATAGAAACATTCAGTAACGCCATTGACTGCAAGGAACAGAACGTAGAAAGCATACCATTTCATGAGTAAGGGACCTGAAAGTACAAGATGCATACAAATCACCATTTCCAGCAAACCTAATGAATGTCGAAAGATAAGCCATCTACTTACATATGATAGGAGGCTGTTAATGTTGTATTGAGTTAAACATTTGCAAACAAAATTCCATCGGTGCTAAAGTTTTGGAGCTGGTAAAATGGACATCTATGATGTCATCCTGACATTAACGACCTACTATCCTGTTTACGAAGGTGAGCATTCTTACTTTAATGCACTTTCTGACATTTTGAAGAATATATGTAGTTTGTGTGAGGTTATCAGTACATAAAGAACCAGAGTTTGAGACCGGTTAACGGCAATGGTTTGTCACAAACCTACTCCAGACAACCAATGAAAGTGTAATCCCCATGGAGTTTTGCATTTGGATCATAAAATGAGCCGAAGATTTCTGTTCTGATTTTATTTGAGGAACCACCTATGAATCATGATGATACATGCATCTATTCACTCGTTATCAATTGACGACTAAATATAGGACTTAATATCTGCGGGGCATCAGGGGATGCTACTCCTCCATGACACCAGGTACCACCTCTGTTTCCCCGAGGGTCATTATTTACCTCATCCCTTATACATTAAAGCATACAAGATTGCCATACTGTTTATACTTTGTTACCTTCTATTTGACACATACAAGTTTCATAACTTACCGGAACCACCGGAAATTTTCTGACCACCGTAAATATCAAGGAAGAGATGGGCATAGGACTGTCCAAAAACTAGGATTGTGCAGCCAATCAAGGTCACAGTCCTGAACAGAATCTTGAGGACATTGGATGTCATTTCGACAGACTCCTACAAAAAAATATATACAACGTGTAGGTATGGTATTATAATTAGTGTAATAACTTTTTATAAGATTATATGAAATTAAAAGAAATAGGTGTATTGGATACATTATTCTATATATTTACTAATTTTATCAGGATTCATATATCATTGAAGGTAGTGCCATCCATTGCAATCTAATTCATGTTTATGCTAATACAAATGTATTCGAAGGTCAATCATCAGGCCATTTAAATCAAGAATATGTCACAAACTTTTTACTTCCAACATTTGGTTCAGGTCAGTTCAGTGGCAATGTACTGGTCTTAAAAATCTGAGGATCAGGGTTCGATTCTGGTTGTCGGCTCTGATGTTTGATTGATCATCTCCTGTTTAATATCGGTCCTTTGGATGAGACAGCATAAATCAAAGTCCTGTGTCATGGCATATGGTAGCAAAGTCCTGTGTCATGGCATATGGTAGCAAAGTCCTGTGTCATGGCATATGGTGGCAAGGTCCTGTGTCATGACATATGGTGGGAAAGTCCTGTGTCATGGCATATGGTGGCAAATTCATGTGTCATGGCATATGGTGGCATGGTCCTGTGTCATGGCATATGGTGGCAATGTCCTGTGTCATGGCATATGGTGGCAAAGTCCTGTGTCATGGTATATGGTGGCAACATCCTGTGTCATGGCATATGGTTGCAAAATCCTGTGTCATGACATATGGTGGCAAGGTCCTGTGTCATGGCATATAGTGGCAATGTCCTCTTTCATGGCATATAGTGGCAATGTCCTGTGTCATGGCATATGGTCGCATTTAAAAGTCTCTCAATGCTTTGGAAGGGTCCATGGCAAAGGACAGAATTGTAAAACAATCCACCAGGCAGATGCTGCCACCATATATGTGCAATAATCTGGGATTGGGGTAAAACAACAAAACGAAACAAAAATTTACTTTCAATATTTTGTGTTGAAATCTGTTGATGTGTCATAAATACAGGATGACCTTTCTTGTAAAGTTTCATCAAATTCATTACATAAATAACACAGAACATGCACATACCAGATTCTATAGAAAAAATGACTAAAGACCAAAGAACCAAAATCATGGATGCAGAATTAGACTTTTATTCAGACATAAAGAGACAGTCACTACAGTTCACTTTTTGTAATCAACAATCTTGGGAGAGAAGCAGTTGTTTACTATTGTTTACAATTATATGGTTGGTTGGTTGGTTGACTGATGCTATAATAACGTCACATACGATAATGGAAGCAAGAGGAAACCAATCTCTAAAACACAGTGGTGCAATCTGGGAACTGAACACAGATCATCTGCAATGTAAGCCCTGTGCTTGACCACTACACCAAACCTGTCACTTGCAATCAGAAAGCCGGACAAGGATAAAGTGAGAATGTTTATTTACAGTTACTGTACTAGTATTGATGTGTTGTTGATATAATTTCAATAGGCAAATACCAAATTTGTGTAAGTGCATCAGCTTAATTGATTGATTGATTGATTTTTGTTTAACGTCACACCACGAATATTTCACGTATATGGTGACGGCATTTGCCTGATGCGGGGCATACAAATTTTGACCTTTGCAACGGACCCACCCGAAGCAGTGAGGGATCTTTAACGTGCCATGCATACCACGACACGGGGCCTCGGTTTTTACTGTCTCATCCGAAAGACATGACACCGGTATGACCAGAGCGGGAATCGAACCCCAGCCTCCTGATCAGGAGTCCAGCGTGATACCACTAGGCCATGCCGGCTTCATCAGCTTGATGCATCAGTCTGAGCTATACAGTTATGACCTACCTTAGACTGATCACTTAATTTTTGCCCTCTCTTTAGAGTTTGTGAGTACAGTACGTAACCACTCTCCTCTAATGGCTGGAACACAAATCTTGGCACCAAGGATCCCAGGTTATTAATCACATCGTAAACACCTGATAAAAAAATTTACAACTTAATGTTTAATATACTGATAATGCAATATACATGATTAAATACAAGTATGTTAAAATCTAAAACCCTTCAGAATCGGAATAGTTTTTACAGGTGAACGTCTTTTCAAAAGTGTGAGAACACTTTATGACATATCATATTATCTGATCAGAATTATGAGCATATCAATCCCCTAAGTCTGCTATCTTGATTGCATATTAGATAAAAAAATCGTATGTGGCACCAAGAGTTGTGATACAGCAATGCCTGAGAAACTAAATTTCAATTTCATTTGGCCTAAGTTTATATGCATTAAGGAAATAAATCTTTAACCAAAAAATGACTGACCTTGGTCTGAAAAATTTAAAACTCCAAAAACTGTCATGATGTATTTTTCACCTGTGGGATACAAAACAGATTTGCAATTATAGTGTTGTGTATAAAACATAAAAAATTTGGTATTTAAATGTTCTATTTTCATTTATATGAGTAGTCTTATATTGTTTGGCATAAAAAATGTTAATTTGATAAAGTCATCTAATACATGTACCTTCTGTTAACATCTGTTTCAAAATGGAGGTCTTGAAGAAGTTTTTGGTCAGTGTAATTTCTTCTTTATTCAACCATGGCTGTTGAAAAATATGTAAAAACTTATATTTATATTTAAAATGTAACATTTTTCATGCAAAAATTTATGGCATTTACAGAAAATATAATCTCTACTTGAAGTCAATTGTAAATACATGTCAACTGATATGAAATGATGTATAATGAAACAAAAACTAATGGCAAAACTGTTCAACTCATACTTTGCTCTCTGTTTCTTGTTTGATATCACAATGGGATCCCTTTACAGTATGTAGACAGCAAGTGTCCAGTGGTCAAGAAACCAAAATACCAAGAGAAAACCAGAAACCCTCAACAGGCATATCAACACACCTTCTCACATTGCCCAGCCAGAATTCAAACCAATAGTTAATGGAGCTGACAGACTACCGTGAATTGTATCATAGAACTTGAGTCCATCCAGTTGATCTAAGCTTCAAGACAGAGTAATGGAGCCAAAACAAATATCTGTTTATTTCTTTGTTTTCATATACAACTCCAAATATTATTTCAGTAATATGGCGACTGAATCTGAACTACGCCACAGACCCACTCAAAGCAGTGAGGGATTTTTTATGTGCCGATGTGGACTAAGACACAGGACCTAAGGTTTAACTGTCTCATTCAAAAGACAAGATACTATCAAAATACCAGTCAGATTCGAATCCTAGACCATTTGGCTCTAAGCCAAGCTTTCTGTAGACTGAACAGTTTCAGTTCTCAAAACTTTTATATCACAAACTGTTGCATATAAGTCAGAAAATATGAAGTGCATGTACTAGTGATCGTATCAAAAATAAAAGAAACAAAATTTTTTACAATGATGTCTAAAACTTCTTCATAAAATTGCGAAATGAAATTAAATTCAAGGTTTGGCTACCCCCCTCTTTTGAAATGCTTTCTACAGTCCTGAATCGCAGTGAGAAGCATTGGTTTCACTCATTTTTCTTTATTGATTATACTTTGTACATGTTATATAAGCAATACGACATTTTGATTTATCTTGAAAACTACTGTTGTACATACTGACCTTGCCCTTTGGTTTTTGCGGAAAGAAGTCTTTCATTTCAAAGAACACAGTCTGTGTGTTGTCTCGGTTCATGTAGAATGTGACATAATAAATCACCACATAGAGCAGAGCACATAAGATCTGAAATGATACTCATAACTAAATGTACATCATCCAAGTATATATGCCTCAAATAATAAATCACTTTTATTGACAAAGAAACAATGATTTAAAAACACCATATGCATTCAGCCATGCCTATATTAAATATTCCTCTCTCCAATTACTGGTACAAAATCTACCCGTAAATGTACACAATTTTCAAGTTCCCACGTTGTTTCTTTTCCTTTCTGTCATCATTTAAGACAAACTATATGCATGAATTCTTATCACATTTTGCAAAATGAAATAAACGGAGCCATCTTGTTATAACTTAGATGTCATGTTCACATTTGCCAAATGCTAAAGGAATTTTTTCAATGGTCTAGATGCGGAAAAAGATTTTAATGATAAGATGATAAAATGCTTGTTCATATGTAAAGGGCATTTTAACTGTAGTCATTTGGTTAGGTAATAATAGATAAAAAAAAATCTGTATCTAAGTTATAGACATGAAGTTGTATAATTTTCAGAATTTTATTTTCAATGTATATCAAAGTAAAATATCCACTCACCTGAGCAAATGAAAAAGATATTAAACCTAATGAAGGGAAGTAAATCACTAGTATGGCCGTTATCAAAACACGAATCAATTCCGATATGGCTACAGCTGATACCTGTAATGAATATTCATCACATCAATGGAAATAATACATCATGAAAATTGTGTCAAAATTCCTGTTAGATTTAAACCTAAAACGGGGTACTCTGAGGTCTTATCATATGTTCCATATATTTCATTGGATGATGTCCCATACATTGGGTTTGTTAGTTCATAGATATAGAGCACATTAAACTTTTATTATGTTATAACAGAATGAATATTTTGTTGTTTAGACTCAAACTAAAAATCCTTAGAAAGTGCTAATAATTTATTTAAGACCATAGGAATCTCCTTGTTTTGATGTATAATAATATGATTCAATACCTAAGTGACCTCAAATTCTTTCATTTTGTCATGTTATTCTATAATGCTTCCTTATCATAGAAACATCTCAGAAAGATATATTATATTTACGATCATAAGCCAGCCAAAGAGTGCTAAAGCTGGAAGTGTTTAAATATGGGACTATAGAACAACCCCACAAAATCATTACACATTATTTTTTAATAAAAGAGTTATCTCAATTCTTCCTATGGCTCATTCATAATGATCATTATTAACTAATTCTCACAACATTTCCTCTCAAACCATTTTCAACATTGTAATCACCATATGCTTTGATGAAATGTTTTGAAAGTTTTGAAGTTATCCTATGCAATTTCTGAAATTCAACACCTCATATTCCTCCTAACATCTATAAAACAGCTCAATACTGCAGGTCAGACTTCCTTAAGTCCAAGGAAGATAAAATTATCAAGCCCATTGTAAGTCCACTGTACATCCCCCCCTCTTCCTGGAGGATAGTATGTATATTTATTGATAATTATATCGATAGGATGCCAATCTAATTAAAATCCTATGCTCTTGATCTGCTTCCATGCCCCAAACATCTAAAAACACCCGTTCAGGGATTCAGAGTGAACTTTTAGACTAGCCAATCAATCAATCATTTGTTCTGAAATTTGAAGGGTTGTTCAGATTTCTCTTACCACTACTTCGTCCGGTGTAAAAAGCCAAAGAGTTCCAAACCATGGCGTTGTCCACAACTCCTAGGAAATCCTGTATATTGGGGAATATCTGTATTGTTTGTGGATTCTCTTTCATACAGATGGAGAAAACATCAGACGGAAGGGAATCTGTGCACAAATTTTATGAGATGTAGTAATGGTAAGAGAAATCTGAACAACCGGTCAAATTTCGGAAGAAATGATTTGATTGGCTGGTCTAAAGTTCACTCTGACGTGACCGATGAAAGGGTGTTTTTAGATGTTTGAGGTGTGGAAGCAGACAAAGAACATTGGATTTGAATGAGATTGATATGATGCTCAGCTCATGTTTATTTCTATATCCTTTGTTTTGACTGCCACATTTAAAGAACGTTAACTCCAATTACACTGATTACTATTAGTATTACTATGTAAGATTTCACTATACTTCCCTGCTACAACAAAAATGGTTTCTAAATTCACTTTTCGATATTAGAATAACTCAAATGATGTTGATGACTAGAGTAACTAATGGTCAGTAAGAACAAAGAATGAGCAGGCACTGAGAGAAAATCTGATTAGAGGTATCTACTATAGACCTATGAAGTTTTAACCGAGGCCAAAAAAACTTTAATAGAATAGGTTCATCCAATCAACTCCGATCTTTTAAATGATAGCCATGCAGATTTACTTACGAAAGAAACATTTAGTGAATTGAGCGAAATTATTCCACAAAATAATATCATCCCCAAAAAGAAATAGTAGAGAAGAGGGCAACAAATTACATGCCAATTCAAAACTATAAGGCTGGGGCCAAAACAGGGGTTGATCAGGTACCTGAAGCAGAGATGTATTTTTCTGTCTAACAACATAACTATTTTCGGTCAGATTTCTGAATATTCTCATCTAGGAAATAAAATTATCTTATGACAAATGATGTTTGGTAAGTTACGAACCAGAGTGGGTGTTT
The DNA here is from genome assembly GCA_035048485.1 of Pteria penguin. Classification (NCBI taxonomy): domain Eukaryota; kingdom Metazoa; phylum Mollusca; class Bivalvia; order Pterioida; family Pteriidae; genus Pteria; species Pteria penguin. The sequence goes on along the minus strand of CM068588.1, from coordinate 8,570,175 downwards.
GAAAAAGAGATTCTTCTGCTCAAATGTTACACTTACACTTCAAGTGTATGTACCAATATGTGAGTCAATATATCATAAAATTGCAGTTTCAGATCAAATCAGTACTGAACTCATATATATTTACCTTCAATTTGACCCACATGAAAGCTTGAGCGACAACGAAATGTGGTCTGGCCATACAAGTTATCACAGTGGAGAGAGCAAAGGAGAAGACTCCGAAATAATAATATGGGATCTGATCAGGATCTGGAGCCTCCAGAAGGAAGATCCATATCAAACTGAAGAATGTGCAGACAAGGATACTGGCTGGTACCCTACAAATACAAACACTCACAACGTAAATTGTTTGACAAGTCATCATTGACTTATCAAGTCGGTGTGGCTCTATCCATTAGGTACTTAGTTTGTAACCAAAACTAGCCACTAACTCATTGTTGGTCTGTCTTTCAGATGAGACAGTGAAAACTGAGGTCATGTGTCATAACAGATGCACAAGATCCCTCACTGCTTCAGGTGGGTTTGTTCTATAGGTCTAAAATTCTGTGCACTGCATCTGCCAGACGCCATCACCATGTAAGTGCAATAATCTTGTGTGACATAAAATAAAAATCAAACAAATGATGGATTTATCGTATCTTTATATGATTCATCTATATGTATTACTGATAAATGCGAAAATTTCCTGAGCATAGCCATGAAGCTTGGTTATAACATAAATGAATTACATGTATTTATAAAATTAATCGATTTCCGTGTGGTAGAATGCAATTTATACAGAAATCAAAAGAATATGATCTAATAATCAGACAAACTCCTTGACCTTGGTTTGTTATATGAGGTTGAAAACAAGAATTTCTTCAGTAAATTCTCACTCACGTGCACCAGCTAAGATTTACACTTTGCTTCCAATCTTTACTATCAATTTTACTGAGACAGGCTTGGTCAAACCCTCCTGTTCCAATAAATAAGGTGGTTGAGTACAGCAAAGTCAATCTGCAAATGAATAAACACATATACATGATCATGGCCATAAATATCTATAATGCAGTTATTGTTCAAAACTACTAAACAATCATTCTTTAATTGTCTCTATTAAACAAATACTTGGTTTGGATAAGGTTACAAATTAAGTTAAAAAGAATTTTCTCATCAAGGCAACAACTATCAGTACATCTGTTGTTTGTATTTGATAAACGTCAATTGTTTTATACACAGATGCTAGTTTCATGCCAAGTTTATCCTTATGTCAGAAAGGTAAATGTCACGTGAAATGAGTATCCATTATTTCATCTATCTGGGTCCGGCAACATAAATTGAGAAAATACTTAAGTCAATTATTTCATTTTAATTTATTCCATTATAAAATGTTCCAATAAATTGTCATGCAGAATGGTTGAATTCTATTTATCGATAGAATAAAACTCTATAAAATCCAAATCCCAGTTATTGATTCATAGTTGAACAGGAGAACTTGAAATTATGACTTAAGTATTTTCTCAGTTTATGGAGCCGGACCCTGGTGCTGATCCTTGGTTAATGATGGACGGAAACCACTGTTGATAATCACTTTCTATCTGCAGATAAACCTTCAAGCTTTCTCACTTGACCTGATTGGGAATCATAGGGATAATTCCCAGTGTATGGTGTATGTTCCAATGTACAGCATATTTGCAGAAGTCCCAGGAACAGGTTGTAACCAATATCTTTAATACACATAGTTACTGCACACTGACCTTTTCCTTTTTACAAAATGTTGGACAATGTTGGACAAATGAAATCTTGCTGCTTAAATTTGTGTCGTATTACTGTGATGTCACAATCCAAGCTTTTCGTCACTTTGGACAAACGAAATCTTGCCGTTAAAATTTGTGTCATATTTACTGCAACGTTACAATCTAAGCTTTTCATCATGATGATGAAAAGTCTGCTTAATAATGGCATGTCCAGTTTTAGGTCCCTTACATCATTAAGAACTGGAAAAAGGCCTATAGAGTGTTCCCATACAGCCCTGTTTTCCTCAAATTAGCTAGAGTTATCTCCCTCATTGGAGTACAACTCTTGGACTTTATCCATCAATGCTCATATAAAACTGCTTGATTTAACTTAATTTTATGAAATAATCACATCATTTATCTATATGTTTTAAGGAAATTTTTCAACTGGTTGATTATATTTACTGATTAATTATGATGGAAGTCACGAAATCTATCCTGATAAATAGTTAATTTCTCAGAAATTTAATGAAGTTTACATGGTAGAGATGGAAAAAGTCCGAGACTTGTACTCCAACATGGCCGCTAATGCTAGTGGTGTGACATCACATGGGCAAACTCTATTGTCTCATATTCTATACAAATACACTTTCACAAATTATTTTCATTCCTACCTGACATTCACTACTCCTAGGAGATCTGTAGAAACCTGATGCAGAACAATGGCATTCAAAATGAAGCTCATTACTCGAATTCCCAACTGAAAGAGATTCATTAAACTCAAACAATGATCAAAACATGTATGCAACTGAGAAGTCAAAATCACTTAACCTTAAAATATAAAATACTAAACACAAATCAATAGTATATAACATACTGTATTCTTGATCGATACAGTTTTTGTTTCGCAGGTTCAGGATACACACTGCATATTATTATATTTCCACACTGCATCTTTTGTATTAAATCCTAACATACAAAACTGAATGTCAAAAATTTTTTTGGAAAGAAAATTGTAAAGATTCTCTTTTACATAAACATTCCTTTATTATATATTCATATATAACATCTATTATCATGTATAAAATGAAAGTACATTTAAAAAGCTCAAGATTCTTAAACAACAATTCAAACGAAAAATACTGACTTAAGTTTTCTACACCCTTATATTAATTATTTTTCATGAGCAGTAAATGCATGCAAATTGACATTTGAAATATAAAATGTGTTGTAGGTATCTTAAATATTTCTACATGCCCAAGTTTTTGAATTAAATGCAGGCTGACCATGCATGTCAAGACCAAAGGAGGCTGATCTTCGAAGTCAGCCTCTGTTAAATTAAATTTGTGTCTTTCAAATACTAGGGTAAACTAAAACTAGGCTTCCGTCAACAGTTAAAATAAAAGAAGATTGAAGATGAATGCCATCACTGAAGGGAGTTCTTCAAAGTCCGCCTAAGCTGGAATTAAAAACTGAGACTTTTCCAATACTAGGGTGAACTAGAGTTCTTTAAACAGTTAAATAAAAGTAAAATGAAACAATGCATGATAAATATTACCTGCAAGAATATATTGTAAGTAGCTGATTTAGCAGATCCTAGTAACAAGTTTTGGAGTTTTTGTTTACTCTTAGCGTTTTCTTGATCAGATGTACCGTACTCCACTGGTTCTTCAGCACTGTTTTTCTGCACATGTCTTTCTTTTAATCCCTCATACATATCACTTTCAGGACCTGGATGCCCCGACACTACAGCATCCTTAGCTTTATCAGTCATCTTCCCCTGTATGATGTAAAATTAATATAAGATTCAATGTCATTACAATATTTATTGTATATATATTGTATTATAGACACCTGAAAATGTTTTGGAGTTCTAAAACCTGGGTTTGCTTTCATTTCGTGTTTCTGTTCCAAAAATGGTGACAAATACCAACACTGGGGTTTCTGCGACAATGGAAACATTCAAAGGTCTAAAGTACATGTATTAAAATGACAGAACCATACTTGAAACTGTGTTTTTTCCTAAAATGTCCATAGTCAAGGCTGTAGTGGTATGATACTACAATATAGATGCAAAAACAATAGAGGAGGCAATATAGCCAGACTGGTAGCATGCTTGATAAGGGGCCAAGAGGTCATGGGCTCAAACTCCACTTATGACTTGTTGTGTGCCGTTTGGAAACTATAACCCAAGGTGCCACAAGCTAATTAAAATCATATCGCTACGATACTCTATGCTATTTTCCGACCCAGCAATATGAAAAGGTCTGATTTTGATTTGATTGGAGAGGCCATATCATGGTAGAGGCTGGCACATAATAGCCTCACTTCTTCTAATATATATACTGAGTAATCATAAATTTTTGTGCAGATACTGTCACCTTATACGTGAAATAATCTTGGCATAGCATAAAACTTACGAATATTATAGACCATGGAGTAATTCTTTCTTATATCCTAAAATACTTATTCAATTTCAGAAGGTAAAGATCCACTAAGTACTCTGACATAGAATTAATGTGATGTAAAAGAAAATGTATGGAAACTGATGTAAACTTACAAGAAATGAAGGGACAAATATGAAATTTATAGGAATTGTTTGACATTACAACGGTAATGACGTCAGATATCTACCCAAATGGGTAATAACTCTGTATATACAAAAATCACACATAGGAGGACCATCAATTACTTACTACTATTTATCAGATGTTAAATACATGTATATACATTCTTAGACTATCATTAATTCTTACTAGTACATGTGATAAATCTCTAAGATCTGATTCTGCACTGTAAAAATTACTCAAACAATGATGTTATCTTCAGTGGTGATATTCTGGGTATGAAATGCACTTTCTGATTTAAATGCTCTTAAAAATTTGAGAACAATGAATTACAATACTGTATAATGTCATGTGCTGTTGTTGAATGATCCCGATTCACAATCAATATTCAATTAAGAATAACATGCCTAACTATAATAGCACACTTATCACAATTAAGAAAGATGTGCCTAAATCTACTTTATCTACATACAAAGTAACTCATGATATCAAACTACCTATTAAGCTGTCAGATTAAAGATTTAATTATTTACTTGATCAGATTGAGCATTTGTAGTCTATCAGGGATAGTCTCTCCAATGCTAGATAATCATCTGTTTTCAGAGACAGACTTCCTGACCTGAAACTCAAAAGTGCACCTAGCAAATCTATCAAAACTGTTCACTGAACAAGGTTGGTCAATAATGCTGACATTTAACATCAGCATATGAGAAGCCTACAACTGCTCAAGAATAGCACAAATATGCAAATGCAGAACAATCTCTGTTTTCAGTTATAAATTTCAAGTACTTAACTGGGCTCATCTTTATAACATTATTATACTGAATATAGTTTACAAAACCAGATGGCATTTTTAATTTATTATTTTGAAAGTTTAAAGCTGCAACATTTCTGCAAAATGGTAAACTGAAAAAGGTAAAAAAAAATTGTAACCTAGATATTTTCAGTCTGTTATGGTAAAAGATGTGCCACTTTAAATTTGAAGTCAAAATTCTAAAATTTTCATTTTTAGTACTTGTTTACTTCTGCTCAATCACTGAAGCTGATAACTGAAAAGAGTGATTATTACTCATTTAAGTGATCATCTCTCAACGATTGATTGTCCTCAACTTGTGCACTGTATATGAGAATTTGGATATTTATAGGTTTTCATACAGGTTTGAATTCTGAATTAAACCCCACCACTGCCTGAATACTGTCACAACGACAGAAGTGAGGTATTGCATCAGACCTTCTAGACTATGCATACTATATGCATCATTATAATTAAAACATTATACTGTTATAAATCAAACATTACTATTAAAGATATGAACTGACACTCATCCTTATTTTTCCATCAGTAAAGACTTAAGTGCTGCACACTAGCACTACTAATATTAGTTACAGCTGTTTACAGCTTTGGTCTAACAAAACTTCATCGTTGCACTAATCTGTCAAGTGCCGAAGTGGTTGTTCTTACGTATAATCAGTTAATGCTTTTCAAAATAATTCTACAAAGTACTTTTGATTCTTCCATTTGCCAATAACACTTTCTATGTGACAGGAATATGCTTCTTTAAAAAAAAAAAAACAGGTGCAACTCACTTACAGTATGTATGTGCTGCAAACAGATTACTAGATCTAAACGTGTACGTAGACGTCGAAGTACAAAGTGAAAGTAAAAGTAAAAAACGAACCCGAATATACTTGCCGCTCCTGAAATCGAAAGTAGAAAACCATAAATGTCCATCTACACTACAAGAAGGTAGGAGAAACCATAATTTATAATACACATATTTCCCTATGAGTTATATATGTGCTGTTTGTTTACATATTTCGAAAAAGCAATCCATTTATACTCTCTATATCGAGATAAATTCGATGTGATCATGTCCTTACGGCTTAGACTTATGACATATGTCATGACAATCTGACTTACCGTATTACAATCAAGTACAGAGGTAACCCCTGAGTTAAACTGCTTAGTGCACAGATTTTCATTCAGGTACGAATCCCAGTCTAGCCACATATACTCATCACCCAACTGGCCTATTAAAAAAAGTTAATTATCTAATAGCCAAAACATACTCTTCTTTAATTATCTCTGCAGGTTGCGGATTGTATCACAATTACAATGTGCAGGCAGGTTAAAAAATAGTGGCCAGACCTGAGAATCGAATCCAGAAACTTCCACTTTTCAGGGCTGACGATCTCTGAGTGACCTGTAAGCTATCTGGGCTGTCACACTATCCCTCTGCCATAGGTTTCCAAACCTGGAAACTTAAAAGCTAGAGAATTCTAATTCTCCTTCATATGAGTGTCACTCATGTGCACCATGTCTGTAACAGGCAGGTGAATCGAACTCAGAACCTTCTGCTTTTAGAGTAGATGTTCTCACCATTGAGCTATCCTGGCCGATGCTGGCATGTCCTTCACACACAGAAATACTTCAATAAATAACATAAAACATTCCTCTTCAAAGCATTTTAATTATTTAATTGACAAAGGCAATGGGAACATGCAAAGCCATGTCAAAAATAAGATGTAATTTAGGACATCAAATTTGCTCTTTATTCCCTTTTTCACTTATTCCCTTATTCCACTTATTCCCTTTGCAGTGTTGAGCTCGTAGAAAAGTTCCCTGCAGAGGCTTTGACTTAAGTGTTATTATGCCCATTTTCCTGTTGTTATGTGGCAGTGGCACTTTCTACACAGTTTTTGTTCACATTCATTTATATATATAGTGCTGAATTATATTTGTTTGCATCTGTATTTAAGGGCATTCACTTTAGTAGTGGCTGCCCAAACGATAGACACTCGCTCCTACCGGGCACCTGGTCGCACCTCTGAATCTCAGGGGTCCGTGAATGTCCACTGTAATACATTGTTGTTAATTCCATAGTCACTTGACACCAGTTACTTTCATATTTCACATGTATGATTATTTATCTCTAGCCATTTGGGCTACACAGAAGGCCTATGGCAAAAGGCTAGGGAGTTTTCACCAAGGCTGATATTTTCTGGTTTCACTTTTGTTCGCGTATGTTTTCCATTTGGTCTGTCAAACTGTTATCTATGTAGAATTGTGTAAATTTGTATCTTAACTGATATAAATCTAAGCTGGCTGTTTGTTCTGGGAAATGTCACCTGTTATTTGTACATGTCTATTGTCTTTATTTGATGTGAATCTCAGGATCTTACTTAACATACCTCCTTGTAGATATATTTTTATGCTACCTATGAGGCATTGTTTCTAGAAGATTGTACATATATCCTATATCCATTGAAAAAATAATATATTTAATCCTTTCACAGCACAATTATTTTGGATAACACTAAGATGATAATAAAAATTATTTGTAGTTTATAATTTCACAAAGTCAAATTTCTGTTTCAAAGCGTCAGACACAGCCAGTAGAGAAAAATTATGAGTAACTTCAATTATGCAGTGAAAAGAAGTAAAACTTTTATTTTCAGATGTACTTTATTTATGACTGTTGTGCTTTATGTGATCTATTTTGCAGATCAACATTAAATAATCATGATAAATTTTTCAATTTTTGCAAATGAATTTACACACGTTTTGTATACAGAATGAAATCAAATTCAATTTTGCAGCTGGTGAATATTTCTTAAATGTATAAAAACAAATGTAATGTAATTTATTTCCATTAAAGCACAGAGGTGGAGTGTAGAATGATAGGCAGTCATGCATTACAGGTGATAAAAAATGGGAAAAGAAAAGAAGAGAATAAAGGACTCTTGTTATAATTTTGACTTTAACAAGTCATTTTAAAACTTATGTTATACATTGTTTCCTCTTTTGCTTAATAGGTAATGAAAGCTATACATAGAAGAATAGGAAAACAGACTCTTTGACGATGCCTAAGCAAACTCCTAAAGTGGCATCTGGCTCCCAAGTTGTCAAATCTCAAAAGGTAAAGTACATAGAAAATCTATGAATATAAAAACACTCAGTTTTAGTTGATATACACATACTTTCAATAAGTGCTGATTGTAAATTTATGTCCAGTGAGATTGTATATGTGTAACAATGACTGGCATCATTAGTGTATGACTCAATTTGTAGAATGCTTCACTGAGGGTTCAGAGGTCATGGGTTTAGACCTCGTTGAAAGCTATGTGTTTCTTGATATTGAGATGAGGCAGTAGAAATGGATATCTTTAGTCTATTGTCAAGAAAGATGAAGATGGCATGCTTGTGAGACTTAACTAAACTCTAACCCTAATAATAATAATAATAATGATAACACATATACGAGTAATATTTGACATCTTGGTATTTATATCTGACTTGTTAAGAAATCTCCTTTTTGAAAAATTTCACAGGTGTCCAATATCTTATGAGACACTTTGTCACATGAACATTTTTAAAAATATTTACCAGACCAAACAAACTTTCACCAGGCCAAAACGGAAGTACTATTTCTCACTACTAATGAAGTCTCTGTTCGAGTTGAAATTTTATTGAATGATTATCAATCATATTTCATACCTTACTGGATTCATACACAACAGGTTAACTAACACTCCTGTAGTTGAATTGTGATGGCAAGGATTATCTTTATTTTTTATGTTCAGTGTTTAATGACCTTTTGCCAAAGTGTTAACCTTTACCAGACCTACAAAATTTTACCAGATGTGTCTGTCAGTTCCACATTCTTCGCAAACTCTGCCCAAGAATACTATATAATATACGTGTAGATCTTAATTTTGCATTTATAAAGCACAAACATGAAAATAACTAAAATGAACAAAACTTAAAATAGTATAAAGAACATTTTTGATAGTATGGAAAAATGTATAAAGAACATTTTTGATGGTAAAGAAAAAAAAATATAAAGAACATTTTTTTATGGTATGGAAAAAGTATAAAACATTTTTGATGGTATGGAAAAAAAAAACATGTATAAAGAACATTTTTGATAGTATGAAAAAACAGTATAAAGAACATTTAAAATACAATGAAAAGAAATTACATGATGATGAAATATATGTTCATAAACATGTACAAGAGTACAAGACCTCTTTTAGAAGGCTCTAGATGAATCCATGAACAGTTCACAGATGCCAGGATATAGCCAGGCAGCATTTACTCAAGCAGAAAAAGCATGTGCTAATATTGACAATGCAGAAAAAGAGAAACTGGTGTCAGACTTAGTACAGTATTTACTCATCATGGACCAGAAGAAGCTGCCAATCAAAAAACTAGGTCAGAGTAAACTAGATCAAGTTAAAATTCGGGTTGTCTTGAATACTATTGTTTATGAAGATATATGCAATAATCAGTACAAGCTGTTCAAGTACTGGACTTTTCAAAACTCTGAATAATCTTGCATTACTGAGTTTTGACGATTGTTCATTATAATTAATAATATTTGAGAACTGATATAAAGAGAAATTTTTTATACATGCATATAAAAAATGTACATATTTTCACTTTGTTTCGAAGGCTTCAGAAAAAAAAAAACAGCCAAAGATTAGCATGCTTCATCTTGTATTTTCAGACATTAATAAACATGTTCTTAAAGATCATAGTAAAGCATTTCCAGTACTCATGTCGAAGGCTACAGAAGAATTAGAATCAGTAAGTATGGACTTGGTTTTTGTAATAATTTGTTATTTGGTCTTGGCTCATTTCTGAATAATATAATTTAATTTGTACTGTGTTTGATGAATCTGTAACATAGACTCAGGTCTTTTGTAATTATTTGATATTTCATCTTTGCTCATTTATGACATAACATATTTTAATTTGTACTGGGTTTGATGAATCTGTAAGTATGCACTCAGGTTTTCATAATAATTTGATTGTTTTTGTCATTGTTCATTTCTGAAATGATACAGTATAATTTGTACAGTGTCAACAAAGCCTGTTTGTCACTGTTGAATTTTAATAGTCCCACAGCAATGAAGTAGCTCATAAACAAAAGCAAGAAGAGTCTAAGTATAACAGTAATAGGGGTGCCAGGTTGTGCTAGATATGAGTTTTATGTAGCAGGGATTTAGTAACTTTCACATGAGCACCCTGAATATGGGACAGTGGAGTATATCTATTGGTAAATGTAAAATCCAGATGTATAACTTAATCAGTGGTGGACTTTTAAATTAAACACTGTTCAGATAAGAGCCCACCTATGATCTTTGCCATTTTAATTCCAAATTCAGTAAGGATCCTTCTGTTACCGCCAACATACTTTTGAAGTTTGGAGGAAATTAGTAGAAATCTGTGGCAGACATCACAACTGCCAAATTTACACTTTGACTTGGGCATTCGTGTTTCACAAACACACCTTGCTGAGGAATACATTTGCTATATTATACATGTATAAATTGTACAACATAATCATAACTTTTAATTCAATTACTCCTGGAGTGGTCAATGCTTATTATGGTCTCAATAAATGAATCTCTAGGTTTCTCATTTTATTCTAAATTAACGTTTATAAAAAATACACGTACAATTATTAATACTACAGTTGTCTACATCTACATGTGTGTCAAGCCTGGGATTCATGTCCTGTTTTGTGTTGCTATATGAACAATAGGTTGTCAGTCCGTCTTTAAGGAAAACTTAAACTTGATCATACCATTTACAAATCCCCAAACAGAGCTTTGAAATTGATCCACTGCTTTTGCAGAATATTCATTGAAATTTGTGACGTCACAGTACATTTTCAGTGTTTGTGCGAGATATGACTGAGGTGTAAAGCATTGTAACGTCATCTGATTTAACAATCTTTTTAGCATAAATGAAAATCAGTTGTTCATATATTGTCCTCACAATAGAATTTTTGATGTATACCAAAATCTTTAACCACACGATTTTGAAACTTTGGTATACTTCATGAAAATATTTATTGCCTTTATATTTCGCAGGTATTTGGTATAAGACTGGTCAGCCTTGATGACAAGCAGAAAGGTTTATACATCATGATCAACACACTGGACACAGACATTGATGACATTCCTGACAGTGACGCTTCCTGGGTCGTGACGCCACTGGAGTGGGCGGAGGAAGATCATTCTAGGACAGCACTCCTGATGGTCATTCTCAGTGCCATCTTCATGAATGGAGATGTCATGAAAGACTGTAAGTGAACTCTTTCGATGTGAATAACCTCTGTTGAGGTCAGGATTTACGGTCCAAGATTATGTTGAAAGTGGCTGAATTAGATATAAGAAATAAAATATACAAATGCCAAATTTTCAGGATACATAAATACATGTAAAAAAATCTTTGTTTATCAAAAATTTGAAATCATAAGTAAATAACAAGAAGCACTCAATTTCCACAATTTAATCTACTTTTTGAATTCAAAAGAACTGTGAAAAACAGTTCGACTTTAGCGGATATTGAATTAGGAAAGTACATGTATATTTATATTGAAAAATGTAATGAGAATTTAAAAATTAGTTTAAGTAAACAGGAAATTTGAATTATTGGTGTTAGAGTAAACAGAGTCAACTGTATAATGATATCGCACGTACTTTGCCCCAGTGGAAAGAAAGAAAACCCAACTTGAATCTTTTCTGATTTCTAGTCCATTTTTATATTCACAGATACCCAAAATGCATTGAAAGTGACCAATTTTGAGAAAAAAAATTCAATGTAAATGAAGAAAATTAGAAATTTGACAGTCATTTTACATTGGAATAAACAGGAGTTTGAAGGTGTTTTTTTTAATACTTCGAATTTTTTATATGACTCAATTAATGTTCCTATGTAACGTAATTCCAAAATAAAACAAGATGGGGGCAGAATAACTGCCTTATTTTCATAGTGATTTTGGCTTCACAGGTGCAGGGATATATATATACCTTGTCGCTGCATATATCACAAAACCTGGAAATATATATAAAAAAAAAGTGAATTAAAACTATGAACAAACAGGACAGTATGCAAAGCGTATCTAAATGTCATTGCTTTGACTCTTGGATTAAATATTTTAGACTAGACCATTCACATGAAGCTTTTAGAGTAATCTAAGCCATGGAGTGATATAAGGCAATACTTAATCAAACCACCAGATTTTACGGCACATTCTATAAATACAATGAAAGTTTTCTTTACTGTGTGTTCGATTTTGGCATAGAAATGTTATCATGCTAGACATAGATTCTGATTCTTGTTTTTGTTTTAGCCCAGCTATGGCATATGCTGAAGAAGTTAGGGATAGACCCAGAGTAAGTGATTTTCCACCTTTTATTATTGACAAATCAAAACAGTATCTTTACTTACCATGTAAGTGAGATGCCTTAGATGTATACTGTACCGTGGTTCTGCATATAGCCTTCTTTTTTTTTTTAGCTTACTTGAGGCTTTGGCTCACGTGAACTTTTGTTATAGTGTGCTGTCTGTCTGTCCTTCTGTTATCCTTCATAAACTTTTCACATTTCCAACTTTCTCTGAGCCTCGGAAGGGATTTTGATGAAACTTAGTAGGGATAGAGTACTAAAGGTCCTCTACAAGTGCTGTTGTTTACTGGCTAGATCTGTCAAGGGATGGATTTAAGAAGGGAGAGACAATCTTTAAACATCAGCTGCAGTGTACTATATTTAGGATGAGACAGAAGCCGGTGTGGTCTATTGGTATTGCGCTGGACTCCTGATTGGGAGGCCAGGGTTCGATTCCCGCTCTGGTCATGCCGGTGTCATGTCTTTCGGATGAGACAGTAAAAACTGAGGCCCAGTGTCGTGGTATGCATGGCACGTTAAAGATCCCTCACTGCTTCGGATGGGTCCGTTGCAAAGGTCAAAATTTGTATGCCCCGCATTAGGCAGATGCCGTCACTATATACGTGAAATATTCGTGGTGTGACGTAAAACAAAAATCAATCAATCAATCAATCAATGGATGAGACAGAAATAACACAGCCCCATGTCACTGTAGATGTTGGCACATTAAAGGTCCCAGAACTATGGGTAGGTCTGTTGTGTTGTTGTAAATTTCTGTGCTATGGATCAGGCAGATGTCACCATGTAAGTGAAATAATCTTGGACAATAACGGACAAACATTTGCAGTAAATTATTCTACATACATGTACAGGATCAAATAAGTTTTTGCAAAAGCATGAAATTATTCGGACATTTTATTCTGCAACTTGTCTTGTATTTTTCATTCATTTCATTTCAAAGAATTCAATGATATGAAGAAATATTTGGGTATAAGTTATCATTAGCAAAAAATCGCGAAAGCATATGATATGGCTTCTTACTCTGAAACACTTCTTTAATCTTTTCATAGCTACACCCATGAGGAGTTCAGTGATGTAAAGAAATTAATAACACAGGAGTTTGTAAGACAGGGGTATATAGACTACATCAAACTACCCAATCAGGATCCTCCTGTCTTCGAGTTCCGCTGGGGGTTTAGAGCAAAGAAGGAAATCACCAAAAGAAGCTGTCTGGACTTTGTCAGTGAGGTGAGAATGAAAGAAGGAAATCTATACTATATATGTCCTCTGAAGGGAAGTGGAAATTAAATGAATAACAAGAAATGATAAGAAGTCCTCTGAAGGGAAATGGGAATTAAATGAATAACAAGCAATGATAAGAAGTCCTCTGAAGGGAAATGGGAATTAAATGAATAACAAGCAATGATAAGAAGTCCTCTGAAGGGAAGTACAGTGAGGTGCAGTCCTAACATAACATTATGTTAACGTCGCGTTAACGTGAAGTTTGCTTTCCTCGTGCGCTCAGGACTGCTGAGCACACGCGTTTGCGTTAACGCAGATTTCCTCGTGAACTAAATTTTGAGACTGCGTTAACGCGCTGGGCTGCCGCGTGAACGCGCTTGGCTGCCGCGTGAACGTGGCTGACAGCCACGTTCGCTTGCTTACAACCTATATAGAGAAGGATTTAAAGGAGAATCGATATATACATTGTATATTTAAAAATAAAAACATATTACTGTCTGCATGTAGGGAAATATTTAGAATTAAATAAAACGCTTACGAGTAAAGGGATGGATTTAAGAAATATTGAATACAATTTCCGAACATTGAATATAATGAAATTTATTCTTATTTTAGGATAATAATAATGATGATAATAATAATAATAATAATAATAATAATAATAATAATTGAATTAATGAAAAGAATAATAATGATGATAATCATGGTATTCAAATATTATGAAAAATAGCTAAATAAAAAAAAATTGTAAATACATAAATAAGAATAAATACATAAGTAAATTATAAATAAATAAACAAATAAGTAATAGATACATAATTTTATTTAATTAAAAATAAATAAATAAAATAGAATTAGAATGTAATTTTCCTAGAGTCTTTATAGTATAAACTGACGAAGTTTTTCATAAATACCAGAGTGCAAGTCTACGCGGTGATTTCCATTATTATATTACATATGAAATCCTTAATGCTGGCTGTCATTTTAACATCACATTTAATGCACGTATATATGGCGACATTTGCGGTAATTTAATTAGATTCCTTTTATTTCCTCCATCCGTACCACTGTAAAGAGAGTTACAAATGTAATCATGTGAACGCGCGACTGGACTGAGTGCACGCAGGAATAAATCGCGTTAACGCAAATTTCCTCCCGCGTTAACGCAAGGAGCGCATGCGTGTCCGGTCGAGCAGTCCTAGCACGTGTGCTAAAGCAGTCCTCGTGACCGCTTTTCGCGTTAACGTGAATGTTATGTTAGGACTGCACCCATCTGTACATGTAAGAATTAAATGAATAACAAGAAATAATAAGAAGTCCTCTGAAGGGAAGTGGGAATTAAATGAATAACAAGAAATGATAAGGAGTCCTCTGAAGGGAAGTAGGAATTAAATGAATAACAAGAAATGATAAGAAGTCCTCTGAAGGGAAGTAGGAGTTAAATGAATAACAAGAAATGATAAGAGTCCTCTGAAGGGAAGTGGGAATTAAATGAATAACAAGAAATGATAAGAAGTCCTCTGAAGGGAAGTAGGAATTAAATGAATAACAAGAAATGATAAGAAGTCCTCTGAAGGGAAGTAGGAATTAAATGAATAACAAGAAATGATAAGAAGTCCTCTGAAGGGAAGTGGGAATTAAAAGAATATTAAGAAAAACTCAATATCTTGTTAATTATTTCATCCATACTTCCCTTTTGAGGACTTTTCATCAATTCTTAAAGGAAAAAATTTATTGAAAATGATGAAAATGGTAAATGTGCACAAATGCAAGTGCTATGTAAAAGTTATTTATGAATACTTTACTGTATTTCTATAAAGTAATTTCATTTATATTACTTGTTATTTCGTATTATCAAGCCATTACTGAGTGTTGTCATTTTAGAATTACATGGAATTCAGGCAACATGGTTTTTTCTTGGTGATTTAATTGGATCAATCAGATTTACTTCATTTGAATGAACTGGGCACATGAAAGCTGAACTGGACCAAGCACATGTGTTAACATGGAGAAAACATAGTTCATTTCCACATGTGCGTCTGGTCAAGCAAACGTACATGGTATACTAAAGCACTCTTCATAAGCACTTTTGACATTAACACCTATCTATTCTTCTAATCATATTTTTCTTCTGTTGGTAGATATTTGAGTTAGAACCTCAACAATGGAAGAGTCAGTGGCAAGCAGTGATAGAGGAGGAGGAGGAGGGTGAGGTTATATACTCCAGAAATTAGGCAGTGAGGTGATAGTCCCTTGGGTTTAGCAGCTGTTCCATCATTCATTATACACCCTCATGTCATGCCCTAATGTCATGGTGCTCACTATTCTACTATTCAGTAGAATCCATCAGAATTACCAAACCAAGTAACTTGTGCATATTTATTCTTACTTTTTGTTTTCAGATGGTAAGCATACTCTTAAGTATTTTATAAAATGATACTTTGAACTGACATTAGTCAGTGAATTTCACAGGGTAGTTCATTAACTTGATAGAAAAATGAATAGAAAGACACTAACGATTTCTCTAATTAGGCCAAATAAAATTAATGTTTAGTTTCTCAGGTATGTTTTATCAAATAATGATGAGGCAGGGAAAGTTTGGGGATTTTTTTTTTGTTTGTTTGAGGTTTTTTTTGTTTGTTTTTTTGCCATCAATTTTATAACAGCCTTTTATACTTATCGGAAAAATACCAATTCCCAAAATCGAATTGGCTAACAACATTGCTTAGGTAAAGTTTAAATCTTATCCCTCACAGTAACCCATGCTTATTGTCCAAGGGAGGTTTGTTGTTGGCCAAGACACAATCTGTATGGAGATCATATTCTTTTTTGGTCCTCTTTAACACATTTGAGCATGGATTGCAGTTGAATGTTTTTAAGAAAAATTAATCTAAAAACACAGCAAAAAAGAAGGTCACAGGAAATCCTGAAAACCATATATAAAAATTTTATACGCAGCGCCAATTTTAGTGATGTGGCAGATACTGAGAAACTAAATCTTAATTTTAACTGGCCTTAATTGTAAGATGTCAAAGTAGTCCATAAGTCTCAGTGGTACAACTTGAATCAATTATTGTTATCCTCAGGTTGACATTATATTCAAAATTTTAATTACTTATGAAAGCACATAGCCAAGATCATAATGAGTGATAGTTAATTTACTGAGATAGAAGTGTTCCAGAAAAAAATTATATTAGATTGAAGAGGAATGATGTCCCATCAAGATGATTTGAACATGTTTCCCAGAAACTTTGCTGGGTTATAATGAAACATTTAGAAGGGTTAAGTTTTATCATAGTGGTGAAATGCATTATTTATTAATTGCTTTAATTTTGCAGTGCAGATAATGGAATTTGTTGATCAGAATGAAGTTTTGATGTAATATTCCTAAAATTGTATTTTACTAGATTGAGGAATGAGTGAATTTCAAGTATGAGGCATACGGCATTCAGATAGCAGTTTTGATGCAATAGATTTAATATTTTTTGTGAATGAATTTTTATTAAATTATCAGCTGCCACTTGGTATGGCATCTTTTCTTCTCGCTGGCAGCTTCTGAAGGCAGATTTGATTTTGTAAATGAAAGTTATTCAAATCATTGTGCAAGTTTCAGTATGTGAATTTACAACTGAAAAAGAAAGCTACAGGTTTATAGTAAAATTGTTCTAGTCAAAATCAGCATTTAAAATATTGAAAATTGTTTTTGTGCTGATTATAAGATTGCCTTGAATGTATAAAATCAAATTTATGATTCAACACTTTTTGGCCAGATTGCAAAGCAATTCAGATCTCTAGATTGGCAATGGCTGTTTGCCTGTCTGTGCATCTGTCTGTCTGTCCATCATCATTTTGGTAAAAGTTTCTAGTTGAAGCAAAATCTCAGTAACTAAGAGGAGTATAAACATAATACTTCACACATAGGTTCCTTGTGACTAGAGCTTTCAAATTATGCCATGACTTTTGACCTTATGACCTTGACCTTGCTTCAGATTTGCTTTGCAATTCGCCCATACCATTTTTAGTGGTTTCTTGTTTTAAAAGAAGTGTATGATACATTGCTAACCCACAATAGGTTCTCTAAATGCTACATGTATGAATACATTTGTATGTTTATCGATGTCTATTTTTAAACTGAAGTTGATGTATGGTATTGTACCTATGTTATGATCTGTAAATACTAACATGTGCATTTACATAGATCACAATAATGAATTTCTATTGAAAATTGTGATAATACATCTTTTATATCAAATTTAGTTAAAAAAGAAAAAATTGTTGAATAAAATTGTAAATGAACTTCTTGCCTTCTGTATAAAGCTTGTGAGTCTTATTTCCATTTTGCTAACCTGTTTGTCATATATTGAATTGCTTGTAGATTTATTTGATAGTCACTGTGGGTGTTGTTAACCAAACAGGAGATGAATGATCATGCCAGACGCCTCTGGTTTCCAGAACCATTGAATGTTTATCGAGGTACATTGTTGTGAGTGTCACAGAGACATACCAGTAGCACCAGGGGTCGCCAAATGTCAATTGTGGTGTATTGTTGTGAGTGACACTGCACTAGGCGTCCCTGAATATCCATTGTCATGTATTGTTTTGAGTGTCAAAGTGACACAACACTAGGATTCCCTGAATATCCATTGTCATGTATTGTTTTGAATGTCAAAGTGACACAACACTAGGATTCCCTGAATATCCATTGTCATGTATTGTTTTGAGTGTCGCAGTGACACAGTTCTAGGATTTCCTGAATATCCATTGTCATGTATTGTTTTGAGTGTCGCGGTGACACAGCACTAGGGGTCCCTGAATATCCATTGTCACCACAATGTACTCACATGTACATTTACATAGATCACAATAATGAATTTGAGTGTCACAATGACATAGTACCAAGGCTCCCTGAATGTTAATCATCGTGTAATGTTGGGAGCGCTGCATAACATGGCACTAGAGGTATTCAAATGTCCATCGTCATGTACAGGTATAAGTGTTAGGAGTGCCAGAGTGAAATAGCACCAGAGGTGCCTGAATGTCCATCGTCATGTACATGTATAATTATTAGGAGTGCCACAGTGAAATAGCACCAGAGGTGCCTGAATGTCCGTCGTGTACATGTATAATTGTTGGGAGTGCCACAGTGAAATAGTATCAGAGGGGCCTGAATGTCCGTTGTGGTGCATTATTGTGAATGATACATTGACAAAGCACCAGACGTTTCCAAATGTCCATAGTTTTGCTTTGTTGCGAGTGACATAGCACCAGTTATCCTCGTATCATCAGGGATATATTTACATATAGATATAATTACATATATATATCCCTGGTGTTATGTATTGTGTGAACTGAAAAATATACCGTAACCATCTTTGTAAATTGTTTTCATGCAATTGTCTGCCAAATTACCTGGGTCCGGCACCATAAACTGAAAAAATACCTATTATATACTAATTATTTCATTTTAATTTATTCCATTATCAAACGTTCAAATTATTTGTCATGCAGAATGGTTTAATTCTATTTATCGATAGAATAAACCTCAATGACATGCATACGCAAACAAAGGACAATTTTTTTACAACGAAATACCACACTATGGTAAATATATAAAAAGAAAGACATGAACACGTTTACGACAAAACACTTAACAGTATATAGGATCCCCTTAACCATAACATCATCGGTTTGATCCACAGGCTATCACGGTACCACATTTGTATTTCAAATGTTATCTAATTTATACAATAAGAAAGAAGGCGCATAATATCCAAACCGTTACTTAAAGTGGGGAAACTACTATAGGTGGGAAAGACTACTTTATAGCAGTTTTTCCGCTATGGGGGAAAACTACTATATAGCAATTTTTCCGGGGAGGGGGGGGGGCAAAAAAGAGCACCAGATTGCACCATTTTGCCTCATTTTTGCAAAATTTTCTCGGGGGAGGCCCCCCGAACACCCACCTATGGGAGGGGCGGACCCCTCCCCATTCCGCCCTTCGGGCATCAATTGTGAGGTGCACCCCCTCCTCCCCCCGGGCACATGAAGTTCTGGATCCGCGTCTGCAATGTGTGAGTGGTCACCACTGTGATAAGGGGCCGACCTTTTGATTCTGAGAGGGGGGCCTGGCAAATTTGGTCGAGTTAGATTATTTATTTTCAGATCTTTCAAGGATAGGATATTTATTTCCTTAATATCCTAGGACAGATTATTTATTTTGTTGACTTTCTTGTCGCCAGTAAATACTTGTTAGAATCGCATTGTAATATATGCCATTAAGTGATTAACACACATCCTTCTATAATTATATTTTGATCACAAAACACTTATAATAAAAAGTAAACACAACAAATAATATGCAAACACTACTTTAATTGCATAGGTCATAATACTACTAGTTTCTATAGTGAAGTGTAGTCTCTCTAAGTCTCTGGTATCCAAGGGGGGGGGGGGGGGGATTTCCATTTATCACTACAGAAGGATGTGTAAAGAAGTGTCGCTGTTTTAGCTTCCTGTCTGAATGATATTATTTTATTCGTTTTTGACTTACTTTGAACTATGTCAATTTAATGCAAAAACGTTTTTGGGAGATATCTTTGGTATATTTGATATATTGATTTTTCACATTTCTAACTTTGTTTTCACTACTTCTAGATTAAATTTGAGAAAGCTTGGTAGATATCAAGCAAAGATGTTCCTCAATTACAATTTTACAAGTTTTAAAGAATCTAAAGATTTATGGCCATCTACAGTCATACTTCAATATCACTGTGCAATGTTTTCTATGTCTAAGGTGAACAATATTGGCCCATTTGGGACTCCTTTAAATTTTGTTATCATGTATGTTAAGTGAAAATACACATTTTTGTTGGTTTTACTTAAATGTTCTCATTTTAAAGTTATGCTTGTGTTTATTTGACATTTGAACAAATGTGTTAAAATCATTTGATGAATGTCCTGTTGCACTGATTTGAATGAAACTTAAAAGGCATGAAACACTGTCAACAAATAAGGTCACCATAAATTTTGAAATGCACATGATTTAACTTAAACATCAACTTTGCATATATGCTAGGGTGAGAGATGAGACAAATTCAGTTAAGAGCCCTTTTGGCCACTCGTTTTAACGAAAAAATATCGGTGTGCCTGGCATATACATGTAGATGAAAGGCAGACATACGGGCAAGGAGACGCGAATGACACTATTCCAAACTAAGGTTAAAGTTTTTAAAAAGTAGATCAAACATCAAGACCAAGGTCACAAGGTCGAAAATGTTGGTATCGACAGAAAGGTCTTGCCACAAGGAATACGCATGTGTAGTATGAAGGTCCGATCTCTTTTCTTTCAAAAGTTATAGCTAAGGTTAAAGTTTTTAAAATGTAGGTCAAATGTCAAGGACAAGGTCACAAGGTCAAAAATTTTGGTACCAAATGAAAGATCTTGCCACAAAGAATATACTGTGTAACATGAATACCCAGTCTCTTTTGGTTCAAAAGTTATAGCTAAAGTTAAAGTTTTTTAAAAAAAGTAGGTCAAATGTCAAGGCCAAGGTCACAACGTCAAATATTTTGGTAACAAAAGAAAAGTCTTGCCACAAGGAATATACATGTATAGTATGAATACCCAGTCTCTTTAGGTTCAAATTATATAACTAAGGTTAAAGTTTTTAAAAAGTAGGTCAAATGTCAAGGCCAAGGTCACAAGATCCAGGATTTCCGAAAAGGGGGACCCACATGTGTATTAGCCAAACTTTTCAGCCATTTTTGGTGCAAAATCTGGACTTTTACTAGTAAATATGTGGCAAAAAATGGTAGGGGCCCGCCCCCCCCCCTCTAAATCCGCCACTGGGTAGAGCTCTTGTCCCCTGTTTGCACCTCAAAATGGACATGCAAATATTAAAAAATATTTTT
Source organism: Pteria penguin (assembly GCA_035048485.1). Lineage (NCBI taxonomy): Eukaryota > Metazoa > Mollusca > Bivalvia > Pterioida > Pteriidae > Pteria > Pteria penguin. The sequence goes on along the minus strand of CM068588.1, from coordinate 8,548,562 downwards.
AGTTTTGTTGAACATTTTGAATAGCATGATTTGTCCAATGCTATAAATTCCGCTGAAACATGAGTTATACAGTCAATCTTCTACACATTATAGCATTGGTAGCAATCTGGCGAGCGAAGCGATCCGGAAAAAATCAATATGTGTTCTATAGAACATTCAGCTTTATATCTGCATCATCTGGTATATGTACATACTACTAGTAGCCAGAATATTTACTTTCATTTCAGTCAAAGCCAGATATTTTATTTCCAGCATTTTTAAGGTCGGAATATTTATTTCCAAAAAGTGTCTTTCACAATTAAATTGTCGTCCCCTAACCTTGGGATTTGAAACTGATCTCTCCGTATGAATGCTGTAACCACACTTCCGGTGTAGGATTGAATTTGGACCCCATTGAATTTAGACCCACCGGGTCTAAATTCAACGGGCTGCGATCAAGATTCCACAGATTTTTCATGTTGAATTGTGACCCTAGAGACGACCCTACCCACGGATAAAATTTTGACCCGCCGTTGAATTATGACCCCACCTTCACAGTTTCAGCTTACTGTGTAGATATAGATACAAATCTATCCGTTTCCTCCTGAAAATGTAAAACACAAAGAAATTGATACTATGTCACTTTGGTAATCACAAAAGAGTACCACAATGGACATCAATTCCTCCCTATTGCCATACCGTCCGCAATGAGGTTAGGGGTTTTTAAAAAATATTTTTCACTCGTTATATGTAATATACTAGATCTACTTTTCATAAATAAGTACCCATGCTTTAAAGTTCCTGTATCATGATACAAACTGAATACTAGTATGTAAAATTGTAAAATAAGGAAGTAAACATCCACATTTCTGTTTAATCCAAGTTAGTAAAGCCAAAAGTAAAGGCAAATTAAACTTCAATAAAATATAAATTTATTGACTTCTTATTATAATACATGTAATAATAAAGTCTTCACAGGAACAAATAAAAAAAGAAAAAGAATAAAGTCAATTCTGTGATGATGATTCATACATTTGCATACACTTGCTCATAATTACACGTGCAACATATATAGAAAAGCCTACATGTACCTCGAAACGAGCCACGGACGACCGAATGCGTCGTTAACCTTATAATGAGCGACAGAAGATACGAACCAGCGACCTTCCGATCAAGAGTCCGATACGCTAACCACTCATGGCGTTTTTTTTTTTTATTTGTAATTTTAAAAGCTATAACATATTTTCATAGTATAAGGATTTTTCGATTAGGGTTCTTATTTATGGTGGGTAGTATATCTTAAATGTAAATGTTATCTATATTACCTATATGCGCCCGCCATAACGAAATGCTTCGTCTTTTCACCTTCGTTATGTCGCCCCGCCATAACTAAAAAAAAAAAAAAAAAAAAACTCGGATGTTATGTTGTTATGTCGCTGCGCCATAACGACATATGTCTTTTCGTTATTAACGAAACATTTTTTATGGCGCTATGTCGTTATGGCGGGGCGATAAAACAAAGTCATTTGTTATCATTTTATGGCGGGGCGCCCAACTTATTTTGTTGTGGCGGGCCGACATAACGAAGGCGAAAAGACGAAGCATTTAACAATGTTACATGAACTGTATTGACATGCAAGAATGATACATGATACACTAAGATTGAGGTATAATAACTATTAATGAAACCCTAGGTAAATGACCTTGTTACCTTGACCGTTACCTCATGTTTCGCGTTATTTCGCAAATGTTTCGCGTTATATCGCGAAAGTTTCGCGTTATTTCGCGAAAAATATTTTTTTTTACCTGAGCTCAATAGGCTTTCGTACCTGATCGAGTCGAATGCTCAGATAACCTATTTTGTGATCTCTCCATCCGTCGTCCGTCATGTAACTTTTCTATTTGTCTACTTCCTGTCTGAAACCACTGCAGTGAGTTCAACGACACTTCACAGAAAGCAAATAACCAAAGTCCCCACCATGTTTGTTAATGTCAGTTAGTTCGCTTCAGGGGTGGAACCAGGAGATGGGGACAGAATAGGTTGCAGAATAGGCAGTTCTTGGCAACTCTTTTTTTTTTTCTTTACAACAGCAGAATCAGATGCCGACGACAATTTACGAAATGCATCGGAACTATCTAAAAATTGTAAAAAAAAAAAAAATAAAAATAAAATACAAAATTCTTTCTTGTATTCTTTATCTTAATTGGCATATTTTGCACATTTGCTTACGGTACTGAAGTGAACGATTTATATCCTCTTGGCCTCATGTTTATTAGGAATGAACTCTATCGATTTTGTCTTTCAATTGTCGCAATTGTTTTATTGTGCCAAAATTTCTTAAATACGTCCAGAAAAAAATACCAATATCTATGATATTTCACTTGTGATGCCATTTTAAAATGTTAATTTGTTTTTCTTTCTTTAATTTTACGCAATTAATCGGTAAAATATATTTCTCGTGTCATTCTCTATAATAAACGGTGTTCCAATTTTATTTTTGTACATGTACTTGAATTTTAACATCTACATATAGGAACAGTCACATTTCAACGTTGAATTATGACCCGGGTCATTATTCAACGTTGAATTATGACGCGGGTCATTATCCAATGTTAAATTATGACCCGAGTCATATCTATGTTAATATACTTCGCAATATCTGAACTCTTAACCTACTTGTCTTTGATCAAATATATGCGTCTTTATGTCGGTTAAAGTACACAATGACATCTTTTAAAGGGCATGTAGGTAGGGTCATGATTTCACGTTGAATTATGACCCGGGTCAATATTCCACGTTGAATTATGACCCGGGTCAATATTCCACGTTGAATAATGACCCGGGTCATTATTCAATGTTAAATTATGACCCGGGGTCATGATACAACGTGGAATTTGGACCTGTCGGCGGATTTTTATCCGTGGAATTTTGACTCAAATTGGTGTCAAAATTCAACAGCATGATCAAAATTCAACGGCCAAGGCGGGTCATAATTCAACAAAAAATCCATTGAATATGGACCCGGGGTCAATATTCAAGGGGGGGGTGTCCAAATTCTATCTTACACCGGCTGTAATGGAACTATCAAGGAAAGTATAACTATGAATACGAGGACATTAAAAGACACTTGTATTAGTAACTGTACTTGTATTAGTAACTGTACTTGCAAAATGAAGAAACTTTGTTTTCGACAATATATTGAAGATGCAAACTTACACGGACTCAGACTCGGAAGCAGTGACGGAGTAACAGTACATAAGGACTCATCGGAAGCAGTGACGGGTTATAATTTAACATTGGATAATGACCCGGGTCATAATTCAACGTTGAATAATAACCCAGGTCATTATCCAATGTTAAATTATGACCCGAGTCATATCTATGTTAATATACTTTGCAATATCTGAACTCTTAACCTACTTGTCTCTGATCAAATATATGCGTCTTTATGTCGGTTTAAGTACACAATGACATCTTTTAAAGGGCATGTAGGTAGGGTCATGATTTCACGTTGAATTATGACCCGGGTCAATATTCCACGTCGAATTATGACCCGGGTCAATATTCCACGTTGAATAATGACCCGGGTCATTATTCAATGTTAAATTATGACCCGGGGTCATTATTCAACGTGGAATTTGGACCTGTCGGCGGATTTTTATCCGTGGAATTTTGACTCAAACTGGTGTCAAAATTCAACAGCGTGATCAAAATTCAACGGCCAAGGCGGGTCATAATTCAACGAAAAATCCATTGAATATGGACCCGGGGTCAATATTCAATGGGGGGGGGGCCAAATTCTATCTTACACCGGCAATATATAACGCCACTGTTGCTAACCTGCGTAAAGCTTGTGTTGATGTGACCGCTCAATCGTAACAACTCGTTCATTTCCGTACGCAAATACGATGGCGATGGTGTTCCGATTGGTGACCGCTAAGACAGGGAACAGAGAGTGAATCTTGACAAGATCGCTCGGCAATAATATGGGAAGTATATACCGGGTATATAGGATCTGAAATGAATTTTCATTTCATACGGTATTTATGAAAGGAGTTGTTTGTGTTATATCGCGAGCCTTGAAAAATTCATTTCAGATTCTTTTTATCACATGCTTACACTTTAAAGGTCTTTATTTTATCAAACACTGGCTTGACACAAGTCTCTTCCAGGCTATGACGTCACCTATGCCATAAATTAATTTATGACATAGCGATATTTCACTGCATAAACACCAAAACATGTGATACATTGGAATTATGTAATAAGGTTTGATAGTAGGATTATATATTTATTCAAGTTAATGATATTTTCTATGTGTCAATCATTACACACGGCTTACTTCGATCGGTAAATTGAAATATACATTGTGTGAAACATGTTTTCTTGATACACATATAAGATGTGAGCCTATGACACCATTGATGAGTTTTCAAATTAGTTTTCTTCGTACTTTTATCCATTTTTTCTCATTATTATTGGGTGTTTTTTCATTTATCTAACTATGTTTTATTATTTTTTTTTAGGAAAGGGGCAGTGTTAAAAGTGATGGGCCTGGATGTGCAGGTCTACATGTATCTGCAGCGGAACCTTGTAAAGTTTGATGATATTATACTAGATTCTAACATGATTGAGAATCCCCCCTATATTTCCCATGGTGTTCCACCAGGCATTATTCTCCAGTAGACTCAAGGCCTGAATAGCATGACCCAAATTGGTTTTCTGGAAATCAGAATATAGAGTTTACTGCTAAGGTCACATGATAAAATGTATTGCCATTAGGGACACACAAGTCAAATATGAAGGCCCTACGTCTTACGGTTGAAAAGTTACATTGAAGTAGGTCAAAGGTCACGGTCAAGGTCACCTGATTAAAAAAATTGTTTCAACGGAAAGGCATTGTAATTAGGGACACACATGCCAAATATGAAGGCCCTACGTCTTACGGTTAAAAGACGGCGTGGCCTAGTGGTATCGCGTCGGACTCCTGATCGGGAGGCCGGGGTTCGAGTCCCGTTCTGGTTATGCCGGAGTCATGTCTTTCGGATGAGACAGTAAAAATCGAAGCCCCGTGTCGTGGTATGCATGGCACGTTAAAGATCCCTCACTGCTTCGGGTGGGTCCGTTGCAAAGGTCAAAATTTGTATGTCCCGCATCAGGCAGATGCCGTCACCATATACGTGAAATATTCGTGGTGTGACGTAAAACAAAAATCAATCAATCAATCTTACGGTTAAAAAGTTATGACCAATGTTAAAGTTTTGTGACAGACGTCACAATAATGGTGTCTACAAAGGTGCGCATTCTGAGGCATGTGCACTGGTCTTAAGCGAATGTGTAGAACTTGGTATTTCTTAGGTGAACACTGAATACATTAAAAACTGAGTCATACTATAAACATTATGAAGCCGGTGTGGCCTAGTGGATGAGGTGCTCGGCTCGTGATCGAGAAGTCCCCGAGTTCGACTCCCGCCTCGGGTGCACCAGCGTTCTGTCTCTCGGACGAGACAGTAAAACCGATGCCCAGTGTCACGATAGGCGTGACACGTAATAGATCCCTCACTGCTTCGGGTGGGTCCGTTGCAAAGGTCTAAATTTGTATGCAATGCATCAGGCAGATGTCGTCACCATATACGTGAAATAATCGTGGAGTGACGTAAAGAATATTCAATTAATCAATCAATATAAACAATATGATCTACAAATACCTACAAATATTTGTTGATCATGACTTATAGGTGCCGCCACAATGCAAGGAAAATAACCGTGGTGAGCCGTTGATGCCCCGCTATCTGGGTGGAATAATCTTAGTGAGGTGTTAAAACCAAACATTTCCGATGGATAGAATCCTGCATAATATTTCTGTACTTCATTTTTTTTTTCGATGTACCTTGGAAGTTCTTATTAGCTTAATATTTATAGACGGATAAACCAGAATCAAACAGAAACACGGCCAAAAGAGTTTTTATCAAATAGTGGCATCTTAATTAGTACCAAGATTTCTAACAACTGTTTGTGTTGTAGACAGGGGTCCTCTAAATCAGCGTAAATCCTTCCCCTAACGACGACGACCTGTGTTTAGCGAATTTCATAAAAAAAAATTCCATATATAGACATTTACTGTCTAGAAAAACATTATGATCCACCCCGACTATAAGATCATTCAAATTAAACCAGGTTAAAAGTAGCCTAAAGTTATATCTCAAACGTGTTGGCACGTAGGCCAAGATAATGTTAGTGGTTGTTTGTGGCTCTGCGAGGATACATTAAGTTTGGTATCAATCCTTTAGTATTTTTCTAACAAGCACTGGTAAAGCCCGGTTTAATTTTCTACATATCCTTTGTAAAATATGATATATACATATACCTGTAAAGCAGATTTTCTGTTGTATTAATGCATATTAATTCATAGCTATACCACCCTAAGCAAACAAATAAATACATTTGGCCTTAAGGAAACGTGGGTACGGTTCACTCCCGATTATCTGGTGAGTTGGTACTCACGCACCTGTTCGAATTTACCTGGGTAGTCAGTTACCCTTTTTCGCGCGTAGAAGACGCAGCCATATTGGATCTTCCTGAAAATCCACACTTTACACGGCGCTTTGGTAAGTGTAATTAGTTAATTAAGTTACATAGTATATAGATACCATTCGTATGTATTATAATGCATTTCACTTGGTCAGTCAGCTTTTTCGTCATGTTCATTTTCAATCAATGTCGCCTTTTGTTCACGCAAGTTATGCTGTCCATGCGGATAATTCGACGCCTGGAAATATAAGGTCGCAAGTGCTAGTTAAGACCTTTTTAAGATATCGTATTTTCAAATACCCTGTATCACTTTACACCTTATATAATTTTGTAGCCTAACCCCTGAAAGTTTCAGAGTAATCAGGGGCAACAGGTGCTATGAAAGGTCGCAAAGGGTAGATACAAAACCACTTTAACCGACTCTTCACCCCCTTTATATACGCCCGTTGAAAGACGGGACGTGTTATGGTATTGCGATGTCCGTCTGTCCGTCCGTCCGCTATGGAACGCAATAACTTTAGTAAACGTCAGATGTTTTTCATGTAACTCATACAAAATGCTTAAATAGTGTAGAGGAAGCCGCCTTTCGATTATGAGCAAAATCCGTTTTGTCGCTCTGGAGATATGGGACTTAGATTTTACTTTTACTTTGAAAAGATGCTATGGAACGTGGTAACTTATATAAACGTCAGTTTTTCATGAAACTCATACCGAATACTTAGATAATGTAGGGGAAGCCGCCTTTCGATTTTGAGTAAATTCCGTTTTGTCGTTCCGGAGTTATGGGACTTGGATTTTATTTTTACTATGATAAGATGCTATGGAGATGCTATGTAACGCGATAACTTAAGTAAATGTCACTTGGTTTTCATGAAACTTGTATAGAATGCTTAAATAGTGTAGAGGAAGCCACATTTTAGTTTTGAGCAAATTCCTTTCTGTTGTTACAGAGTTATGGGACTTGGATCCTCTTTTTGGATTTCAATATTTCATAAAAAATATTATCAAAGAGACCCAAGTTTGGGTGGGTGGGTGTGGGGGGGGGGGGGTTTATAAAACCATACGTTCACATTGATCCCGTCCAAAGTAAGTGACGGGCGTATTAAGCCACGCTAGGCATTGCTCTTGTTTTGTTTTGTTTTTGGCGTTTTTTTTAATAAACAGGTTGGGGCAACCTTTCATATGAGAGTAAATCACTCAAATAAGCAACTATCACTGTTTTCAGTAATCAATTTCAAGGAATGAACAGAAGTAAACAAGTACTAAAAAATTAAAGTTTCAAAATTTTGACTTAAAAGGGCACATCTTTATAATATACTGAACATAAAATACAAAAGAAGTTGACCTTTTCAACTTAACATTTTGGAGTTTATAGCTGCAACATTTGTGCAGCTATAAACTCCAAAAGAGTAAGTTAAAAATGTCAACTTGTTTTGTAAACTATATCAGTATGTTGTATACATGTGCCCTTTTGAATTTCAAATCATAATTCCAAAATTTCATTTTAAGTACTTGTTCACTTCTGTTCATTCCTTGAAATTGATTACTAAAAAGAGAGATAGTTACTCATTTGAGTGATTATCTCTCAAATGAGAGGTTGCCCCCAACCTGATAAAAGGTTGTAAATGGTAGATATGTCCTTTATTCCATGTATTTGTTGATTTTATTTTATAAGTAAGAACAAAGTAAAGGTTGTATGTACTATAAAATTCAGTATTTTCATCAATTTTATAAAAACAGTTTTTGCTTCTACTCAAAAGTTGCAAAATTTCAGTCATTCATGGCATCGAATTGTCCAATCGACCTATTCTCGGAATGATGCCTACTCATATCAGTCTGTCAATTTCATTGTCATTTTTACACATACACGCAATTTAGCTGTATAGTCCATGTTAATTAGTACATGTATGTTCGTATATGAATATTCACGATGCTGACGCTTCCATATCAATTTTCAAATTGTTCATCGTATGATTAAAGCTGTTTTTTTTTTCACATTCTAAATAAATACAACCTGCAATATGACGTATCCCGTGGACACCCTTTTCCTGACAAAATACCGTGGAAAGACAGTCAAAGAAGCCGTGTATAATATGAAAAATTAAATTCGAACACTCCGCATCTCTGCTGACCTTGATTTTTAGCAATATCTTCTCATCGAATCACTATAGGTCTACAGCGATAACATTGCCCATGTTTATAAACACAACGAGTCTAACTTTTATTATAACAGGGGAGACAGGGATATCATGGTCAAATATTTTTAAAAGGTACATGTATATTATTACTTTGAATGATAGTAGATTTTCGCCTCAGTTCATAGTAGCGGTGGTGGCGTACGGGATGAATAAATGTACACCAGTTACCGCTAAGCCAATAGACTCTTACTATGATGTTTAAAACACGACCATTTAAATTAATATTGGTATGTATTGGAAGAAATATACTTTGTTAAACACCCCTATACTTTGATAATTCAATCTTTGTTTTGGTTTTTTTAAAAGCCCGGATGAGCACAGTTATCGCTGTAGACCAATACCAATCGCATTAAATACAGTCCGATTCTGATACAGTATTGTCTCATTCTGATATAAGTACTGTTAAAATGACAATAGACAATCTATTAACCTAACCAAGTGATTTATTTCGTACTCGGTTATGCACTTTGGCATACAAGCACAGGGTGTTTTTCTTCTTCGACATCTGGGACGTATCTTGCATGTTAAAAACGATCACTATGCATTGTAATATAGTGTTATTGAAATATTACACATCTTAAATCACGCTGCATGTCGCTTTTTGCAACATTTTATTCCAACATGCGACAAAATTCCGAGGAATCACGACATGTTTAAAACGGCCATTTTGTAAACGGACACTATTGTTTTCATTGTACACATATCGCGCAACAGCCCTGGCAATAGATAGGACAATCACAATTTACATCCGTCATCGACCATTATCTCTGTCAACTCAAGTTATCATGTAAAAAAAACGGGAGATGCAAGAATGGAATTTAAAGGAATTCTTGGTGACTCGCGTATATAGATACATTCCGATAACGGAGCTGCATATCATTCAGAACTGTTCTTTATAACTATATATGACAGGGTCCTAATAACACAAGACATAAGACATGTAGCACAAGAGCTATAACAAACTAGAACTTACATGTTGCTGACGCAAAAAGGAGGGAAAAAAGGGAGGGGCGGGGGTTACAAAAAGGCCAAATAAAACATTGTGACAATTTTGTGGTCCAGTATGAGCCCTGTTCATTAATCTCTGTCTCGGATAAAATTAATAATAATATTTTAAAATAATAATCTCTCAGAAAATGGTAACATCTAGTTACAGTTAAGCACTATAGACTTAAAGTTCTTTTAGATAATTTAATTTCTTAAAAAACAAACAAACAAAACAAAACAAAAAACCAAACAAAAAAAAAAAAACCCACACAACTTCTAATTTTCCCGATTCTAACCAAGAAAGTCAACTTCAGTCGGTTGAATGATAAATTACATTGATAAATTATAACATCGAAAAATGAACGTACAATGTTCAAGAGTGTCGATGTAGATAAGTGGATAAGAGGCTTGCTCGTGACCAAAAAGTCCCGGGTTCGACTCCCGCCATGGGAATATTGGTGTCCTGCAAAGGTTTAAACTTCTACATAATACATCAAGCAGATGCCTTCACCATTAGTCTCGTTCAACCAGACGCTCGATTATCTTTAGAAAATCCGAATCGAGGGTCTGTTAAACAAGTTAATGATTGCAACCGATAGAGGGCGGTGTATACTTTCGGTTTGGTAAAGCAATAGCCACGCCCATTAAACCACAGGCACTGTGTTACATGAAGAATGACTTTTTAAAACTAACCCCCTCCCCTTCTTTTATATAGCGTCTCGCTCCCCTTTCCCCTAAGGCAAGAAACGACGGTCAGAATGCAGCCGCTTCAACCAGTATTTCCTACAAGTTCCGATGATAATCAGAGGAAAATAAAGTACCAACACATAATATAATGTCTCTCCTTTTGATATCTGTCCTCAAAATTTCATTTAAGAATTTTTAAAGGCACTAACAAACGCAGGTTCGAATGGCACAACTTGCGGACAGTTTTGAAGGCGATATATAAAGGAGGGGGTTAGTTTTAAAAAAGTACTCTTCATGTAACACAGTGCCTGTGATTAAAAAACGTATGTTATTGTTTCGTGCTCTTCAGCTTCAAAATTTCGACATTATATTTTAAGGGCTATCCATCCCTAAGCAAATTCTAGTGAAAAATACGTGCTTTTATTTTTTTCAAGGAACATATAAGACACATATAAATTGGAGGCTTTATTTGTTTTTGTTTGAGCCTGTGAGCAGGGACGTATATATCTAAATTGTTATATACCAGTGGCGGATTTAGAAGGAGCCCCCGGGGGGGGGGGGGGGGGTCCGGGCTCCCCCCTTTTCGCCACATATTTACTAGTAAAAATCCAGAAATGGCTAAGTAGTTTGGTTAATACACATGTGCCCCCCCTTTTCGGAAATCCTGGATCCGCCACTGTATACGTCCCTGGTTTGAACAAGAAATCAAAATTATGAAGTTTTAACATGCTTCATTCATATGTTGTTATTTTCTGAGTCAAACATATCATCTATTAGATTGCATTGCACGGCCAATTTTAGAATCTTAGAATTTCTTCGCAGTGGCAGATTTAGAGAGGGGGTCCCCCCTTTCGCCCCATATTTATAAGTAAAAATTAAGATTTGGCACCAAAATGGCTGAGTAGTTTGACTCATACACATGTGGGCCTCCACTTTTCAGGATATTTAAAGAGCTGATAAAGTTAAAATATGTGCAAATCTCATTTTCTTGATTTTTTCCCTTCTATAATAGCATATGTACTTAATAAACAATAGGAATGTGTATGTATCCATGTTAGATTTCGTGCAAAGTAAGATTTTATTACAGTACCCCTCTATTTTGTCCCCAAATCATTGTAAAAACAATGAGAGGGCAGCTCTTTTAGAGATGAGATGTATGTATGGTTCATAATTTTACTCGGCATTCTTTCTACAATATCAGATGTATCTTTGTAAATATTGTTTTATATAACCATGATAAATTCAAAAATAAGCAAACTAAAAGAATACCACCCTCTTATTTTGACACAAAATTGATGCAAATAACCTATAAGATTTAGTAAGTTATAAGAAATATGTTTAAAATCTATAGTTTTACATTCTTTTGCTACTACTATGATATGCATACTGTTTTATATGAAGACAAATCAACAAAGTTCTATTTCCCCCATCCCTCCCTCTGACGGACCATATATGTCATCACCCAATGATTGAGAACCCTTAAGGCAAATGGAGAGAAAGGCTTAAGTTATGAAGTGGTGTGTTATAGACTTTTAGAACGCTCGCCGGAGATTTACGGAGGCAGTCGAGAGTCTGGTTTGAACAAGACTACTTCACCATATACGTGATATAATCGTGGAGGCACGGAAAACAAGTCAGTCACTCAAAGTCATAGTCACGTAATACTGCAATTGTATAGAAATTTGTATAGGAATTTAACATCCGCGCACTTATTTATAGAAAATAGTGTAGATCCCGCCTCATTTCATCATACTCCACAAAAATAAGAGTGTATCATTATCAAGTTATTCAAGTATTTACAACGACAATTGTCACTTTGTTAATTATCGTGTACAATTGCAGGTGTACTAACTGCACCACCGTATATGGTAAATGGTTTCTACCAATTGATGGTAAACTGTTGATGTTCACCCTCGCCATTCCATTACCAGCTCGCAGAGAACATATGTGGTCCGATATCGTACCATCCTGAATCAACAAATAACTGCCATGATATAAGAGTATATTGATAGCACAGATGTAAAAGTATATATTACTTCCTAGTCCGAAAAACTTCCTCTCAAACCAGGCGCGGTATCATAAATTTTGTCGAGAGGGCGTCCACCCAAACGAGTATCCCGAGGTGGTATCACAATGTATATGCAAAATTATCTTTTGTACAATATATCTTAACACCTTTTGCCCAATTCCAGGGGAGGTCCAGATCCCAGGGTCCACAATCTGGATCCACGCTGTATACTCGTGAGAAACCAAGCTATAATTTCTTTTCTCATGTAGTCAATAACCTTCATCAATGATTGGTTATAAAAACAAGAGTCCAACTGGGCCCATATCGCTCACCTTAACAAAGTTTACTCCCTTTAAGCAAGCGACTGCTAGATACATATATTCTCTTGCTTATTGTGTTGTTGACAATCTGATTAAAATCATATCTTTATTCCGCTTCTCTATTTGTGCTATTCAGAGCGGATATCCGCAATGGGACAAATAGAGAAGCGGAATAAAGATATGGTTTTAATCAGATCGTGTTGTTGACAACTAAAAACCATAAACTTGCTTCTCTACATTGAATGAATCAAGACAATGATACAAAACATGTGAAGAAGATAAAGTCAGAATTCTTTTTATTAGATTTTAAAAATAATATTGAAAATCTTGTTTTTGTGTAAAATGAACAACACAATCATGCCTTTAGTTGGGTTTGAATTGGTTTATTTAAGCAAGTCAGAACTGGCCAATATCCAAATTACGTAAAAAGGTAATAAAAACGAGGCCCAGGTGGGCCTATATCGGTGTCTTAAATGTCTTCTTATATTTGCAATTTTAAATAATTCATTAACACAAGTATTCCTTTGGTTAATTCTAGCTAAAATACAACAATTAATTTCATCAAAAATAGATAGGGAAAATACTTATGAAATGCTATTTTTTGCATTGAAATGACATAGTCAAACAGCAGGCTACAAAATCCATGGTACTAAATCAGATCAGGGTCGATTCCAGTTATATCCCCCTAAAACTACATTGTTACAGGGGATTTATTATTGTATAATAATTGTGTAATATGGTAAAATAGTATCTACATTTAGAAGAAAATTATATAAGAAAGGACGTTTTCAAAACACTTACCATGGTTGGAGGACAAAAGTCACTAAATACTACGTTCAGCCTAGTGATTTTTCACAAAAATATGAGTGCCCCTGGCAGCTATGTCAGTATAAGCTGTTATCCTATAACTAAGTCAGACTCAAAGGTCATGGTCACAAGGTCAAAATTTTGGTACTGATAGAAAGGATTTATCAGAAATAATACACACGTGAAATATGAAACCCCTACCACTTACCATTCAAAAGAAATACCCAATGTTAAAGTTGTTCAGGTCAAAGGTCATGGTCAAGGTCACAATGTCTAAATTACTGTACCAATACCACACAGAGTAGGCATGTGAAATATGAAAATCTTTAAATGGTTCCAGGGGCAGAAAAATACAATCTGTTTTAATGTAATTTTATTTGTATTACTGTTTTTATGGATAACTACAAAGTAACATGTGAACAAGTTTTTCATAAATGACATCACCAAATATTCTTATGATGTCATAAAGACATGCAAAATTGGCACAGATATTCCAAATAGCCTAACAAATGCTGACATTTGAATTTTTCTTTACCAGTTCAATATATAGCAGAAAATTACTACATGCTTTGATCGGGTATATATAGAAATATCATCTGATGAGCAAAAAATCGTTGCTGACAAATTCTCATATTCAGGCCAATTTAGGGCTTAGTGAACCTTGTCTTTTCTATGCTTTTGACAATTTTGCCAAGGCAGGACTTGAACCTACTTTACAAAATGTAATGCCCCATGTGGCACATTGGCTTCATCAATGTCATCAGCTTAATGAACGAGATCATCTGTGAAATTCTACTATTTCTATCATAATGTCAACTTGTAATCATTAAATATCTATTGATTTTGAAGTCACTACGATAATATTTCTAAAATTAATTCATTCAGTATGGTTGGTCTGCATCAAAACAGAGGAGTGAAAAATCATAAGAAATCCAAAGTAGAAAATTTTCACATGACACTTTTAAATTACCCTTGAAATAGAATAAATTCATAAAATGACACAAAAAATGTGGTATAACGAGAAAGTCCTAAGAGACGCTTAAAAACCCCTCATGAATTTTACTTCAAAAAGGAACTAAAGAACATAGCACTTCTTTACAAATTCTTTTATATCACTGATACATTTGGTTTGATTATCAATGCAGCAGGTCTGAAGAAGTAGTTTGTCTAGGAAAGACACACTCTTAGGCCTATTTTGCCTTTTTTGGGGGGCCTATTTGGGATCCATCTCTTTACAGATGTAATTTCTATATTCTTTTTCTTTTTAGTTTGCTGATACAAAAAGTCCGGAGAGCTATAATCATACCCCTGCATACATAGATTCCTCAGGACAGGAGCTTCTTTTTGGTATCATGACTTTTGATCTTATGAACTTGACCCTCAAATTTGACCTTCTGTTAAAAGAATTTAACCAGGGTTATATTTTTTGAAATAAGAATTAGGTATTGGATACTTTTGCATATGGGTCCCTCATGTCAAGAGCTTTCATTTAATACCTGACCTTTGACCTTGTCCTTTGACCTACTTTTCAAAATCTTTTACATGTGCTATATCTTTTGAACCAATAGGGGTAGGGCTTTTATACTTCTTTCTCAGGTCCTTTATGTCAAGAACTTTCATTTGATCCTGACTTTTGATCTTGTGACCTTAACCTAAGAATATGACATACTTTTCAAAAACTTTTACCCAGGGTGCATTCAGAATTGTAGCTGCTAGACTTGCTGCTGGGATTAGCATAACATATTCTGAATGCTCTGCTACATTTACTGGTTGGGTAAAATAGTGAAAAGTTTTAAATCTTCCTTTATGTTTTGAGAAAATTCATCCACTTGAGCCAATTTTCCTAATGTAAGGTGAACTTGAACCACTCTTTCATACCAATGTGTAATCGTTTCAGATTTGATTTTTAAGCAAAGACGGAGGAGAGAAAGCAAATAAATGTTTAATGTCTGCTATTTATAATTTGAAAGCTAGGATAATAAACTAAGGCTTGGTTTTGGTACGTAGCAGCTAAATGAGCAGAGTGTTCAGTTGCAGAGGGGAGGTAAATGCTACATAGCCGCTATGATTATGAACACACTCCTGGGATTTTACTTTTAAAATATTAGAGATTGGGATTTCAATAAATATAGAACTTATATACCTATTAATTTAGTGCACCGTATGCACATTTCGACAACTTATGTCTCTTCAGTGATGTTCGTGGCCAATGATTAGAATTCTCAAAATATAAAAACATTTGAAGAGCAGTGTTGAAACCAAAATGACAGAAAAAGTGAGCCAAAAAATCGATCTAAGAACAGAGGTATGCATGAGGGAGATACTCCTTAGTTTTAGAGTGATTTACTTAATTTGATGACTGAAAATTTGAAGTATATATTCATTCTGACCAGACCTTTCATCTGGTCAGGTTTTGAAATACCAAACTGCTTGACAAATAACCTACATGTATTTAATAGAAATGTCCAACACAGCGAGCTCTGTTGTCTTCTGGCATCTCTTGTTAAGTACATTTATTACAATAAAGTCATAAAATATAATTATCCAAAATTAATGCATTATGACCATCCTACAAGGAAAGATCTAACAAATCACACTAAAAATTTCAAAGACATAAATAAAAGAAATCAAAAGTTCTTTACCATGTCAATCCAGGAGTTAAAGGCATAGGAGCAGGTGAAGGGGAGGGGCAATAACACTTTTGTAAAACAGTTATAACATGGAAGTTATATCATATGAATAGAATATACACCGCAAAAAAGGTCTTAACTAATATTTTAGGTGCTGACTGACCTGTAACAATTTCATAAAACAGTTATACATGGAAGTTCTGTCACAGAAGGGACATGCCTTTAAGTCTCTAGGTAATATTGTACACACTGCATATCTTAACACATTCATCACTCACAAATTGACTGCTTGAAAAATTAATATGTGTTTGTGAAATACCAATGCCCTTAGTGGCACCAAAGTCCAAAAAGTTATTTTTAGCATGAAGGTCATTGTCAAGGTCAAAAGGTCATCAACCTTAGTGTCATATGAAAGGGCTTTATTAGTTGAGTACGCATGTCAAATACATGTATGAAGTCTCTATCACTCACGGTTCAGGAGTTATAGCTAAAGTTAAAGTTGACAACAGACAGACAAACAAACGGGACAAATACAATATGCCCCAAATCTGTTGATCTGGGGGCATAAAAAATACTCATATATTTAATAATTCTCTTGTTAATTATGCTTTTTAAATACTGATGATTTAATGAAAACTTCTCCTAATCAACATTTTGCATGTTAGTACTAGCCATATTGCAGACAAGAAAAAAAAAAATACAAAAATTCCAAGAAATCTTGTTAGGAATAAAATCCTAAAATTACAATTGAATTTCTTACATAACTATCATTTACATCAAACACACACTGTACAACCTGTTTTCATATGAAATCAAATAAAAACAAAATTAATATTCTCCCACCAAGTCTATTTTTCATACCAGTGCTGACTGAAACAAGGAATAAACATAAAAGATTTTTATACCCCCGCCATGAAATGGCCGAGGGTACACTGTTACCATGTTCTGTAATTCTGTCATTCCATCATCAATGAGTTTCTACTTACTTTCTCTTTGGAGGTTTTTGCAGGTCAAGGTCAAATATGGAGGTGGTTCATTAACATAGAAAATTTTTTAAAAACGACTGCTTTCGCTCATTTTCTCAGTAAAGGTTTGATGGGTCAAATTGACATTCGATATGTACCGGTAGAAGTATCAAGGGAAATGCCGGTCAACTTTGAATATGGGTGTGTTCCAGTAATTTTGACAAAGTAATTGCCCTTCCATGTTACAAATTTCTTGAATTTTCAAATATTGGTTCTCTATATTTCACTACCTTAGCTGCCAGAGCATTTCTGTCGCACCAACAGATTAAAATTCTAGTTTTAATTTCAAAATTTGTGCTTTTAGTATCAAAATAAACATAACACTTTATATAACTCCTGGAAAATTTTACTTTTGTTAACAGATGTCATCAGAAAACTATAACAACAAGAAAAAGTAGAGAAAACCGATTTTGATACTGTAAAGGGAAGTATTTTTATGACATTTATGCATATGAGAAGGATACATGGACATACAGGCCTGAAGGTATGAATGTATTCTGTGCATGTTGGAATGAAAGAGGTAAAAGTAAAGATCATAAATCACTTGTTAAAAATTCTGATATTTCACATCCATCACAACCTTGGTCAAAACACAATGAAATCTTCATAGCTCATATTCTCTTCTAACCTCTCTGGAATCGTAAATTTTGCAGCTGCACACAGAAGAAGACACAGACTGAGGGCCGTTCCCTCAATGCGACATCAGCACTGAAAAGGGAAGTATGTCTTTTGGTTCCTATATTACTGATGGATGAATGTACGTTTAGGCCTGGGGTATGAATGTGGTGTGTGCATGTCGGAGTGAAAATGGCAGGTGGTAAAAGTAAAGACTGTAAGTAACTTGTTACAAATTCTGATAATTCATATTTTCGCCACCTTTGTCAACATACAATCAAATCTTCATAACTCATGTTCTTTTCTAACCTCTCTGGAATCTTAGTTTTCACAGCTGCATGCACACAGAAGAAGAGGATACAGACTGAGGGCGGTTCCCTCAACGTGACATCAGCACTGAAGAAGAGAATACTGACTGAGGGCCGTTCCCTCAATGCAACATCAGCACTGAAAAGGGAAGTATCTCTTTTGGTTCATATATTACTGATGGATGAATGAATGTTTCGGCCTGAGGTATGAATGTGGTGTATGCATAAGGGAGTGAAAGTGGTAGGTGGTAAAATAAAGACTGTAAGTAACTTGTCACAAATTACTGATGGATGAATGGACGTTTGGGCCTAGGGGTATGAATCTAGTGTGTGCTTGGCGGAGTGAAAGTGGTAGGTGGTAAAATTAAAGACTGTAAGTAACTTGTTACAATATCTGATAATTCATCTTTTACTGAACTTTGTCAACATACAATGAAATCTTCTTAACTCATGTTCTCTAATAACCTCTCTGGAATCTTAGTTTTTACAGCTGCATGCACACAGAAGAAGAAAACAGAGACTGAGGGCCGTTCCCTCAACGCGACATCAGCACTGTAGAAGAGGATACAGACTGAGGGCCGTTCCCTCAATGCGACATCAGCACTGAAGAAGAGGATACAGACTGAGGGCGGTTTCCTCAACGCGACATCAGCGCTCAAGAAGAGGATACAGACTGAGGGCCGTCCCTTAATTTGATGTTAGCACTGAAAAGGAAGGTATCTCTTTTGGTTCATATATTACTGATGGATGAATGGACGTTTGGGCCTAGGGTTATGAATCTAGTGTGTGCATGTCGGAGTGAAAGTGGTAGGTGGTAAAATAGAGACTGTAAGGAACTTGTTACAAATTCTGATAATTCATCATTTACAGACCTTTGTCAACATACAATGAAATCTTCTTAACTCATGTTCTCTAATAACCTCTCTGGAATCTTAGTTTTTACAGCTGCATGCACACAGAAGAAGAAAACAGAGACTGAAGGCCGTTCCATCAACGCGACATCAGCACTGAAGAAGAGGATACAGACTGAGGGCCGTTCCCTCAACGCGACATTAGCACTGAAAAGGGAAGTATCTCTTTTGGTTCATATATTACTGATGGATGAATGAAAGTTTCGGCCTAGGGGTATGAATTTGGTGTATGCATGAGAGAGTGAAAGTGGTAGGTGGTAAAAGTAAACACTGTAAGTAAGTTGTTACAAATTCTGATAATTCATCTTTTCACAACCTTTGTCAACATACAATGAAATCATCATAACTCATGTTCTCTTCTAACCTCTCTGGAAACTTAGTTTTTGCAGCTGCACACAGAAGAAAATTAAACAGACTGAGGGCCATTCCCTCAACGTGATGTCAGCACTGAAAAGGGAAGTATCTCTTTTGGTTCATATATTGCTGATGGACCAATGGACGTTTGGGCCTAAGGGTATGAATCTAGTGTGTGCATGTCGGAGTGAAAGTGGTAGGTGGTAAAATTAAAGACTGTAAGTAACTTGTTAAAAATTCTGATAATTCATCTTTTCCCGACCTTTGTCAACATACAATGAAATCTTCTTTACTCATGTTCTCTTCTAACCTCTCTGGAATCTTAGTTTTTACAGCTGCATGCACACAGAAGAAGAGGACAGAGACTGAGGCGGCTCCCTCAATGCGACATCAGCGCTGAAGAAGAGGATACAGACTGAGGGCTGTTCCCTCAATGCGACATCAGCACTGAAGAAGAGGATACAGACTGAGGGCCGTTCCCTCAACGCGACATCAGCACTGAGGAAGAGGATACAGACTGAGGGCCGTTCCCTCAACGCGATATCAGCACTGAAGAAGAGGATACAGACTGAGGGCCGTTCACTCAACGCGACATTAGCACTGAAAAGGGAAGTATCTCTTTTAGTTCATATATTACGGATGGATGAATGAAGTTTGGGCTTTCGGTATGAATGTGGTGTATGCATGAGGGAGTGAAAGTGGTAGGTGGTAAAATTAAAGACTGTATGTAACTTGTTACAAATTCTGATAATTCATCTTTTCCCGACCTTTGTCAACATACAATGAAATCATCATAACTCATGTTCTCTTCTAACCTCTCTGGAGACTTAGCTTTTGCAGCTGCACACAGAAGAAGAGGATACTGACTGAGGGCCGTTCCCTCAATGCGATATCAGCACTGAAGAAGAGGATACCTACTGAGGGCCGTTCCCTCAATGCGATATCAGCACTGAAGAAGAGGATACAGACTGAGGGCGGTTCCCTCAACGCGACATCAGCACTGAAGAAGAGGATACAGACTGAGGGCGGTTCCCTCAACGCAACATCAGCACTGAAGAAGAGGATACAGACTGAGGGCAGTTCCCTCAACGCGACATCACCACTGAAGAAGAGGATACAGACTGAGGGCCGTTCCTTGAACACGACATCAGCACTGAAAAGGGAAGTATGTCTTTTGTTTCATATATTACTGATGGATGAATGAAGTTTGGGCCTGGGGTATGAATGTGGTGTATGCATGAGAGAGTGAATGTGGTAGGTGGTAAAAGCAAAGACTGTAAGTAACTTGTCACAAATTCTGATAATTCATATTTTCGCGACCTTTGTCAACATACAATCAAATCTTCCTAACTCACGTTCTCTTCTAACCTCTCTGGAAACTTAGTTTTTGCAGCTGCACACAGAAGAAGAGGATACAGACTGAGGGCCGTTCCCTCAACATGACATCAGCACTGAAAAGGGAAGTATCTCTTTTGGTTCATATATTACCGATGGATGAATGGACGTTTCGGCCTAGGGGTATGAATCTAGTGTGTGCATGTCGGAGTGAAAGTGGTAGGTGGTAAAATTAAAGACTGCAAGTAACTTGTTACAAATTCTGATAATTCATCTTTTCGCAACCTTTGTCAACATACAATGAAATCCTCTTTACTCATGTTCTCTTCTAACCTCTCTGGAATCTTAGTTTTTACAGCTGCATGCACACAGAAGAAGAGGATACAGACTGAGGGCGTTCCCTCAATGTGACATCAGCACTGAAGAAGAGGATACAGACTGAGGGCCGTTCCCTCAATGCGACATCAGCACTGAAGAAGAGGATACAGACTGAGGGCCGTTCCCTCAACGCGACATCAGCGCTGAAGAAGAAGATACAGACTGAGGGCCGTTCCCCCAATGCAACATCAGCACTGAAGAAGAGGATTCAGACTGAGGGCCGTTCCCTCAACTCGACATCTGCACTGAAGAAGAGGATACAGACTGAGGGCCGTTCCCTCAACGCTACATTAGCACTGAAAAGGGAAGTATTTCTTTTGGTTCATATATTACTGATGGATGAATGAAGTTTGGGCCTGGGGTATGAATGTGGTGTATGCATGAGGGAGTGAAAGTGGTAGGTGGTAAAATTAAAGACTGTATGTAACTTGTTACAAATTCTGATAATTCATCTTTTCCCGACCTTTGTCAACATACAATGAAATCATCATAACTCATGTTCTCTTCTAACTTCTCTGGAAACTTAGTTTTTGCAGCTGCACACAGAAGAAGAGGATACAGACTGAGGGCGGTTCCCTCAACGTGATGTCAGCACTGAAAAGGGAAGTATGTCTTTTGGTTCATATATTACTGATGGATGAATGAAAGTTTGGGCCAAGGGGTATGAATTTTGTGTATGCATGAGGGAGTGAAAGTGCTAGGTGATAACAGTAAAGACTGTAAGTAACTTGTTACAAATTCTAATAATTCATTTTGCGGCTTTGTCAACATACAATGAAATCTTCTTAACTCATGTTCTCTTCTAACCTCTCTGGAATCTTAGTTTTTACAGCTGCATGCACAGAAGTAGAGGATATAGACTGAGGGCGGTTCCCTCAATGTGACATCTGCACTGAAGAAGGATACAGACTGAGGGCGGTTCCCTCAACGCGACATCAGCACTGAAGAAGAGGATACAGACTGAGGGCCGTTCCCTCAACGCGACATCAGCACTGAAGAAGAGGATACAGACTGAGGGTCGTTCCCTCAACACAACATCAGCACTGAAAAGGGAAGTATGTCTTTTGGTTCATATATTACTGATGGATGAATGAAGTTTGGGCCTGGGGTATGAATGTGGTGTATGCATGAGAGAGTGAATGTGGTAGGTGGTAAAATTAAAGACTGCAAGTAACTTATTACAAATTCTGATAATTCATCTTTTCGCAACCTTTGTCAGCATACAATGAAATCTTCTTAACTCATGTTCTCTTCTAACCTCTCTGGAATCTTAGTTTTTACAGCTGCATGCACACAGAAGAAGAGGATACAGACTGAGGGCGGTTCCCTCAACGCGACATCTGCACTGAAGAAGAGGATACAGACTGAGGGCGGTTCCCTCAACGCGACATCTGCACTGAAGAAGAGGATACAGACTGAGGGCCGTTCCCTCAACGCGACGTCAGCACTGAAAAGGGAAGTATCTCTTTTGGTTCATATATTACTGATGGATGAATGAACGTTTGGGCCTGGGGGTATGAATGTGGTTTGTGCATGAGCGAGTGAAAGTGGTAGGTGGTAAAAGTAAAGACTGTAAGTAACTTGTTAGAAATTCTGATAATTCATCTTTTCGCGAACTTTGTCAAAAAACAATGAAATCTTCATAACTCATTTTCTCTTCTAACCTCTTTGTAATCTTAGATTTTGCAGCTGCACACAGAAGAAGAGGAAACAGACTAAGGGCCATTCCCTCAACGTGATGTCAGCACTGAAAAGGGAAGTATCTCTTTTGGTTCATATATTACTGATGGATGAATGGACGTTTGGGCCTAGGGGTATGAATCTAGTGTGTGCATGTCGGAGTGAAAGTGGTAGGTGGTAAAATTAAAGACTGTCAGTAACTTGTTACAATTTCTGATAATTCATCTTTTCCCGAACTTTGTCAACATACAATGAAATCTTCTTAGCTCATGTTCTCTTCTAACCTCTCTGGAATCTTAGTTTTTACAGTTGCATGCACACAGAAGAAGAGAACAGAGACTGAGGGCGGCTCCCTCAATGCGACATCAGCGCTGAAGAAGAGGATACAGACTGAGGGCCGTTCCCTCAACGCGACATCTGCACTGAAGAAGAGGATACAGACTGAGGGCCGTTCCCTCAACGCGACATCAGCACTGAAGAAGAGGATACAGACTGAGGGCCGTTCCCTCAACGCGACATTACCACTGAAAAGGGAAGTATCTCTTTTAGTTCATATATTACTGATGGATGAATGAAGTTTGGGCCTTCGGTATGAATGTGGTGTATGCATGAGGGAGTGAAAGTAGTAGGTGGTAAAATTAAATACTGTATGTAACTTGTTAACAAATTCTGGATAAATTCAATCTTTTCCACGACCCTGTTGTCAACATACAATGAAATCATCATAACTCATGTTCTCTTCTAACCTCTCTGGAGACTTAGCTTTTGCAGCTGCACACAGAAGAAGAGGATACTGACTGAGGGCCGTTCCCTCAACCCGACATCAGCACTGAAGAAGAGGATACAGACTGAGGGCCGTTCCCTCAACGCAACATCAGCACTGAAGAAGAGGATACAGACTGAGGGCCGTTCCCTCAACGCGACATCAGCACTGAAGAAGAGGATACAGACTGAGGGCCGTTCCCTCAACGCGACATCAGCACTGAAGAAGAGGATACAGACTGAAGGCCGTTCCCTCAACGCGACATCAGCACTGAAGAAGAGGATACAGACTGAGGGTCGTTCCCTGAACACGACATCAGCACTGAAAAGGGAAGTATGTCTTTTGGTTCATATATTACTGATGGATGAATGAAGTTTGGGCCTGGGGTATGAATGTGGAGTATGCATGAGAGAGTGAATGTGGTAGGTGGTAAAAGTAAAGACTGTAAGTAACTTGTTGCAAATTCTGATAATTCATCTTTTCGCCACCTTTGTCAACATACAATGAAATCTTCATAACTCATGTTCTCTTCTAACCTCTCTGGAAACTTAGTTTTTGCAGCTGCACACAGAAGAAGAGGATACAGATTGAGGGCCGTTCCCTCAACATGACATCAGCACTGAAAAGGGAAGTATCTCTTTTGGTTCATATATTACCGATGGATGAATGGACATTTGGGCTAATGGGGCGTATGGAATCTACGTGTGTGCATGTCCGGAAGTGAAAGTGGTAGGTGGTTAAAATTAAAGACTGCAAGTAACTGTTACAAATTTCTGATAATTTCATCTTTGTCGCCAAACGCTTTTGTCAACATACAATGAAATCTTCTTTACTCATGTTCTCTTCTAACCTCTCTGGAATCTTAGTTTTTACAGCTGCATGCACACAGAAGAAGAGGATACAGACTGAGGGCGTTCCCTCAATGCGACATCAGCACTGAAGAAGAGGATACAGACTGAGGGCCGTTCCCTCAATGCGACATCAGCACTGAAGAAGAGGATACAGACTGAGGGCCGTTCCCTCAACGCGACATCAGCGCTGAAGAAGAGGATACAGACTGAGGGCCGTTCCCACAATGCAACATCAGCACTGAAGAAGAGGATTCCGACTGGAGGGCCCGTTCCGCTCAACGCTGTCTGTCTGCACTGAAGAATAAGAGGATACAGACTGAGGGCCGTTCCCGCTCAAACGCTACATTTGCATCTGAAAAAGAGGAAGTAATCTCTTTTGGTTCAAAATTACTTATGATGGTTTTGAATGAAAGTTTGGGCCTAGGGGTATGAATTTTGTGTATGCATGAGGGAGTGAAAGTGGTAGGTGGTAACAGTAAACACTGTAAGTAACTTGTTACAAATTCTGATAATTCATCTTTTCGCAACCTTTGTCAACATATAATGAATTCTTCAGAACTCATGTTCTCTTCTAACCTCTCTGGAAACTTAGTTTTGCAGCTGCACACAGAAGAAGAGGATACAGACTGAGGGCCGTTCCCTCAACGTGACATCAGCACTGAAAAGGAAAGTATCTCTTTTGGTTCTTATCTTACTGATGGATGAATGAATGTTTCGGCCTAGGGGTATGAATCTGGTGTGTGCATGAGGGAGTGAAAGTGGTAGGTGGTAAAATTAAAGACTGTAAGTAACTTGTTACAAATTCTGATAATTTATCTTTTCGCAACCTTTGTCAACATACAATGAAATCTTCTTAACTCATGTTCTCATTTAACCTCTCTGGAATCTTAGTTTTTACAGCTGCATGCACACAGAAGTAGAGGATACAGACTGAGGGTCGTTCCCTCAACACAACATCAGCACTGAAAAGGGAAGTATGTCTTTTGGTTCATATATTACTGATGGATGAATGAAGTTTGGGCCTGGGGTATGAATGTGGTGTATGCATGAGAGAGTGAATGTGGTAGGTGGTAAAAGTAAAGACTGTAAGTAACTTGTTAGAAATTCTGATAATTCATCTTTTCGCGAACTTTGTCAAAATACAATGAAATCCTCATAACTCATTTTCTCTTCTAACCTCTTTGTAATCTTAGTTTTTGCAGCTGCACACAGAAGAAGAGGATACAGACTGAGGGCCGTTCCTCGACGCGACGCGACATGATCAAACTGTAATTGGATAAAAGAGTTGTTTTTTGTTTGTTCGTGTTATTTTTTACTTTTTGATAATTCATCGTGTTTCGTTTTGTTCTCTTTTGGTTCATATATTACTGATGGATGAATGGACATTTCGGGCCTGAAGGTATGATAATGGTGGTATGCATGTGGGAGGTGAAAAGTGGTAGGTGGTAATAAAGTAAAGACTGTAAGTAACTTGTTACAAATTTCTGACAAGTCACATCTCACTTTTCCGCGCCCTTTGCCCAACATACAATGACATCTTCACAACTCATGTTCTCTTCTAACCTCTCTGGAAACTTAGTTTTTTGCAGCTGCACACAGAAGGAGGATACAGACTGAGGGCCGTTCCCTCAAAGCGTGAGAACTATCGGCACTGAAAAGGGAAGTATCTCTTTTGGTTTCCCCATCATATTACTGGTGGATGAATGGACGTTTGGGCCCTAGGGGGGTATGAATGTGGTGTTATACATGCTGGGAGTGGAAAGTGGTAAGATGGTAAAAAGTAAAGACTGTAAGTAACTTTGTTACAAATTCTGATAATTTCACATCTCCTCTTTTCACGACCTGTGTCAACAAACAATGAAATCTTCATAACTCATGTTTTCTTCTTAACGTCTCTGAAATCTTAGTTTTTTGCAGCTTGGAGAAGTTGTTGATTTATCACAATCTAGAGGGCAAGAGAAGAAATACAGAACAAAGAAAATAGGAGACATTGGAAAACGAATGGAAATAGAGATGAGACCGGGATTCAGGAGACTAGGCCAAAAGAAAGAGACAGCACAAACCGTGTAGACAGCACAAACCACATACATCTCAAACCACGGAGACAGTACAAACCATGGAGACAGTACAAACCATGGGGACAGCACAAACCACAGAGACAGCACAAACTACAGAGACGGCAGAAACCACGGAGACGGCAGAAACCATGGAAACAGTGAACAAACCACAGAGACAGTACAAACCACGGAGACAGTGAACAAACAAGACATAGGGAGTGAGTATGAGATAGAAGATGAATCAGAGACTGAAAGTGAGGAAGAATGAGAGTTTGTTGAATGAAATGATTTATGAAATTGAAGTGAAATATAACTAAAATCAACCATGTACACGTAAAATGAATTACAGTGCCCGCCACTTAATTGAATGTCGCATTATTGAATATTTCGTTTTATTGAATAAGATCCTGAAATCCAAAACCATTTTCTATCAAATCTGTTCAAAATCCGCCACTTATTACACTAGAATAAAGAAGCGACTTCGTTTATTTGAATAGCGCGATTATTCTTCCAAGCATACCTTTGTTAAAACTTCAATGTATCACGCCCGAGGTCATGTTATTTACTACGGTGCAGGCGACCTATCTATTAGAGATAAAGGGTTTCACACCTGTCCAGGTAATCTCAAAAGGGATTACTGTCTAGGTAACAGTTGTTGACCGAATCACACGTTAATTGTCTAATAGGCCGCGGCGGTAGGAATGAAAGGATTAATTAATTACCAACTGCCGAAGCCATGTCGTACACAAGATCATCGGAAACATCGACAAGATGACGCTGTCAGCCAACGGCATTGCGTGAAGACTGACCCTACTAGATGCCGTCCACTTACTCCGTAAGGCCTGTCGCACCGTCAAGCCAACAACTATTGCCAACTGCTTCCGAAAGGTTGGCTTTGCCTCGTCAGACAACGACACAAGCGAAACTGACGATGTCCGGCCGCCAGAGGATGTTGATAGCTAGACGTTCGATACCTTCATCACAAACGATGGCAACCTGGAGAACTAAGCTGTCCGGACTGACGAGAAAATATTCGCGAATTTCCACAAAGACGAGCCTAGACTATGCGTTGCCAGTGACGACGAGGAGGCTGAAGAAACGGCACGAGTAGCGCACGGCGAATGTACAGACGCAATGGCCACAATACGACGATTCCTCGAGGAAATCAAAGCGACGACTTCAGCCTGTTCTATCAGATGGAAAATTGAAATTTCTCACACGCTTGAATATGCCTTTTAATTTGCCTTTGTTAAAACAAATTGTTTAACCTGTCTTATGTCTCTGACCACCCTGGTTACACGACTGAGATACATTACGTGCAATTTCAATAGACGACGGTTTTATCTTTACGGTCAGTTGAGCATGTGTAATGTAGTTATTTAATAACATTTGGTCACTGTACTTAAAAAGACAGTTGCAAAATTATAGAAAATGTGGTCTGTTGAGTTTAATGTAGCTCGAGCAAACAATAAAGGGATCTAAGAGAGGCAACTCTAGTGTATCTATATATAGATACATGTACACTGATTTCATTACAGATACGGCGAAAGTTAAACACGTATGCAATTCTTGCAAAATCTGTCGATCATCTGGTCTTTGAAACTGCATTCGTTCGTCATGCCGTGTTATTGAATATTCGTTTATTTGAATAATAAAGTCCTGACAAATAGGTTATTCAATTAAGCGGCTTGCACTGTAAAATAGTTCAACGCAAACAAATTATTTACTTAATTTAACAGCACAAACCATGGAGACAGCACAAACCACAGAGACAGTGAACAAACCATGGAGACAGCACAAACCATGGAGACAGTGAACAAAACATGGAGACGGCACAAACCACGGAGACAGTGAACAAACCACAAAGACAGTGAACAAACCACAGAGACGGAACAAACCATGGACACAGTGAACAAACCGCACAAACCATGGAGACAGTGAACAAACCACGGAGACAGTGAACAAATCACGGAGACAGTGAACAAACAAGACATAGGGAGTGAGTATGAAATAGAAGATAAGTCAGAGAGTGAAAGTGAGGATGAGCCGGAGTGTGAGCAAGAATGAGAGTTTGTTGAATGAAATTATCTATGAAATTGAAGTGGAATATAACTAAAATCAACCATGTACACGCAAAATGAATTAAAATAGTTCAACGTAAACAAATTATTTACTTACGTAACAGATATTGTAAAACTGTAAATTTCCAAACTTCACACATTCTGCAGACTAGCAGACTTTCATTCGGACCTGCAAAAATAATGAGGATGCCAGTCTGAATGACCTGCGTCTTTTTTCAAGATTTCGGCATCTCTGAACTCGTTACAAATTTTGATAATTCACATCTGTCTTTTTGCAACCCTTGTCAAAGTGAAGTATCTGTTTTGGTTTCTATATTCAAGAGGGATGAATGAATGTTTGGGTATGTAGGTATAAATGTGGTTTGTGCATGTTTGAATAAAAGTGGTAGGTGGAAGAAATAGATACCTCAAGTTACTTGCTACAAATTGTGATAACTCACATTAAAATCTTTAAAAACGTATTTTTTTTGTATTCTGTTAAAACATGACAAAATCTTCAGGATTCATGTTCTCTACTAACCTGTATATAATCTTAGATTTTACAGTTATACATAGATGAAGAGGAATCTGATGGTGGTCTTGGCCCTGTAATGCTAGGTCAGCACTTGAAATGAAGATGTTTTGATATATGATCTATAAAGAGGCATCAATTTAAAGACCAGAAGGTACGTATGTGTATACTGTACTAGTATGTTGAATAAAAGTGCTAGATGGTAAAAATAGAGAGTCTGACCACAAATGACCTGTTTAATTCTAATTTATCGTAGGCAAAAACATATTTTGGATACACCTCAAAGCTGGACTGAAACGAAGTCTAAACACTGCTTCAAAGGATACAGCTCAGGTTAAAGTTGTTTAAAAGTAGGTCAATTTTCAAGCTGAATGGCACTAGGTCCAAAGCCATAGTACTAAATGAAAGCTTTGATCCTGAGGAATATACATTTGATATTGATATATATCCTATATGTCATGGATAAAAAATGAAACCCAAGTTTTTGTCAATGCTGTGGGATATTGACGGCAAAGAAATGATATTAGCACTCCAGACATCTGTCCCAGTGATCTAGTACTTAATATGTAAAATGAGATAAAATGATAAAGTGCATGTGTTGTACTTGTTATGGTGGATAACAATCTGATTAAAACGATATCTTTAATCTGCTTCTCTATTTGTCCCATTGTGTATAAAGATCTGGCGAAACCTGGTATAAGGGGTCACGTCCTGTGGGTCGTTTCACAAAGAATCATATTTAGATCTTAAGGAATTTTTTGTACGTACGTAAAATATTTTCCGTGTGATTCTTTGTGAAACGGCCCAATGGTGAGCTCTGATGACAATTCAGTCCCCGAAACTGTTATTTCCCACAGTCAATCAATAAGTTGGCTAGACATGTGCAAGTGACGCAATATGTAACAAACACTGTTCAAAAACTACCTAATGAAACATGAGAACACTGGGGATGTTAATTTCATTCCTAGCAATTTGTAGCAGATCCACTGACTGGCTGACAATCAGATCATCAGAATATGACCCCTTACAGAGTTTCGCCAGAACTTAATACGAAATGGGACAAATAAAGAAGTAGAATAATATATGGTTTAAATCAGATTAGGTGAATAATTCATGACTCATAATGTGTGTGAAATCTCATACTGTAAGAGAAATCTGCATACAAAACGACTTGACGGGGCAACACGTCTTTTTGGTACTGGGGCCTGGGACCCTTGGAGTTGGGAAAAATTGCCACGTTTTCTTAAGAATTGGGAAAAAGTAGCAAGACATATTTTGTTATCCATATATTTGTTTCTTTTAATTGTAGCATCAGTCATGTATCTTACATACAGTGCTCAACGTCTTAGATATCTAACATTCTGTTCTTGATACTTTTAAAGTGTTCCATGACTTTATCAAGGTGAACTGGAGTTAAACTATGTCCACCAACAGAAATACATCTTACAATACCCTCTAGAGTGCTCTGCTGGATTGATATCTAGCCATCTTATAAAATAAAGCACTGATAAATCGTAATTAACATCTAACTCGTCAATACTGAAACTTGAAAAAACACCATGCGAAATGTAACAAAGTGATGGACATGTCGCTCTTAAATCTTGGAGGGGGAGGGACAATATATGAACAAACACCTAGTCTGAACAAGGCAAACCCTGTATACTTATACATTTAGAAAGACTGGGGTATAAAAATGAGTGAAGAGGGTAACAAATCATAATATATCATTATTACCATAGCTCGCCCTGACAAATGTCCAAAGAGCTGTTGCCATGCCCCCGTTGTTGTCGTCGTCCATAGACAAAAACTTTAACCTGGATCATTAGGAAACTTATGAACAGCAAGAGATGGGGCTTAAATATTTCGTATTGTATTCTTTGTGACGAGACCTTTCATTACATAACAATTTTTTTCCAGTTTGACCTTGACCTTGCAGAATGACTTACTTACAAAACACTTTTGCTATTTAAAGTTATTGCCACCTGCGAGCTCTGTCATCAACTGACAACTCTTGTATGTCTTATACTTTTATATCTAAGCTGGTGTAGCTTAGTGGATAAAGTGCTCGCCTCTTGATCGAGACGTCCCAGGTTCGACTCCCGCCCTGGGACCACCTGTGTTCTGTCTTTCGATTGAGACAGTAAAACCTGAGGCCCCATGTCACAGTAGGCGTAGTATGTAAAAGATCCCTAACTGCTTCGGGTGGGTCTGATGCAAAGGTCTAAATTTGTTTGCAATGCATCAGACCGATGCCGTCACCATATACGTGAAATTATCGTCGAGTGATGTAAAACAATGATCAATCAATCAATTAATGTATGTCTTATACTATTATATCTAAACCAGTGTGGCCTAGTGGATAAGGTGCTCGACTCGTGGTCAAGCAGTCCAGGGTTCGATTCCTGCCCTGAGCACACTGGTGTTCTGTCTTTCGGATAAGACAGTAAAGACCGAGGTCCAGTGTCACGGTAGGCATGGCACATAAAAAATCCCTCACTGTTTCGGGAGGGTCCGTTGCAAAAGTCTAAATTTCGGGATAGTTTTTGCCTTTGGGTCTAACTTAAGTTTCATTCATTGGATTTATAAATCCATGTTTTAATCATTCTTGAGCTTAAAATTCTTCTTTAATTTCAGGTTTCAAACAAGACTGCACCCTGACGAACTGAAAAAGAAACAATAATCACAACAGCTTGTTAACAGAAGTTTACCTTCATAACTGCCGAACACTGCAGCACCAACTTTGAAGAACGATCTTTTCCAACAACTAGATATTATCACAAACTACCTCATGGAACTCCTCTTCATACTGGATTCTCTGAAAAACAACATATAAAGTGAAGATCTGTGGTGTGAGATGTGACACTTATTATATGACGTTTTTAGCAGTTACAGATACAGGCAGGCAGTGTTTTCAACTTTTCATACCGGAGGCAGCGGCACGTTATGAAACAAGTGATACGGAAATCTGCTTTAGATCAACAGCAAAACAACAATATACATACATGTTTGCACGTGTTAATCTGGATGGCATAACATTATGTGACTATGGAGAAATGATAGAAATGAAGTGCCCTTACTGATGATGACATTCTGAAAGGAAGTGCCCTTACTAATGATGTCACTGTGAAAGGAC
Organism: Pteria penguin; assembly: GCA_035048485.1. Lineage (NCBI taxonomy): Eukaryota > Metazoa > Mollusca > Bivalvia > Pterioida > Pteriidae > Pteria > Pteria penguin. The sequence goes on along the minus strand of CM068588.1, from coordinate 8,516,412 downwards.
TTACACAATGTTTTTAGTCTAGATGTGACACTTAGAACTTATCTCATATATGTGATACCTTGCCTGTGTAACTGCTGACTAAAATCCAGAAATGTGTCTTTAACATAAATGAGAAAAATGGCAGGACTATAATCATTTGCTTGCGAATTCGGAGACTTTTTAAGATGGAGCAGCTTTATACGGGACATCTTCAGGATCACATCTGCCGGACATTTCGTGACGACTCGGTGCCTGTGTAATAGACAGCAAGTTCATACAAGATAGCCTAGGATAAATATGACATTGTGGGAATCTGACCATCATGTGGAGTGTCTATGTGTGTGTGAACATTGTGGGAATCTGACCATCATGTGGACCGTCTATGTGTGTGTGGACATTGTTCAAGACTGATCCCTGTTACATTATATATTATACGTGCTGGAATTAAACAAAGACAACATCAAGAATTGTATTGCATCAAGTGATGAACTGACATTATATGAGATAGTAAAAGTGAAGTCCTCCGAATGAAAACACTGTCGTCGTCTTCCAGACGGCCTGATGAGCTCTAACAGGGCGAAACAGTGTCAGGTATGCCAGTCTATTATACAAAACATGGTGTTTTATTAGCTCAGTTTGAACATCTGACATATAAAGATCATTAGGCATAGTAAATGCACTATTTGATTAAAACCATAACTTTTTAACCTTTCTCTATTTGTCCCATTGCGGATAAAGATCTGGCGAAACCCCGTATGGTGTCAAATTCTGGAGATTCTCTGATTTTCAGCCACACAGTGGATCAGCTTCAAATTCCTAGGAATGAAATTAATATCCCCAAGGTAGTCTTTAAACAGTGTCTGATGCTTATTGTGTCACTTGCAAATGCCAAGTCATTGATTGGCTATGGGAAATAACGATTTTAGGGACTGAAACGTCATCAGAGTTGACCAGAGCATGACCCCTTATGGGGGTTTCGCCAGATCTTTATCTGCAATGGGGCAAATAGATAAGCGGAATAAAGATTTAGTTTTAATCTGGGACCAGTTTGTCAAAACTTTACCCCCTGATTAACTTAACTAATGATTAAACTTCATCTGACTTACATATATCTTAGAATGAGAAATTTTCAAGTCAAAATTTGTGTACTTATTTGTAGCACTGGAATCAAGTTGCGTAATGTAATTTAGATATTTACACAGAAATCTTATAAATCAAATTACATGTACATGTGTAATTGTATCTCAAACTTTAACAACTAGTTAGCTTAACACTGATCAAGATTTCAAACAACTGGCCCCAGATTGAGTTAATGTACTACCTGTAACAACATAAAAATCAAAACAAGATAAGCTAATATGCCAACAACAAATGGACTTTATGATGGTGTATCTATTCTAATTTATCGATACCACATTTGAATCTTCATCTGAGTTCAGACAAATGAGAAATCCTGCTCATGTATAGGTCAGTGTTTTCCTGAGAACTACATTTCATACACTGCATCACTCTAATACAAACATATATACAATGTAATGATGCACCAATGTACCAGTGTAAAGATCGCAGGTATGCTATATTAATTGTGACCAGTTTTGTCATTTTCAATGATTTGTTCGTCAAGTTAACTACATTTTAAAAAATATTTGCTTACATGCATATCTTTGCATACATGTACTTAAGTTTTATTAAACTGCACTTTTGTTTGACTGGCTGTCAGCGGGGTTTTCTCAGATAATTGATCAACATAATATTATATTCTGCATCCCTTTCTCTTTTTTTTTTTTAAATCAGATCCATTATAAGGAGATCTCATTGTATTTTCCCGTAAATTGGTCTCAATTTTTCCCAAACGTTGATCTTTTAGCATAATGCAAAATTGCACAAAAAATTTCCAAATGAAAAGGTCGTAACCTTTGAAAAAAAAAACCTCTGGCTATGTTCATTCAGTAAGGTGCTTGGCCTATGGCTTAGAGGCTGTAAGTCAAGCCCTGCATACATGTATGTTGTGCCCTTTTGGTGGTCATGTGAAAATGTCCCCCACTCCACCACTAATGATGTATAGTCTTTTATTTTTTGTTAATACCTGAATGACACACACTTCCTACAAATTTTCATTATATCGGGTCTAGAATTCCCATTTCCCATGGAAAGTAAAATGTGAGGTCGGGAAAGTAAATAGCTGATTTGTTCTTACCCGTGGGCAAGTAATTTATCGACGAAGTATCACTGTTAGAAAATATCCTTTTTTAAAAAAGATAATACAGATAATCCTTCAATAAATCATCGTCATTCTTGAAGTCGGACGGGTCACATGACCTAATTTGCATCATATTTGTTGGGGGATAACTCTCGGGATTTATCATCGCTCTATACGAAGAATCCAATATTTTGAAATCTAATTTCTGCAAACTGTGGTCATATAGAATACAAAGAAGAGAGTCATTCCTCATGAGATTTATCAATGAATTTCAAAAGTTTTAAGAGTCATTTAGGTCTTGTGCTCAAAATATAATTCATCAAAGTTGCATTGCGGTCTATGATAAACACCGAATTTATCCCCCAGGTCATCCTCGGAATGTTTCGGGATTATCTCCATTTAGATTTTAGTGTGATGTCACACCGATTTGGAATAAGTTCGTATGGGTCAAAGAACAGTAATTAACGAGAGTCGTGATTGGCTGATATGGTGTAGGGAAAGAGGGATTACTACATGTTTTTCAATGTATCAGGAGCTGTGATTGGATGAAATTATTTGATCTTTAAATAAAGATTGATTCTGCTGTAAAATCCTGAATTTTTATTTCATTTTGATACTGTAAAAATCTTATGACCTAAAAAGGGGTGGTTGTTTACATTTGAATTTTAGCCAATTTTTGGGGGTGACCCCCTTCCAGCATGATTTTCTCGAAATTAAGGTAGATAACCTATGGTAAACTGTTAAAATTCTGATAGAGGAGGGTCTGATAAACATTTTGATTTATGGATTGTATATAGGTAAAATGTAGTATGTTGTGTAAATCTTGTCGGAATTTTGGTAATTTAACATGGGACCCTATAGGAAATGGAATTACTATGCTTTGACCCAAGGATTTACTTAACCGGATGGCAGATTATGCTACATTATATAAAGAAACCGCTATGGGAATGACACATATCGGGTTTGCTTCTTTATTATACCTTCATCTTCTTCCTTAAGTGCCTAACTCTGTAGGAGGATATACGCACTATATCATGCGTGAATAATTTTTTCACTATTAAAATCTTTATTATTTGTATCTTTAAAGGTACATTGTCACTTGTGTAATGTTTTAGGGGTATGCTTACTATTTTATTCCATACTTATGAAATGCGAAATCATAACGCTTCGGCAATTAAGGACTATGATCTATCAAATGATGTGAAGCTGTGGTTAAGTGCTGGGGGGACAAAGCATGCCAAAGGACACATTATAAGTCCTGCTTTGTCCCTGCCAAGAAAACAAATTGAGCTGGAAACGTGGCAAAAGTGAACACTCTTAGATATCATATGTTACTGTAGTACATGATTATTATATAATAACAAGAGGCCCAAGTGGGCCTATATCGCTCACCTGAGTACCTAGATGATCAGTCATGCATGAAGGAAGAATTCATTTATTTTTGCATTAATCAATGTGACTAAGTCAACACAGATGTTAGATGATAGAGGACCTTTAGTACTTCATGTATTCCATGTTTCATTAAAATCTTTCATGTGGTATAACAGCAGAAGTGAAAAATGTGATTGAATTGTTCCTATACACCCTCATTTGGAAGTCTTAAAAAATTCATAGAAAATCCAAAAATTGAGATATTGACAAAATTCTTTCAAAGTAACAATCCTTACCATAATTATGATCACTATAGTCCATTAGAAATCATCATTATCAATTAACTAGGAAATATGACACTTTTCTGCATTGAATCACCAAGTCCGAAGAAATGTCGAAAAAAAAATTCTAAAATTTGATTTTGGAAGGGAACCAAACTGACAATACGTCTTCACTCATCCCTCTAGATCATTTCTATGCATTCTGTTTGTCTCTGTATACAGCCCGTATGAAAAAGAATATTGTTAAAGGAGGAAACTCTTTTCTGACCTACTTTTGACTATGGTGGCGCCACCTGTAAAGATGTCTGGACGAAAACAACAGAATTTGAAGAGGATCATAAGTGACTTATTTCTACCAAGATTTATTCATATCCTTCAAACAGTTTTGTAGAAAAAGTTGAAAATGTGAAAAATGGCCACCCCCCCCCTTTTTCTTTTGGAAGTCTTAAACTTAAAATTGCCTAATTTCATATGTTGAGTGTTGAGAAACATCTAAAAACTTATTTAGATGTGTGAAAAAAAAAACAAATTTTAACCACAGCTGGATTTGAACTGCTACTCTCCATATTTCAATTACCAAGTGGTATATGTACCATTGTGAGACCTACTTTTTAGACATGGTGGCATTATCTGTTAACCAATTTGGATGAAATTTACCATATTGATAGAGGACTTTTAGTACTTCATGTATTCCATGTTTCATTAAAATCTTTCTTGTGGTTTTGTAGAAAAAGTTGAAAATGTGAAAAATGGCCAACCCCCCCCCCCTTTTTTTTGGAAGTCTTAAAAAATTCATAAAAAATTCAAAAATTGAGATAATGACAAAATTCTTTCACAATAATATTCCTTACCTTAATTATGATAAAAAAAGTCATTAAGAAATCATCAATATCAATTAACTGAAAAACATGACAGTTGAAAATGTGAAAAATGGCCAACCCCCCCCCCCCCCCCCTTTTTTGGAAGTCTTAAAAAATTCATAAAAAATCCAAAAATTGAGATAATGACAAAATTCTTTCACAATAATATTCCTTACCACAATTATGATCAAAATAGTCATTAAGAAATCATCAATATCAATTAACTGAAAAACATGACACTTTTCTTCATTGAAATGACTAAGTCTAGAAACACGTCAAAAAAGCGTAAATTTCTATTTGAGGGATCTTAACCCTGAACACATTTTTAATAACCCATCTTTATAGATTGTTGAAATGCAATTAGTTTCCCCATTTATGTACTGGTTCTGGTGAAGAAGATGTTTGAAAAGGGGTACCGTTTTGGGCACTTTTGTCCCCGCCCTGGATCCACCCCTGAGGGAATCTGGATTCCGAACACAATTTTGTAGGGGACCTTGAGTACATCATATATACAAAGTTTGATCCAAATCTGCAATGCAGTTCCAGAGAAGAAGTCGAAAATGTGAAAAAGTTAAACTAAGACGGACGGATGACTATAACTTACTTGAGCCTCTGGCTCAGGTGAACTAAAAAGTGTTGTACATCATTTACACAAAGTTTGATCCCAATCTGCAAAGTAGTTCCAGAGAAGAAGTCGAAAATGTGAAAAAGTTAACGACGGACGACGACGACGACGGACGGCACACTATGACTATAGCTCACTTGAGCCTTTGGCTTAGGTGAGCTAAAAAGACAAAACGAAACTATTAATTTTCTATCATTTTTATTGGGCAAGTAAATTTTAGGCAAGTGAATTTTTCTACCACACTTGCCCATGGCAAGAGAGTTTTTAAAAAAATTCTAGACCCCTGAATATTTATAGTAATATGGTCAGAAATAATCTATCTGACCAGGGATACAAAATAGAGACAAATGTTAAGTTAGAGTCATCTCTGTTCTTTATTATCTTCTTCCAATACGAAGTGTACTCAAAAGCTGAGGTTTTGATACTGAGCATGGTGTGACCCTTTTTATATTCTATATGTCATATTATACTGAAATGTATTACTCTTTCTCATAAAAACAATAAATGATGAACATACAACTGTTATTTCAGTGTTATTTTTGTGATCTGTAGACATCTGTGCGAGCGCTAACTGATCGCCAATTCACCAAATGCGAATTCAAAGTTGAAATGGCTAAACGTTTTTAATACAGGAGTATCAAGTTGGCGAATACATTTCGCAAGTTCAAAAAGTCTGGCTTTTTAAATTTTTTTCTGTTAATATCATTAGCATAAATCATGGTCATCACAACACTTTAATTTAGTTACTATTGACATCAACTTTACCAAACTTCAAAGTTATTACGATGTAGACCATCTCTAAACATTCTCAAAAGTGAACAGGGCTAAATTTTAACAAAGTTCCTTGACTTCATTTCAAGGGTTTATACAATCACCGAGCAGCATCCCATCATTAGAATCTGTGACAATAGACACAGAATTCAGGTATCGATGTTTGTTGACATGCATCACACTACCTCATTATGAGGTACATGTAATAAGATGCGTGTCAACAATCATCAATATCTGAACCCTTTGACAACAGATGAACCACTGAAAAAGAAAAATGTTAATGGATTACTTTTCTATCTTTCAAGGTTAGTGGCAGTGAGTTTAATGTTTGATCTGTGTAATTCATGTTGCATTTTAGCTGGCAAACCTTTTTTTTTTAATTTGTATAGCTCCATGGTGACTTCTGCCACATAACTGAGCCAGCAACTCCTCTTGTTTCTTGCATACATTGCCATTTTTCTTCCCCACTAAATCACTGAGGAAAGAACTACATGTAATGGCAGGCACTACCGGCAAGACTCCGTTCCGAACAGCAAGTAAATAAGAGGAACGGAGTCTTGCATTGCAGGGCTAGTCTAGGTGTTTAGGAGCACTGTCAGATGTGTCGTATGTATGGCTGCAGCTGCAGATTTGGTAAATGATACAGTATACGCAAATACCTCCATCCCGTAAATGAATGAAGATTAAGATATAGATATTAAACCGAAATATGCTTGTACTTAGTCGCACTATACTCGAACATCTTCTTTTAAAATTTACACATGATACAGCACTCACCTTGCCTTCCTTTTCATCTGCATTCTCTTTCAGAACATGAACTCATATTCTTCCGCTGTATTTATGACATTAATTGAAAATTTGAAAATACGCATCCCATATCAGTTAATTAATAGATAGTTTGTGGCTTTGGAAAGTCTTGCTTTCCTGTCTATAATTGATATGCATATTTTTAACGGGGCATCGTTGGAGTATCTCTTACCTCGTAGGAACACATTCGTGTGTGAGAGGCAGTCCTACGCGTTTCGGTCCTACTAAAAACAGAACTCTAGGTTTTTAATCCGCAGGAATGATCATATTGATTTTATTTCGCATTAATGTGACAAAATGTAGTTATATACATTATTTAGAAGCAAAATTATCATTATTATCCATCTTTATGGTGGTTATTATCGAACGAAACGGGTTTTCATTTCTAGAACTCTAGCTTTTAAAATGGAAGGAATTATCATATTGGTTTAATAAAAAAACATAAACGTCTGTGCAAGGTTCAATTTCATTTTATTATGATAAATATGGACATTTACTATTATAAATAACTAAATTATCAAATAATATCAATGTTTACGGTGGCGGGACATATAGTAAATGCGATTATACCAGAATTAATTTCTATTGAAACGGTCGGCTCATACCGTTTCAATAGAAATTATACCAGAATCTGTTCGATATTACATACTATTACAAATAAATTAGAACCTATTTAGTAACTTGACAGTGTTTCATTTTTCTAATAAAAGAAATCTATAGACAATTAGTATTAAGAACGATATTCTTAAGGACCTCAAACGATTTATACTACAGTAAATTACCGTTTTGCTAATTTGCATATTCGCCATATTGGATTGACTATAGCTTATGGCGGAACAAAGGAATAAAACATGTCTAATGGGAGGTACCGTCCGTTAGGCGGCGCATGTGTACTATCAGTTAGTAACATCGATCGATTAGAATTAGCAACCTTATGACGTCACAATAACGTACTATTGTTCTGTACGTCATTTTTGCGGGAATATGTTTTATTTCCTCCATAAATATTAGGACTTCAGTTAATGGCGGTATCTCCCATTTCTATGTTACAAACCTTGAATTTCTAAAACCCTAAAGAAGAGCCATTACGTTCACATAGGTACTTTTCTTTGACACAAAAAGAAATAAAATATACAAAAAAAAAGCGAAGGTTCCCAGATAAGATGAAATTCCGAAGCGCAAATTACTAGATCTATATTTCCATTGAAAATTCAAACAAAAAGATCGGAAAAAGCAGTGGAATGCCTAATTTCTATTGAAACGGTCGGCTCATACCGGTATTCATGAGCCGACCATTTCAATAGAAATTATGGAGTGCCAATCCATCAAAACACGACTTCTGCTAATTTTCTGGAAAACCCTAAAGTTATTTATAGACGTTGTAGCGCGTAGAAGATGTGGTGATTTTTTCGACATTCTGTATTAATTTCTGAAGGTTCCTGTTTTTTTTTTTTTTTGTTTTTGAAAATTACTAATTCACCCAAATGTCGTTTCGCTAAATTCTAAAAGTTTTGATTCAAAGTTCAGGATTTCAATGATTTCAGCATTTTATATATGGCTATGACTTGCGATATAAATAGACACTAGTTTTCGAGTCAATTTCTTCTAGCTTTAGTTCGTACCAAACTCAGACAAGCACAGACTATTTTGCTCACATTTTCCATTACTTGCAATTGCAAGTCTGACATCAACGCGACGGCAGATTCTTGTATACATGATGTCGTCATATGCGCTATGATGTCATTAACTCGTCATGAATATTGATTATGGCGTATACGGGTAGCTCATGAATAATAATATCGAACAGATTAGAACTCCAATTACAATCCGTCAACACATGGCAGATGAAAATTTTGCAGAGTTTATTTCGTTAAAATTAATCTTTATAGATACATTTGGCACATTTTGCGAACACGAATACCGGAAACACTGATTAATCATTATATGGAAATGAAAGGGGAAGTGAAAAGGGGGGTGGGTGGGGGGGTATTCCCGTTAACGTAATATGTCTTTATGAAGCCTGTATACAACAAATAAAAATATATAATAATTTTTATCTAAAACTTGTTAAATATAAGTCAGACAAGATTTATATTTGCCTTTTAAAATGAATAGTCCATTTAATTAAAATCAAGTAATGTCTGTACAAAATTAAATGTGTTTTAAACTGATGGAAATGAAATCTACAGGCTATACACATACCAAAATATTGAAAACACTTTTCTATGGAGTAAAGTTACATGATGTAAGTATATATATACATATAGTATATATTCTTCTGTATTTTAAAACACATAAATAGATGCAATGTAGTCACACTTGCACATGTCAGTCACATGATTTCTTATTTAAGACGACCTTAGATCAGCGTCGGTACGCGATGAAACAAGGACAAAAGGTTAGCGTGGTGTGGAGACGCTAACAAAGTTGTTCAGCGTTGGAACATTTACAAAGTAAGCGATGATTCAGCGGTCACGTCCGTACATTTCACCCCGTGACGTCATGAGAGCAACGGAACAACTATGTATATCGCCCTGACCATACTACTATTAATTATGGTAATAATTAAAAGTACATTTTGTAGTTTAAAAATGTCGAGATACATGTCCATGTATTCAAAGCAGGGAATAATTTCACACGGGTTCTTGGCATTTTGTCCATTGTATATGTGTAATCCTGTAGTGTATAACGTACAATTAAAACTAAAAAATTCAAAACAAAAATGAACCCTCTCTCTCTCTCATAAAGTTGAGTAACACAATCTGACAATATGAAAGTTAAAAGAGATAAAGCACATACTACAGTTCCAAGAGTGATCCAGACTAGTGAAGAAGGCATCCTTTGTATGTATACGAAATGCAAGGAAACGTTTTTACATGTGAATATTTATCAATTACTTGGTATTCACCTTAAAATCACATAAAGTAATACAATAATTACATTCTTAATTACAGATAAATTTTGATGGTGATTTTTCCTGAGTGAAATTTCAAAAATTCATTGTTGCACAGAATCTGTTTATCTTACAGAAGTTGTCGCGCATACGGTAATAAACGGGTGATTTATTTATTCTATTTTGAACAGAAATTTGACTATTCATTTAAATTGACATACCAGTACGTCATGCATTTCTTTGCTTAAATTATCTATACTTAGTTGTTGAACATTTGTTGTTATCAGTTGTTCTTGCATTTTCGAGGTAATTTCCATCGAATGAATGTTTCCAACGAGGCCTTTAGATAATATAAGGTGATACAAATCCGTTAAAATTTTATCACATGCTTAAAAAAGACTTTCTGCCACAAACCTATTAATGACCATTTCAAATGGCACAAAACACCAAATCATCCGCCATGTTAATGATCCTTCTATAAACCCTGAATACTCTTTGTTTCCGTTTTACTCGAATGGCGATTGTCTTTTCAACTGGCCGTACTGAGTGGGTATAGCAACTACATCACAATCAAATATTTTTACTGAGCAATGTCTTTATCGATTTGTTGTTGAATTAAAGTTACTGTTTCGAATATTTTTGTATTATGGCTTACTTTCAAATGTGTTAATTGTTGTCTTCATATTGATGATACACAATACCTTCTCAAGATTATACTATATATATATATATATATATATATATATATATATATATATATATATATATATATATATATATATATATATATATATATATATATATATATATATATATATATATATATAGGTTGGTTGGTTGGATTATGGAAATATGTTGAATATAATTTTAATGTACAAAATGAAACTTACTGCAAGTAATAAGATTCTGGAGTGTTATGAAGGAAGTGAGGAGTAGACAAAATGATGCTTAATTGTACTAAGAGGGCTTAATTTTTCATTTGTTTGTTAATTATAAATTCTAAACTTCACTTTATAATTTCTTCTTACAATTTTTTTTTATTGTTCTGTTCTTGTTTTCTTGTAATGTGATTATGTGTATGTGGGAGGATGTGTTTATGTGTGTGTGAGGGGTTTTTTTTCAAATTATATATATATATATATATATATATATATATATATATATATATATATATATTTATATATATATATATATATATATATATATATATATATATATATTAAAGTTATAACTTACAATGATTTTTTGTTATAAGACTTTACATACCTACCCAAGTGATTTTTCTAACTCTAGATCAGTTCTCACAAATATCGAGTCGGAAGTAAAATCTTGTTTTATTTTTGTAGAACAAAATGCATCAATTGATTTTTAAGAAGAAAAATGATAAAATGATGATGACAAACAATTGTTTAGTATTCCCAATAGCCGCTAGGGAATTTCAAAGAACGATAACTCAATCAAGCAGATGTTGTGATATTTTCCACGTTGGAGCTACATAGCATTTACGACCATTTTCTGTGCTGCACCCCCGACATAGTCAAAGGTAAATATTAACACAAATAAGAAAGATTGATATGTAAAGTGACATTGGAGAACCTCTCAGATACTTATAGTTTTATATAGCAATATCTATATGGCATGACAATGCTTATAAAGTTATTTAAAATGTAATAATCGGCATTGTTTACCGATGTAAAGGATCCGCCCATAAATTTTTCTTTCACGAATTTTTTATGAGGGAAGCCGTGTTGGAAGCTGTCGGAGATATATGTAAAAGTTTACAATAAAAGCTTATATATAAACCTATTTTTAAGAAAATGATAGTTGCACACCTATGCACACCATGAATTTGCATTTGAAGCGAGGAAATTCCACTGGGATTATCTTCCTTTGTTCCAATGCACAATAAATCTACGAAAAAATCATTATCAATAAATACTTTGAAAAGGAAAAATCTCAGGAAGAGGGCTATCATTATATGATCTTTATTATTCTTTTATCATTTTGAATTCTACTAGATATTTTGTTATCCTGTAGGACACTAACTTTTCAATATTTTCCTCTAAATTATGATGGTATGTCCTGTTTTTATATACATATATTAATTTAAATGATTATTTATTGCATCCTCTGTCATAATAAATAATAATTGACATAAACTGGTTTCCAGGATGATAATACATGTACTGTTTATAGATATCTTTTTTCAGATATAGTACAACTCAAAAGTCTTTTAAGTTACCAATAGAATGATGAATGGTGGGTAAATGGTGAATTGAACGTGCATAGTGATTGGTCTAACTTAAGCACAACATGAGCCTCATCAGCTATTCTTAAACAAAACAAAGCAGATATCAAATGATTGTAAATTAAATTGCCATGTTTTGCCTGAATAATGTTGCATAATACATTTTAAAGGTAAAATTATTTAATGTTATTTACAAAATAAATAAATAAATAAATAAAACTCAATTACATGTATCTTATTATAAAAACGTGACTTCTTGTTAATGAAGTATAACGCTCATTAATTTTGAGTGTACTTCTATTGGAAGAAGAAGAGAAGGAAGTCATAATCTGAGACATGTAAACGAAGAGGGCTTTACTTTTCTTTTTTTTTGTGGGGGGAGGGGGGGGGGGGCGTTAATAAAGGAATCACCTTGTCTGTCTGTCTGTCCAGAAAACTTTAGCCTTGGCAATAGCTTTTGAACAATAAGGGGTAAGGGTTTGAAACTTCATATTGAGATTCCTTTTGATGAGACCTTTCATGACTTTTGACTTTGTGACCTTGATCTTGGAGTCTGAAATAGTTTTCAAAAATTTAACCCAGGCTGTATCTTTTGAACTACGTGTATTAGGTGTAGGGTTTTGTTAATTTACATATAGATTCCTTGTGGTAAGACCTTTCATTTGAGACCATGACTTTTGACTTCTTAGCCTTGACCTTGGAATTTCACAGAAGTTGGGATTGGGAGTTTTAGTTCTGCTATGAAGACAGCTCTAGTTTTAATGAGTTTTCAGATAAATATAGCATTATGTATAATACTAAACTTCCATTCATGTATCTTGTATTTTGTATATTGAACATATGAATGTGAATAAGATTAGTAAGGTACAACATTTTCTTTAAAATTTATGCATTACATGGGATTTTTTTATATATTTCATTACTAATTTCATATTAATTAGAGTCTTAAATGATAATTTTAATTCATATACATATAGCATAACAGATATTTAAAATATACATGTAACAGTTATTTTATTATACATTTATTCATTCTTATGCTAAAACATTATAGTTTATATATTTATTGCTTTCAAAAACAATAATACAAATTGATAACAACAATATAAAATAATTTGTAATAACCTTGAATGAATTTCATCATCATAATTATTATTTATTGTTATTGTGGTACATATTTGTTTAATATTAATTGTTGCATATTAGATATGCATAAACTTATTTGTTTGATTAATAAATGTACATTAATTGTGAAATGAATTTGTTTCATTGTTTTATATCCCAAAAACACAGACTCCAGATCATCTTTTGAAGTTTGTTAAGAATTACTACCAACAAACTCTTTATCCTGTTTTAACTGTACTGTACATAGACGTTCATTCACTCACCTTGAAAGTGAGAAAATACCTTATTGGTTTGCATTATAGCGAAGAAGAAGAAATCTAAAAGAGTAGATTTATGATAAAGACTATAACTTTCAGAGTAACAGTTTTTGCTTAATAAACTTAAAAATTTTCTCCAGGAGTTGTCCCCCTCTTATCACAAGTTTTCAAAAAAGGTCTTCAATTTAAGATACATCTTTAAAAAAATCCATAGAAGATAAAAAGAAACTAATGTTGAAAATGAGTTTATGATGCACTTTTAGAGTATAAAAAGTAGTCTGGGCCCATCATTTGCAAATTTAATTTTTAGCTGTGAATACTAAATTGTTCTAACATTGTGGTCGCCTTCTATACTTTAAACACCAAAGACAATCGGTAGCATATGCTTCATATTTATGCATAAAAATGAAATTCAATATATCGCATCGCGTGTTGATGGGTAAGTACATGCCATCATTTAGACAGTTTTGAATGACTATATAGGTAAACATATTAAGAGGTATATATATATATATATATAAACATATATATATAAACACGTTATATATCAGGGCTTCATGCATTTATCAGATTGATAAGTTGGTAATACTTTAAGATGGGTTTGAGATATGCTCATTGCCTTTTCTTTCTTACTGTGGTGATTTTAGTCGGTGGCTCTGGTAACCACATCGACAGGAATACAGCATTGCTGAGAATCATAAGTGGACTTTTTGGAAAGGAGGGTAATAACTTTGAAAGAAATATTACTCACAGGCATAAGAAGCCAACCATTCCTTCACTTTAATTGACTTTAATTTTACATGTATTTTCAACACTATTGCAAAATAAATCATTATAACTGAATTAATAACCTGCGAAGCTTTCTCTCTGTAGGGCTTTTGGCTCGTTATATAAAACAAATAAACTGTTTTCAAATAAATTAATTCTAGTAATTATGCAGCTTTTGTATCAGGGTTTCATACTTTTTGTTTTTGAGCCACATACCTGTTCCTGTCGGTCAATTTCCTTATTATTATTATCTTTTTAATTTGTAATTATACATGTATTGTACCAAACATTATTTTATCATACAGTATTTTAATATTTCAGATACTTTCCGGAAACAACGTGTAGTATTTTCTGCTGATTTGAAGAGTGATATGAATACAGCCGCTAATGGGAGACTGGTATTTGATGTTGTACAAGTAAACGAAGGGAAGTCGTATGACGGCAAGACTGGTGTTTTTACCTGTAGAATTCCTGGTCTCTACCAGTTCAGCTGGGTTATACACAAGAATAGAGGTGACGGTTTACATATCTACCTGATGCAAAACTCGCAGAAAAAATTCGTCAACTACCAGGGAACTAGTAATGGAAATTTAGTGGGGACTACAATGCTGTATCTCGTGAAAGGGGACACGGTGTGGATTAAAACAATCCAATCTGGACGATTCTTAGTTGGTAGTGTCCATACCACATTCTCTGGAATGTTATTGTAAAATGACGAATTAAAATATCATCGGTGATGTTATATAATTTGTTATATTTCATATTTTAACTGATACAAACATTATATGGTTTCCCCCAACCTATCTGTGACAAAGGATATACATACGTAGTGTTCCTTGTATATTGTATAACATAAAGTTATGGTTTAATTTCTTCATGGAGAAAACAGTTCAAAATCCGTATCACTATGTGAGTATATATACTGTTCGGTAAGATTGTTGCTGTGAGTAACTTGAAAAATTATATATAAAATTTATGTAGCGACGAGAGATTTAGATTAAGGCGCACAACTAGTAAATCTATTAGGCAATGCAGTCTTTTGCTCATTAATATCCTTTAGCGTCGGTGATACGGAGTCAGCAAGTCAACAAAGAAATTCAAGATCCCCACCTCCCTTCCCTTGCTGGGTTATACTAATTAAATTTGGGCAGACATGTGTAGTTATGTATGTATTCTATACTGTTGTAGTTTGATGAATTCGTACTGCATCTTTTAATACATATGCAGATCATGATATAGATGCACATGCATTTTTGTATTTGTTAAGAGGCCGGCGTGGCTCAGATAGATAGAGTTTGGAGTTTGGAATTTAATTGGAGTTACTTCCCTGTTGCACTATTTTGGATATGAAACAGGATTTTTTGCTTCATATTCAAATAGATATTAAAAATAATGTCATTTTTGGAACTGAATGCCAAGTGTCAAAGATGAAGGACACAAAAGTGCAAAAGGTTGCGATTAAAATGGTTATACAACCTTTGAAACACCCGCTAGATCTGTCAATGCTTCAAATCATAAATTGCAGTTCGTACTACTGTTAACAGACAGAATTGCATCTCTAGCCGTCAATTACTACTCATTCACATCTCTTCTTCTCGGTCATAACATTTTACAAAAGACTCGTGGTATTTTGTTTCCTTTCAAAAAGGCATATTACGAACAGATGTTAGAAACGTTTTTCAATTAGATGAAGTCGATCACAATGTTAAACAACGAAAAAGGACTGTAATCAGATATGGTTATTCAATTATAGAAAAGTAAATGGTCTGGGTTTGTGAACGTTGAGGTCAGGCAAACAGGGAGAACAAAATCGGCTTGCTTCTTATAATTCGCATGAAAATCTACCTCTATGTAACAGATATATCATTCCGATGTGGCTCTGACATATTCTTGGGTTTATATGATTTTTAGGGAAAGATATTCAGAAATAAATATCAGCACACCTACCTTCTGAAGCACCTTGATATACTCAATCAGAACAGGATGTTTTTCTCGACATTCAGAGAACATAACAAAATGTTGTCAATGAGGAGATTACCAGCCGTGATACAATTATAACATGCTTAAGGAATAATTTTTCTTTTTCTTTTTCTTTTTTTTTTTTTTTTTTTGGAGTTTAAAATTTTGAACCAGTATGTAACAATTCTCAGCTGGCGTCTAATCAAGAAAGGGTAACAACAAAGTTCAAAGTATACCAAGGCAATTAATGTTGAACGCTGGAGACCAAGTTTTTTTTAACAGTGTGTACCTTTTCAATCTATGGAGCTGAGTGGAAATCCTAGACAGAACGTGAACACAAATCACCTGTTGTGATGATACTTAAAAGCGAAAATAATCCAAATGAAATTTATTACATATAGCATTCCTACATCGCATTGAAGAACACATCTTTGATAAATTTCAATTTGATGAATACCATTCCAACAACGTCTTTATACTCTTATTTATATCGTTGATTAGTCTTACAATTAAACAATCACACTGCACAGGATCCTAGATGATTGTCTGTTTCGTGTACTCAACATTTTTATCTATCTATCTATCTATCTATCTATCTATCTTTTCAGTGGCGTAGCTCGGCAGTGAAAAATGGGGGCACAACCTTCCAAAAGTGAAAAAAAAATGGTGTCCCCAACAAAGTCCGGAAAAGTGATTTTGAACACAAAGGTCACAGTGAAGGTCTCAAGGTCATTGACTTTGTCCGGTGTCAATTGAAAGGGCTTCATTAGTGGAGTATGCATGCCAAATATGAAGTCTATCTTTTACGGGTCAAAAGTTATGGCGAAGGTTTACAACAGCCACCAGACAGGACAAAAAATATGCCCCAGATCTTTCGATCCCGGGCATAAAAACTTCAGTTTGGATTCAATAAAAGACGAATTATTAACTTTTAGTGCTTTAGTGGCTACTATGGCTACTAATCAGCAACAAAACATGTTACAGTGTGGTATTTTTTATTTCACACTTTAATGCACAAGTTAACTGGGTGGTTTACACATTAAAGGTCCGTGGCTGCTCATCATGTTACAATGTTCACACTTTAATACTTTCTAAAGAAAGCTTCACGGTGCTCGTTCTTGCTGACGAATTGTCTTGCAATTTGAATGTCAGACACGTTATCAGTCAAAGTCTCATCCGAAAGTCAGGGCACCGGTGTGCCCCCGACGGGTGTCGAACACGGACCTGTTGGTCTCAAGCCGAACAACTCATCCACTGGGCTACACCTGCTTATATCTTTCAGATAAGAGCAAACTATAGAAATGCGACTCTATTGCATAATCTCGGACTTGTATCATTCAAAACATAATAAATACTAATTTCTATTGAAACGGTCGGCTCATACCTTCACCATGAAGGTATGAACCGACCGTTTCAATAGAAATTAAATAAATACTTACAATGGATAACTTCACACTAATGCATAAGCTGAAAGATATTTTGTTGGCGAAACTTTCTATTGTTGGAACATGTTGCGTAATCAGGATACATCAACCGCCGGTAAAACAGAAAACCTGATCCGTAATTTTGTAGTTATGGATTGGAAATCATAAAAATATAAAAGAAAATAGATTTATTTCGCTTAAAATGTCTTATTTAAGTTTATTTAAACTTTAAATATTACTCTAAAAGTGGGGGGCACAAACACTTTGAAAGGGGGGGGGGGGCACGTGCCCCCGCTGCTCCCCCTTCTCCTACGTCCTCGCTATTTTAGTATTACCCATATATGGCCATAAACAATTAGCTCCGGAGAGCAAAAAATCTCTTTTTGTCTAAGAAACGTTAATATCATTATTTGACCCTTATCTTAAACTCCAAAAACATTATTCGTAAAGCATGCTATACGGTATGTATGAAAAGTTTATGTCAAAACCTAATTATTAACTATTTTGTTTGTCATTCGGGGACAAGGAAATTACTTTAACTCTAGTGCCCAGTCTACAACTGTTTTATTATATCGATACAAACAACAAATATACCACTAACATGTTTATATTGAACCAAGTAGTCATGGAATTCCTCCATAGATGATAGAGAAATGGTTCCTGAACATCACTTTTTTTTAAATACAACTCCAAGATGCTTACTGCTATTTTTACGAAATTTTCGTGTTTTTTTCCATCCCTATTATCGAGAACTGACGACAGCTCTACTACTTTCGGAAACCCTCCGCTTTCAACTAGTTCAACTGACGAGTTCGAGTAACACTCTGCAGTCTCGGTGAATTGTTCATGAATGACACAAAACGATGGAATTCTTTGCTTTCATTATTTATAAACATAGCTGTAGCCTACTTGTTTATATGTGCATGTATCTCTTTCATTCATTGTTTTGACATATGCTTTACATTATGCCTATTCATGTAACTGTATTGAGTATGTCTGTAAGTTGTAGGACTTTCGACTAATAAGCTATATTATACCATATAAGCTATACTATACTATACTATACTATACTATACTATACTATACTATACTATACTATACTATACTATATAAACTATACTATACTATACTATACTTTACCATATAAACTGTACTATACTATACTATACTATACTATACTATACTATACTATACTATACTATACTATACTATACTATACTATACTAATTATAATCCCGACCAGCCAATTACAAGCCACGAGGCTCGATTCATTTATTCGGAAGATCAAGCACAAAGCATACAAAATAAAACCTGAAATGAAATAATATATTTGTATACTATGTGATATGAAAGTATCAAAATTCACATACCAAATTACGAAATACTCATTCTCAGCTCTAAAGATTGAAAATATCAATCAACTCTCTTTAACACATTATTTCAAAAACATACAAATAAATCAAAATTAAACCAATATTTATATGAAAGCACCAGGAGTATTTATATGAAATGTATAACATTTCAACAATTCTGTATTTACAATATTTCACATCACAATTACCCCTGATTGCACTAAACTAATCTACATGTATTCACACATTCTGCGTTTAGACTTCTTCATTTAACTACATTTTCTTCATATAGACTTTGCAGAATCAACCATTTGTAAAAGAAAATTCATTCTACACTAATACAATACGTCATTCACTCTGGACGTTTTTCGTGAGAATGCGCACCCAAGTAAAATTCACTTTCTAAAGTCACACTGATCACGTGCTGTATCAATACCGAATTCTACCGAAATTCTATGTAAAACTATGAAAACTGAATTTATTTTCAATAAATTTCACCGCATATTTTATTACTTGTGGATGGTTAACACTAAATTCAAAATCTAAACAACAGAAAAGAAATAAAAATTCACTAATTAGATACTTCGTAAAGCATCGGAACTTTCCGGAATCGGAAGTACTTACTTCCGAGTCTCAAATTACGACAATCCCTCCTCTATAATCTTGTTAGCGCTGGCATTGATTAAGCTTTAACAATGTTTACCCAAAAACTGCCATTTACATAGAGATAAAAATGCCATTATGTCCGTTAACCTCAGTTACTTAGATACACATGAAAGATAGTTAATTAAAAATGCAATATTTAAAAAAAATAATCGTAACATTTCTTGTCACTGCACGATAACATTCTTTTCACTACACTACGCTATACTATAGTGTATTATACCACACTATATTACACCACACCACACTATACTATACTATACTATACTATACTATACTATACTATACTATACTATACTATACTATACTATACTGTACTATACTACACTATAAATATAGAACATATATACCTTTTAATTTTTAGCACCATATTCGCATTTCGACAAGTTATGTCTTTCCAGTGATATACTATACTATACTATACTATACTATACTATACTATACTATACTATACTATACTACAATGTACTATACTATACTATACTATACTATACTATACTATACTATACTATACTATAGTAAACTACACTATACTATACTATCCTACCATATGCTATGCTATACTATACTTTACTATAATATACTATACTATACTATACTATACTATACTATACATAGCGCCACGATAATACAGTAAAACCTCCATATTTAAAATGTTGAGTACATCTAAGAGCCCTATATAATGTGATTGTTGTGATATACAGTGGAACTAATCAACGACTAAACACGTTGCTGGAAATAGTATTTATTCCACTATAGGCAATTTATTATTCAACATTTTTATTTCCATTTTTTAATTACATTGTTTGAGAAATCTCAGTAGATACAACTTTTATCTTTGAAATGAATTTATCATTTTGAAGCATCTTACAAAATAGGACTTTTACTGAAAGGATTTTGAAAAAATGTTACTCGGTCCAATAATTAAAATTAATTGAAATAATCATAAATCATTAAAATTTGTATCAAATCTTATGGGAATTACTATATTTTGTTCACATATGTATCTTTTTCACAAAAGACAAATTTTGGAAAAACTTGCGGTTAAAAGTTCCGTAATATTGTAATTTATCAATATGCATAAACAAAAATAAAGTTCACCGTGCAGTATATACGTATTTCTGCACTGTACATGGGTTTTATAGTTATAGCCAGGGGAGATAACTCCTTTAAGGGAATTCATATTGTACAATCTCAAATTTTACAGTTACAAACATCAAAATCATTATTAAACAGGTGATAACACACAAGGAGGTCTAGAGCCCGTCATTCTGTTATCGGAATCTGGAGGTCTAGAGCCCGTCGTTCTGTTATCGGGATCTGGAGGTCTAGGGCCCAGTGTTCTGTTATCGGGATCTGGAGGTCTAAAGCCCGTCGTTCTGTTATCGGAATCTGGAGGTCTAGGGCCCAGTGTTCTGTTATCGGAATCTGGAGGTCTAGAGCCCAGCGTTCTGTTACCGGGATCTGGAGGTCTAGAGCCCTTTATTCTGTTACCGGAATCTGGAGGTCTAGAGCCCAGCGTTCTGTTATCGGGATCTGGAGGTCTAGAGCCCAGCGTTCTGTTACCGGGATCTGGAGGTCTAGAGCCCTTTATTCTGTTACCGGAATCTGGAGGTCTAGAGCCCGTCGTTCTGTTATCGGAATCTGGAGGTCTAGGGCCCAGCGTTCTGTTATCGGGATCTGGAGGTCTAGAGCCCAGTGTTCTGTTATCGGAATCTGGAGGTCTAGGGCCCAGCGTTCTGTTACCGGGATCTGGAGGTCTAGAGCCCAGTGTTCTGTTACCGGAATCTGGAGGTCTAGAGCCCGTCGTTCTGTTATCGGGATCTGGAGGTCTAGAGCCCAGTGTTCTGTTATCGGAATCTGGAGGCCTAGGGCCCAGCGTTCTGTTCAGTATGGGGATCTGGAGGTCTAGGGCCAAGTGTTCTGTTACCGGAATCTGGAGGTCTAGAGCCCGTCGTTCTGTTATCGGGACCTGGAGGTCTAGGGCCCAGCGTTCTGTTCAGTATGGGGATCTGGAGGTCTAGAGCCCTTTATTCTGTTATCAGAATCTGGAGGTCTAGAGCCTAGTGTTCTGTTATCGGAATCTGGAGGTCTAGGGCCCAGCGGTCTGTTACCGGGATCTGGAGGTCTAGAGCCCTTTATTCTGTTACCGGAATCTGGAGGTCTAGAGCCCAGCGTTCTGTTATCGGGATCTGGAGGTCTAGAGCCCAGCGTTCTGTTGTCGGGATCTGGAGGTCTAGAGCCCAGCGTTCTGTTACCGGGATCTGGAGGTCTACAGCCCGTCGTTCTGTTATCGGAATCTGGAGGTCTAGAGCCCGTCGTTCTGTTATCGGGATCTGGAGGTCTAGAGCCCAGTGTTCTGTTATCGGAATCTGGAGGTCTAGGGCCCAGCGTTCTGTTCAGTATGGGGATCTGGAGGTCTAGGGCCCAGTGTTCTGTTACCGGAATCTGGAGGTCTAGAGCCCGTCGTTCTGTTATCGGGACCTGGAGGTCTAGGGCCCAGCGTTCTGTTCAGTATGGGGATCTGGAGGTCTAGAGCCCGTCGTTCTGTTATCAGAATCTGGAGGTCTAGAGCCCAGTGTTCTGTTATCGGAATCTGGAGGTCTAGGGCCCAGCGTTCTGTTCAGTATGGGGATCTGGAGGTCTAGGGCCCAGTGTTCTGTTACCGGAATCTGGAGGTCTAGAGCCCGTCGTTCTGTTATCGGGACCTGGAGGTCTAGGGCCCAGCGTTCTGTTCAGTATGGGGATCTGGAGGTCTAGAGCCCGTCGTTCTGTTATCAGAATCTGGAGGTCTAGAGCCCAGTGTTCTGTTATCGGAATCTGGAGGTCTAGGGCCCAGCGTTCTGTTCAGTATCGGGATCTGGAGGTCTAGAGCCCGTTGTTCTGTTATCGGAATCTGGAGGTCTAGAGCCCGTCGTTCTGTTATCGGAATCTGGACGTCTAGAACCCGTCGTTCTGTTATCGGAATCTGGAGGTCTAGAGCCCGTCGTTCTGTTATCGGGATCTGGAGGTCTAGAGCCCGTTGTTCTGTTATCGGAATCTGGAGGTCTAGAGCCCGTCGTTCTGTTATCGGGATCTGGAGGTCTAGGGCCCAGCGTTCTGTTCAGTGTCGGGATCTGGAGGTCTAGGGCCCAGTGTTCTGTTACCGCAATCTGGAGGTCTAGAGCCCGTCGTTCTGTTATCGGAATCTGGAGGTCTAGGGCCCAGTGTTCTGTTATCGGGACCTGGATGTCTAGGGCCCAGTGTTCTGTTATCGGAATCTGGAGGTCTAGGGCCCAGCGTTCTGTTATCGGAATCTGGAGGTCTAGGGCCCAGCGTTCTGTTATCGGGATCTGGAGGTCTAGAGCCCAGTGTTCTCTTACCGGAATCTGGAGGTCTGGAGCCCGTCGTTCTGTTATCGGGATCTGGAGGTCTAGAGCCCAGTGTTCTGTTATCGGAATCTGGAGGTCTAGGGCCCAATGTTCTGTTACCGGAATCTGGAGGTCTAGAGCCCGTATTTCTGTTATCGGGACCTGGAGGTCTAGGGCCCAGCGTTCTGTTCAGTATGGGGATCTGGAGGTCTAGAGCCCGTCGTTCTGTTATCAGAATCTGGAGGTCTAGGGCCAAGCGTTCTGTTCAGTATTGGGATCTGGAGGTCTAGAGCCCGTTGTTCTGTTATCGGGATCTGGAGGTCTAGAGCCCAGTGTTCTGTTATCGGAATCTGGAGGTCTAGGGCCCAGCGTTGTTACCGGGATCTGGAGGTCTAGAGCCCAGTGTTCTGTTACCGGAATCTGGAGGTCTAGAGCCCGTCGTTCTGTTATCGGAATCTGGAGGTCTAGAGCCCAGTGTTCTGTTATCGGAATCTGGAGGTCTAGGGCCCAATGTTCCGTTACCGGTATCTGGAGGTCTAGAGCCCGTCGTTCTGTTATCGGGACCTGGAGGTCTAGGGCCCAGCGTTCTGTTCAGTATGGGGATCTGGAGGTCTAGAGCCCGTCGTTCTGTTATCGGAATCTGGAGGTCTAGGGCCTAGTGTTCTGGTATCGGAATCTGGAGGTCTAGAGCCCAGCGTTCTGTTCAGTATCGGGATCTGGAGGTCTAGAGCCCGTTGTTCAGTATTGGAATCTGGAGGTCTAGAGCCCGTCGTTCTGTTACGGGATCTGGAGGTCTAGAGCCCGTCGTTCTGTTATCGGAATCTGGAGGTCTAGAGCCCGTCGTTCTGTTATCGGGATCTGGAGGTCTAGAGCCCGTTGTTCTGTTACCGGAATCTGGAGGTCTAGAGCCCGTCGTTCTGTTATCGGGATCTGGAGGTCTAAGGCCCAGCATTCTCGGATCGGGATCTGGAGGTCTAACAATCTGATTAAAACCATATCTTTATTCCGCTTTTCTCTTTGTCCTACGGATCGGCAATGGGACAAATAGAGAAGCGTAATAGCGATGTGGTTTTAATCAGATTAGGGGTCTAAGGTCCGGCGTTCTGGGATCGAGATCTGGAGGTCTAGGTTCCCCGTGCTGGGATTGGGATTTTTTCTAGGTTCCGCGTGCTGGGATCGGAATCTGAGTATGAGATCCAGTGTGCTGGGATCGGGATCTGGAAATCTAATGCTAGCTGTGCTGGGATCGGGATCTGGGGGTTTAAGGCCCGGTGTGCTGGGATTGGTATCTGGAGGTCTGGGACCCGAGTATCACCAGACAATCATAGACGAACCATCTTTCGGAAAAGAAACGTAAAGAGTGCAGTACCGTAGCAAACGTTTGAAAAGTGAAAAATGTGTGTGTCTGTCGTCGGGGTGTGATTTGAATTTCGTTTCGTAATGTGATAAAAATCAACCCATAATCGGTCAAAAAATAGAGGTGCTAATTACACAATTACAACTCTCTTATCAATAAAGAGGGAGTGGTTTTCATGATTATAAGCGCACGCGAGTGATCATACAGATACTTCGATCGGTTTTTGACGAGAGCATTGGAGTTGGATCATAAGTTGTCTGTACTGATCAGAAATATATACTCCCATTTCATTGTGACAAAAAGTTGATAATAAAATTATGGAGTATGTCCCCAATATACAGCTGTCTTAAGACTGGTTCTTCAACTTTTATTTTGAGGTAAATTTGTTAATGTGTTTGTTCTTTATATACTTGCACTTTAAAGCTATGAGAATCACTGCACTGAAGAGACTAAGTCATGCGCGGATCCAGGGGGTGGACCGAGGACCTGGATCCACTCTAGGAATCGGCGAAAATGACTTTCCTTGTTACTTTTAGATGTAAAATAAGTAATTTCATACAAAAACCAAAAAAACCCCAAAACAAAAAACAAAAACAAACAAACCCCCCCCCCAAACCAGATGGACCCCATCTCGGAAAATTCATTGGGCATAGACACTCTCTCGACAAAATCTCTGGATCCGCTTCTGTCAAGATTCCAAAATGTGTATGTAGTACACTAACTTTATACAAGTAAATGTTTTGATATTTAATGTATTGCAGTGTCTTGTTACTTCCCTGTAAAATATGTATGAATCTGTTTAGTGAATTAAACCAAAGACAGAAATGAATAACATATGCTTCACATTTTGTGCTTGCTAGCAATCGGTTCTAGTGTATGAAATCGCGGGCTGTGAGGTAAATTTATACGTATCAGTACTCACATTTCACATAAATAAAAAAGTATAGAATGACACACACGCATACACACATATAGAGAAGGAAATCGATGACAGAAGTTTATGCATAACAAAGGAAACATCCATGCTGCAAAGTAGTTTTATTCAGTTGCATATAGGGTAAATTTCATTTTAGCATAGAAATCCCCCCACCCCAAATAGACTTTCCCCCTGGAAAAACCGACTCAGCATACATCTCCACCCCCACCCCCACGGAAAAACCGACCCAGCATAAATTATCCCCCACGGATAAAGCGACCCAGTATAGTTTAACAATCCCCCACCCTTCCCCTTGAGATCAGGACGCTTCCCCTCCCCCTTAGGAGATAAAATTTGGTTTGGTTCGAATATTACAAGTGAATGAAACTAAATATGCATAATGCGTTACCATCTTTATTTGACAAAATCTGATCGGATATCGGCACATTGCCAGTCTGAAATTGAAATTTTGAAAAATCTTATTTCCCCGCATAAGGGTATGTGGTTTATTTGGCAGATTAAAGATATCTCTTTACTCCGGTCCTAAATGAGAATCAAATTATGAATTGATTCCCCATTAGGACACATTATCACCTAGGCCTACATGTTTATGCGCGAAACAGTGCTAATAGATAAAAGTTTTGAGAGAATTATAACTTTTCGGGAATTTTAAAGACATTTATTAAAGAATTAACTTTGACAATTTTGCAATATATTGAGATATAATATGGTTTGAGGGCACACTTTATATTCCGGATTATAAAAATGTGTGCACCGCCTCAAACCATATTATATCTCAATATATTGCAAAATTGTTAAAGTTAATCCTTATAATTTGATTAAAGACTCTTTTTTAAACTGCAAATGAAAATGTAACAACAAGAGCGGAGGAAAATATCTGCATAGCTGATTGTTCCTAGCAACCGACCAAACCAATTTATGAAGCTATAATATGCTTTCAACGGCCAATCAAACTTCTTGTTTCATAAAATGCGTCAGATCAGTTTCAGATAAATATTATCATAGTATACTTAATATAAATAACAAGAAATACTAAATGTCCATGCGCGGATACAGAGGGGGGGGGGGGGAGGGGGGTAGGATTTTATTTCTTTTCCTATCGAAAATTTTACGAAAAAGGTAATATTTGGGCATTTTGGGGGTTGGACCCCCCTCGTCCAAGAGAAAAATGTACCTTTTTTGGTTGGACCCCCTCTGACAAAAATTTCTGGATCCGCGCATGATGTCCATTTTCGGTCACTTGGCCAGGTCAGTTGGCCTTCAACAAATGGAAACAAACAATAACCAAAAAAAAAAATATTTTCTTTCTTTTTTCCCTTGAAAAAGGCCAAGAGGCCGAAAATGTGTGGACATTGGGTGTTTCTTATTCATTAATTCATACTTCCTTTCAATGCTTTTCATTTATTTAGATATATTTTTGTAATCAGAAATAATCTAAATTTAATAACTAAAATTCATTGTCATAAACAATGCTTTTTTTAGTCGGATAAATTTAGGATAAAGAAAAGCTACACGGCATCCCTTTGATGTACTTAATATAACCAGGATATCTCGGTAAAATTGAAGCACACTCCGTCAACAACCATCATGGAAGAGGAACAGAATAAACCTTGGTCTTTTATTCTACCAATAAAAGTCACAGTACAGCTTTGTTGTACTGGCGACCCATTTCATGGCACTGGAAATGAGGAATGTACTAGATAAAGAAATGACATACGGGTATTTCATACATTTATTTCCCGAGTACTGTATATTTACTTATTATGGTGGGAATCATTTTAAGGGATTTTAAGCACTGTGCTCCGCTTGATGATTTCTGTTCACTTTCATTTATATTGGTCGTTCGTGATATATCATGACTGCTCTGCTATATCGTAAACCTCTAAACTGGTTCCATGCGCGGATCCAGAGGAGTGGACAGGGGGTTTGAACCCATCCCGAGATTCAGCGAAAATTGTTTTTATTTTTACACACAAAAAGATGGGTGGAAGCCCCCCCCGTCTCCGAAAATTTATGGGAATGGACCCTCTCTCGACAAATTTCTGGATCCACGCCGTGTGTCCACTTAAGTATGCGTACAGTGAAACGCAGAACTCGTCTCGTTAGAACTACCGCAACAAGAGTTATTCTCCTTTGTATAGTATGTGGTTTTAAAAATAGCTTGTCGGATATATTTTCAAAGAATAAGTGAGTATAACGCTCAACTTTTGAGTACACTTCGTACTGGAAGAAGAAGAATTCTGTACAAGTGATGTCACCAGGATAAGAATTTACAAAAAATGGCAGAAAAAGGTAGGTAAATGCGATCCGTGTTCATTTTTTGGCCCAGTTTTATTGTTAATTATAGTAGAAAATGATATATAAATCCACCATATAAAGAAAAGTTTCAATTTCTTGAATGTCTATAATACTCCAGGAATACATGTACAAACTGCTGCAAATCATGATACCATTACACAGCAGCTCGTATGGTCCTATTGATATAACAGTGGTAAACGAAGCTAAAACATAAATAAATAAATACATAAGAAAAAAAAATGTAAAAATTAAAAAAAGATAACAAAAAAAAAAAAAAAAACCAAAAACCAAAGCAAAAAAAAAAAAAAAAAAAAAAAAAAAAATAAATAAATAAAAATCCCCAAACCAAAACAAAACAAACTACAAAAAACCCAAACAAAAAAATAACAAAACCAAAACAAGAAAGAAAAAAATAAATACCAAAAAAACTAAAAACAAAAATAGTAAGGATATTCTTATATCTACTTTTTGAAACAGGTGTATAATTTGACCCTTAAAAGAGGGGGATGGGTAGATAGGCCTAGATGCCAATGGTGACATCTACACCATTTTCGGAAGCCCAGATTTTCCGATCCGCTACTCTGCTCCACTGATGTACATGTAGTAGAGTAGCGGATAGTGAAGATGGTCTAGATGTCGCCACTCACATGGGCGTTTATAGCATTTAATATCGAATTCTACTTGTAGAATATTCCTTTATAATTATTTATAATAATTTGTATATAATATCCAAATACATGCTTATGGACAGTTTCTAAGAAAAGTGCCCTCCTCCCCTGGCCCTGGTTCCTGCGCCTATAGATAAGGAAGATTTCGTAATCTTGTAACTTCGCAAACATCGTAAAATGCTAAATACGAAGTAAAACATCAGATATGCTTACAAGATTTATTGAGGCAATAATACATCTTCAGAGTTTTACTCCTCCTTGTCCTCCTCCTCCTCCTCCTTGGATGTGCGGCAGCCAATAATATTCTGGCTTACAACTCATATAATTGACTTTGTAAAAGTCACGTGTATCTTCAGCAAATCGTTTAGAGTCGCAAGCGGCGGTTCACATCATAGAATATATTTGAGAATTATTGTGCAATCTTCCTATCTCGCACGGATTCCCGCATCTTTTTTCTGTCATCTAGTTTCGATCTCTTTTCTGATGCTTGAAATTTCCTTCTGTTTTCAGCATAGAACTGTTTCAGACGAAGTTCTTCTTCTTTCTTTTTAGCATCTGTCATCTTTTTGTCCGATTCTTTTAGACGTGATAAATTAGCGGGTGCCGGTTGTTCAGGTATTGAGCTCCCCACAGTAAAAGCCACGCCACCAGCCGCTGCCTTGGGGTTTTTAACAACGTTTTCTTCAATTAGCTGTCTTAACCTTTCTCCCACAGTTGTAACATCAGTTATAGATGATGATTCCAAAGACGACGATGACCTTAATTCTTCTATGCTTTGTCTAATGACCTCTGCCATTACCTCTACCGGTAAAGCCTTTGTTTGTTTACATCCCATTATGATTTCGCTGCTAAAATACTACAAGGTATATCTATCACCATATGAGGCTGTAGTACAGGAAACGCCTTACTGTTTACTTTATGACGTCACTATGTTGACTGTCACGTTACTGAACTCCCATCTCTCTCAATTAACCCAATCGGAACTCCTCAGGTTTCTCGCACACTCAACAACTAGTATTATACTATTTCCGGGGGCGGGGGAATTCTACTCTACAGCTAGTTATGTAGTAGACACCCCCACCCCCGAGTAGAATATCTCCCCTCTTACTTACTATGTTCTTTACGTTATCCTGGAAACCATGCACATGGATACACATCTAATAACTTACTGTGTTTGTTATTAGCCATAAGCCTGGAAAAATAAAACACAAATGCCCAAAAATGGATAAATGACAATTTAATGCGATTTCTTAAAAGAGTTTTACCTTCTAAAGTCATAAAATTGCATGGAATTTGTGTAATTTAAGCCATACATGTCGAGCAAATGCAGATATAAAAACATAATTTGACAACATTGTTATTTACTGCCCATGAATGACAAAGACAGACGCTGGTGCTTCCCTTGGGGTGGTAATGCTGATTAGATAAACAAACAGTAGTAAAGGCAGGGGCATTGATTGCATACAACTCGTAAGTGGCAACAAACGCTGTTTAAAATGAATAAATTTATAAAGAGGAATAACGTTTAAAAAAGCAAGAAATGAAGGCGTTTCATAAGTAATCTTGGTTTTAAAAATATTTTTATAATGATTAATGATACAAGTTTGTCTCGATTTTGTTAGAAAGAAAAAGGAGAATATTATTTCTACACATCCATAAAATTAACAAAAAAGATCAAAGAAAAGAAAAGTAATAGGTGCCTGTAGAATTTGAACCGAGGTGCGTCGACAGGAAAAGACCAACCGCGCTATACGTCCCCGGGCGATATCCGACGGTTAAAATCGGTGTATTGTAGAGCGCGGTCACCTAATTAGCATTACAAAAGGACATGCATCATATGCCGGACAGAGCGGCGAGTTTCCAGTCTCTGTGTATATATGTCTCTGATAATATGCTTTCAACGGCCAATCAAATTTCTTGTTTCATAAAAAATTAAATTATTTGCATAAAAAAGGAACGATGTTACTATGCACATGCACGTACATGTATATGCATGGGAACAGATGATTTTTCTCCATAACCGTTTGATGGATATTAATGAAACTTGGTAAGGATTGATTAATTATGGTCACTTACAAGTCTTGTTGCCTTTAGGCCAGATCCGCGGGGGATGTATCCAGAAAGGGCCAGAATTTGTAGCGGAAGGGTCCCTTCTTTGACAAACTCATTCAGACCGAGTGACTACAGCGACAAATCAAATGCATAAGAATGACTTAGAATTATGTTTTATAGCTAGATTAAAACAGGGATGTCTGATTGCATTCAAAGGTCGCGGATTTTGATGGTGCCACCTAGCGAAAAATATTCAATATTCTACTAACCAAATTGACCAATGAGATTAAGCCTCATTTGGCCAACTTGGTAAAGAAGAAAAACAATAATGACGACAATCGTCTGCTCTTTGTATCGTAAAATTTGTGAAAAGTTACCTGAACACATCTCCAAAGATTTCCAATCGAAAGACACAGAGGCTTTATTGAAAAGGAAGGATGATTTCATTCCGTCGATGATATGCACTAGGTCTATTATGTCTGTTTTGTAACACGGTTTGTTTCGAGGCTTCTGATTCGTTCATGTGTGGAGCAAGTGAACCAATCACGAATTGGTCCATGACCGTTGAATGTAATCAGTCAAGGGAAGAGAGAAGTTTACGTAACACATCCCCTTGACTCGTGAAGATGCAAGTACTCAAGGTCATCTAACTTTTGCGCCGATCCGTCAACAAATATGACTGCCCTAGCCTCTGAATGACTTACATATTTTCGGAATTTCCTCCGCAATTGTGGCATAGATTTTAACGAAACTTTACAGGAAACGAGTTCTTAAAGTCATCTACCTTATTTGCGTTTTTCTTTCTTCTTCTTCTTCTTTTTTTTTTGGGGGGGGGGGGGGGGGGGGGGTTGGACAGGTCAATAAAATTGGCCATGATTGGCTAACAATTTAGATTTTACCAATGTCACCTCTGTATGAATTTTAATGAAACTTGGCAGATTGCAGTAACGTCTAAACAATTCTGTTCGAAATAGTAGAATTTTCCTTAGCTTTAGGTTTTGCAAATGGCATGTTCTTACGAAAGTTGCCATTGTGTTCAGGTGATTGATACAAGCCAACCTCTTCTTAGTAACAAGAAATAAGTTTTTGGATAACAGAAATCGATTTACTGTTATAACAAATAAAATTATTCATAACAGAAAATCGATTTTTGATACAGAATTCATGATATAAAAAATATTTCTCTACATCAAGAAACACTGAATTCATATGCCGCTTTAAATAGCATTTAATCAATATTTCTTGACATCTTGACATTAAAAATTCCACTCTTATGTCTCGTGATTATTGAAATCAAGAACGCAGTGGTTAACATGATGTCTCAAGTCGTGCATATAATTTTTGCATTAGCACAATCACCTCCACGGGCACCTGGTCTCACTTAGGAATAAGTTCGCAATCACTTATGATTCTGCATATCGCTGATACAAAACCAGATAATGGATGGGTTCCACCTCAGTAATTATGAATATATATCCCCAGTGGATGCACATGATAAGTGGATACGATATGAGATAAAACAAGACAAGTTGGTAAAACACTTATCCCCCCCTCCTTCCCCAACAAATCAGAGCAAGATGACCTTTGACCTTGACTTTTCACCTGTCAAGAAAAAAGAACCCGTAAATAGTGAACAAGATATTGCATGAGAGATAATTTTTGAGCAGGAAGTAGAAACACATTTGACCTCTGACCTTGAAAAACAATAGACGTCTCAATTTGTCTCGGCATAAAGAGTAAAGGTACAAAGTTTGACAGTTTAGCCCCAACGGTTTGATGTGTATGCTACCTATAACGTCCGGACAGACAGACAACGCCACACTATAATACGTCCCGTCAAAGACAGACGTATAAAATTTACAGATATCTCTATTCATTAAGAAATTGAGATACATGTGTCTCTATTTTAATAGAGATATATGACTTTTGTTTATCTTATTAAAATAGAGATACATGTATCCCTGCTTTAGATATATCTCTTTTACTGAATAAATATACACACACACACACACACACACACACACACACACACATATATATATATATATATATATATATATATATATATATATATATATATATATATATATATATATATATATATATATATATATATATATATATATATATATATATATATCTCCATTGAAAATAGAAATATCCTCATTAAAAATAGAAATATCTTCATTTAAAATAGAGATATCCCTATTTAATAATTTTACAAATTTGATATCCAAACCGGTGTCCAAAGACCAGAGGAAATTTCTTTGCCACTAGCCTTATCCAAGGACTCATCTGTAAGATTATTATAATTTCTACAAGTTTATATTAACATAACACGAGTATTATCATTTCTACAACTGATCCATAAATCAGGTATCCGTCTGTCACATTACCTACTATAATTCCTTAAACAGCAATAATAACTGATGCATACAGAGTCAAAGAATCAGATAAATGTCAGTTATTCTGAAACTTTTTAAAACGTAAAAAGTTTTCACATACTAGTATCACATACGGCATACCAGTATTTGTTAAATGTGAATTGGTTTTTGAAAATTTGTAAATACCCAATATACAGTAAATTATATATATACACACACATGAAAATAGTCGACAGCTCTGGTTAAATTGTCCCATAAAATCAAGGAAACACGAATAAAAAGTTACAGAATAGGGGATAATGTGACCCTAGATGGAGTTTTTCCTAAAAGGGAGGAAATTCTACCCCGGATTTGTCAGGGAGTTGGAAATGTCTCTAGAGTAGGATTTCACCCATGGAGGAAAGGCGGGGGGGGGGTCTACTCTATAACACCGGGATAGCTCAATGGTGAGAGCATCCGCTTTCATACCGGAAATCTCAGGTTCGATTCTCGAGTCCGGCCACAATTTTTCACCCTGGATGTTGCAATAGAAAGGCAGATGAAAAGAACTTAGAAACATTAGTATGTGCTTTCAGAAATATCTTGTAGGTCATATTTTCAAAGATGCAGGCAAGTCGTGTGTGTTTCGGATATAGACAAGGTGGCAAAGAACTTGTTGATGATCGTGCGAGACACACGAGGAGTTCCGAATGCAATTAACTGGTGTTTGTGTATAGAAGAGAACGAGGCTATTCCAAACGAGAGGAGATTAATTGACTGATAATTTTACGTATATGGTGACGGCATTCTCTCTCGCCTAATAAAACGAACGTGGTAATTGGCCCGGGGCTTGCGACGATGAGTGAAATGCAGAAACGCAATCCGTGCCAGTGAACATGTCTTGAAAGAACTACCGCAACAAGAGTTATTCTCCTTCGTATAGTATGTGCTTTGCAAAATATCTTGCAGGTCACATTTTCAAAGATGCATTGCATAGAAATGCATACTTTGCAACGGACTCGGCCGACACAGTAAGGGATAGTGCGTACCGTGACACGGGACATCCAAAGGACAGAACATCGGTGTACGACGACGGGACTCGAACCTGGAACCTCTCGGTCACGAGCCGAGTACCTCATCCAGTGTGCCATAACGACTTAAATGTAGACGAGAGGATGGTCTTAGACAGAATAATGCCAAGCTTGTCTCGCTGAGTCTAGCCTCTGATTTTCAGGGATCTATGAATGACTTTCTTAGTTCTTTGTTTTTGAATACTACAGTGACATACCACCACCACCTTTTTATATCAAATTAAAAATTTGAAAATTGGCTCGTGAACAACAGGACCCGTATTCGAGTCCCGCGTGGTGGCTCGCCAGCGCTATGTCTTTCGGATGAGACAGAAAAATTCAAAGTATTTTGTCGAGTAGATGAGTAAAAACAAAAGTAGTACGGATATTCTTATATCTACTTTTTAAAACATGTGTATAATTTGACCCTCAAAAGAGGGGGATGGGTAGATAGGCCTAGATGCCAATGGCGACATCTAAACCATCTTCGGAAGCCCAGATTTTCCGATTCGCTACTCTGCTCCACTGTTGTACATGTAGTAGAGTAGCGGATAGTGAAGATGGTATATAGGTGTCGCCCCTCACAAGGGCATTTATAGCATTTAATATCGAATTCTACTTGTAGAATATTCCTTTATAATTATATATCATAATTTGTATATTATTTCCAAATACATGTCTAAGAAAAGTGCCCTCCTCCCCTGGCCCTGGTTCTTGCGCCTATAGATAAGGAAGGTTTCGTAATCTCGTAACATAGCAAACATCGTAAAATGCTAAACACGAAGTAAAACATCAGATATGCTTACAAGATTTATTGAGGCAATAATACATCTTCAGAGTTTTACTCCTCCTTGTCCTCCTCCTCCTCCTTGGACGTGCGGCAGCCAATAATATTCTGACTTACAACTCATATAATTGGCTTTGTAAAAGTCACGTGTATCTTCAGCAAATCGTTTAGAGTCGCAAGCGGCGGTTCACACCATAGAATATATTTGAGAATTATTGTGCGGTCTTCCTTTCTCGCACGGATTCCCGCATCTTTTTTCTGTCATCTAGTTTGGATCTCTTTTCTGATGCTTGAAATTTCCTTCTGTTTTCAGCATAGAACTGTTTCAGACGAAGTTCTTCTTCTTTCTTTTTAGCATCTGTCATCTTTTTGTCCGATTCTTTAAGACGTGATAAATTAGCGGGTGCTGGTTGTTCAGGAATTGAGCTCCCCACAGTAAAAGCCACACCACCAGCCGCTGCCTTGGGGTTTTTAACAATGTTTTCTTCAATTAGCTTTCTTAACCTTTCTCCCACAGTTGTAACATCAGTAATAGATGATGATTCCAAAGACGACGATGACCTTAATTCTTCTATGCTTTGTCTAATGACCTCTGCCATTACCTCTACCGGTAAAGCCTTTGTTTGTTTACATCCCATTATGATTTCGCTGCTAAAATACTACAAGGTATATCTATCACCATATGAAGCTGTAGTACAGGAAACGCCGCACTGTTTACTTTATGACGTCACTATGTTGACTGTCACGTTACTGAACTCCCATCTCTCTCAATTAACCCAATCGGAACTCCTCAGGTTTCTCGCACACTCAACAACTAGTATTATACTATCTCACCCGGAGGATAGAATTTCCGGGGGCGGGGGGATTCTACTCTACAGCTAGTTATGTAGTAGACCCCCCCCCCACCCCCTCTTATTTACTATGTTCTTTACGTTATCCAGGAAACCATGCACATGGATACACATCTTATAGCTTACTGTGTTTGTCCTATCCATTAGCCTGGAAAAATAAAACACAAACGCACAAAAGTGGATGAATGGCAATTTAATGCGAATTCTTAAAAGAGTTTTACCTTCTAAAGTCATAAAATTGCATGGGATTTGTGTAATTTAAACCCTACATGTCGAGCAAATGCAGATATAAAAACATAATTTTGACAAAATTACATTTAAGCAGCGCCAAAAGTTACATTTTTAATTTCCCTTGTGGAAATTATATGAAGTAACATTCAAAAAAGAGAGTGGACGTAACTTGCAAAAATTATCGGGGAAAGGAACCAAGAGATCCCTACAAGTTTTGCGAGAAGTATCACTGACGAGATGATGTTTTTATCTTGGGAAGCTATTTTCAGTATTTGTATAAGGATCACACGATGCTGCATACCTACATATATATTTACATACAAGCCTCTCTCACATACATGTAGCCGTTGGTATTATACACCCATAATCGAAGATTTGAGACGTGTGGTTTTTGTCCTGTCCGTACGTTCTTTTGTCTGTCTGTTTGTCCGCAAAACTTGGACCTTACCTATAACTTTTGAATGGTTATTATGGCATGTGACAGAGCTTCCATCTTTCATACGAGGGATCCTTGTGACAAGACACTTTCCACTTGGTGTATTTGAACATCGTCTCCTGTTGAAAATCTTACATCTGGTTCATAACTTTTGTAAGTGATAGGGTTTTCATCATGTGTATTCCTTGTAAGAAGACTTTGCCACTGATATCAACAATTTTTACATTGTGACTTTGACATATCTGGCATACTTTTTAAACACTTAAACCCTTTACTGGTACCAACATTTTGACCTCGTGACCTTGACCTTCGCGTTTGACCTAATTCTGCAAAACTTTAACCTTGGTCATACCTTTTGAGCAGTACATGAAAGAAATTTTATATTTCACATGAGTATTCCTATTGGCATGTGCTTATAGTTGGTTCCTTTACTTTTGACCTTGACCTTCTAGTTTGACCTACTTTAGAATACAGCTTGTATTTTGTAAACGGAGCAATTCATGCTTCACAAACACATCTTGTTTATTTTGATGTTGTTTTATGTCGTAAAGATGTAGATATATTTGCAAATAATTCGGATAGATCTGTGGCGAAATGTTGTTTGATCAAGGCGAACTAACAAGATCCTTTCTTTGAGGAGGGGTTTTTTTGCGTCCTTGTGCCATAAGAATTTGAACTCCAAAACTATGAAAACAACCGAAGGAAAACCATTTTAGGGATTGAAACTTTATTTCTCAATACTAAATCTGTTTCATTCTAAATCAATTAAGGATTAAAATATGAAATGGCATCTTTAGGTAATGATAATGAAATTTTCGCAATGATTCTGCTCAGTAATCATACATGTATATCTTATGTTTACTTTTTGCTGTGTATTTGATATAGTCTACACCATTAAGAATGATGGAAAAGTAACTTTGTTTTGTATGCATGCTTGTTTATTTTCTTCAATGGCCGGCTTCTAGACCTGTATTTCAATTTCAAAAGGACGTAAAATCAAGACTGAATAACGGTTCTAAAAATTTGTATCTGTCATCTCTTTCATTGTTTGATAAAGGTCGCGAGGCCGAAAATTTACAATATAGAGTTTTTGTGTTCCTTTACTTTTTATGTACCGGACCTCCCTTATGAGACTTCTTCGAATCTAAATTACGGTTCTAGTTTTCCGATTTGACGAGAATCCGGAATCAATAGAGGGAAGATGAATTCAGGTCAGTTTATCCCCCTAGGGGAAAAAGTCTGTGCTGATAATAAGAAGGGAAAAACCGTACGGATAGAATTTCCCCTTTAGTGGGGGAAGATCTGTACTGGGTCGGTTTTTTTCGGGGGGAAATCTATGTGGGGGGGGGGGGTCTATGCTACAACACCGGGAATCCGGAAAGGGCGTAGAAAATAAACAGTAAGAGATGGGGTATTAATAATAGTCCAAACCTGTATACCTTGTAACAAAGCTGGGTACCAAATTTGTGACCTTGAGATTTGATTCGCTTTCCAGAAACTGTGACTTTGGCTATACATTGAATAGTAAAAGTCAGGGCTTAAATATTTCACAATCGTATTCCTCGTAACAAGACCTTTCACTGGGTATCCAATTTTTTGACCTGATAACCTTGACCTTTGACCGGTCTTCAAAAACTTTAACATTGGAAAGAAATCTGTGTTGCAAAGCAGTAAGCGGAATAATCTTTATGTTACCAACTTGGAATCAGGAAAGGGCGTAACGGATTTAAGCCGACCACTGTCTGACTACCTATAAAATATCATCTCATTCAAATTAATCCATATGCTTTCTATGGCAGCTTATTACAAACAAAGCATGACAATATTGCTGATAATAATCAAACCCTATCCTAATTTTTAAAAAAATCATTAAGGCTTACAAGGCATCTGAAGCGTTTAATTTAAATAAAAATGAGGTAAAACTGTATTCTGCCTAGTGGACTATCCTTATTTATTTCAAACATACTTGACAAGCGTGATAAAGTTTGTAAATTAATTTGACCTTGTTTAACTCAATCGGTAAACTGCTTGGCTCGTAAATGAGAAGTCAAAATTTCGAGTCGCGCCGAGAGATCACCTGTTTCCTGTTTTGTTGAGCGAGACAGTAGAAACCGAGATTCCGTGTCACGTGAAAGATCCCTCACTGCTTCGATGGATGTACTACATAGGCAGTGGCGGATTTAGGGGGAGCGGAGGGGGCGCCCGTCCCTCACCCTCCCCCGGCAGTGACCCAAAATTTAACCAAAAACCCTGTATTCTGGCTAAATTCTGTCAAAATCGACAAAATTCGTCCCTCGAACCCCGGCAAAGGGGTCACTGGATCCGCTACTGTTAGGTCTAAATTTCTGTGTGCATCAGGTAGGGGGCAGGCTTGGTGTAGTGGTTAAGCGCTTGGCTTGCGGCGCCGACGATCCGGGTTCGATTCCCGGGTTGCGCCACTATGTTTAAGAGGTTGGCAACCTCCTGCTTCCATGTCGCGATATAACTGAAATATTGTTGAAAGCGACGTAAAACACCAATCAACCAAAAAAAAAAAATGCATCAGGTAGGTGCCGTCACCATACGAAAGTGGCATCGAAAGAGGCATCGCCATACGAAAGCAGCATCACCAAACGAAAGAGGAATCGTCATACGAAAGAGGCATCACTATACGAAAAAGGCATCACTATACGAAAAAGGAATCACCATACGAAAGAGGCATCACCATACCAAGAGGCATCGCCATACGAAAGAGGCATCAGCATACGACAGAAGCATCACCATACGAAAGCGGCATCACTATACGAAAGAGGCATCACTATACGTAAGAGGAATCACCTTACAAAAGACGCATCGCAATTCGAAAGCGACATCATCTTACAAAAGAGGCATCAGCTTACGAAAGAGGAATCACCATACGAAAGCAGCATCACCATACGAAAAAGGCATCGCCATACAAGAGGCATCACTATACGAAAGAGGCATCACCATACGAAAGAGTAATCACCATACGAAAGAGGCATCACCATATGAAAGAGACATCACCATACGAGAGCGGCATCACCATACGAAAGAGGCATCGCCATACGAAAGACGCATCAGCATACGACAGAAGCATCACCATACGAAAGAGGAATCGCCATACGAAAGCGGCATCACCATACGAAAGAGGCATCACCATACGAAAGAGGCATTACCATACGAAATCTTGAAATAATCTTGACGTGATGAAAAATAAAATAAATAAGAGTTGTCAGAAGAAAATATAACTCGCCGGTGCGGGTTATAATAATTATCTCATAACATTAAAATTAAGATTCATAGTTTTGTAATGTGTTTTGGTACTAAAGAAACCCATGTAAAAGGCCAGGTCAATGTAATGGCACCAAACGAAAGTTCTTGTCATAAGGAATCTACATGTGAAATATCAAAGCTCTATCTCTAATGGTGGACAAGATATAGCCAAAGTCAAGGTTTTGAAAAGTAGACTACGGTCAAAGGTCAAGAGGCAAGATATGATGGCACCAAATGAAAGTTCTGTTCATAAGGGATCTACATGCAAAATACCAAAGTCTCATCTCCAATGGTTGAAAAGATATAGCCAAAGTTAGAATTTTTGAAAAGTAGATCAAAGTCCAAGGTCAAAGTCTCAAGGTCAAAAGTGATGGAAGCAAATAAAAGTTCTAGGGTGAGTTTTACTAAAGGTCGTATGCCCAAACGTAGACGTAAACTCCGCTAAGAAATATCTGTCTCCTCCCTAAAGAGTTCCAAACGTAACGTACACCTTTTACAACGTTTACCAATCTAATTACGTATGAACGTAGACTTAAAGAAAAATTCAATTGACGTACATATAAATTTAGACAGAAAGTTTACGTCTACGTTTGGTCTTCGACCTTTAGTAAAACTCACTCCTGGTCCTGAAGAATCCCCACGTGAATTATCAAAGTCCTATCTATAATGACTGTTTACATAGCCCTGGTGAAAGTTTTCGAGATTAAGGTCATGAGGTAAAATGTAATGTCACCAAATGAAAGTTTTGGTTTTAAGGGATCTACATATGAGACGCAAAGTCCTACCTCTAACGATCCAATAGATATAGCCCGGGTTAATGTTTTTGAAAAAGTAGGTCAAAGTCCAAGGTCAAGGTAAGAAGTGATGGCACGAAATGAAAGTTATCGTCATGAGATATCTACATGTCAAATATCGAATTTCTATCTCTAATGGTTCAAAAGATAAAGCTTAGGTTAAAGTTTTTGAAAAGTAGGTCAAAGTCCAAGGTCAAGGTCACAAGTTCAATAGAGATGGCTTTAAATGAAAGCTCTGGT
This sequence comes from Pteria penguin, assembly GCA_035048485.1. Classification (NCBI taxonomy): domain Eukaryota; kingdom Metazoa; phylum Mollusca; class Bivalvia; order Pterioida; family Pteriidae; genus Pteria; species Pteria penguin. The sequence goes on along the minus strand of CM068588.1, from coordinate 8,476,122 downwards.
CATGAGGAATCATCTGGACTTGTGGAATATCTTAGTCACATCTCTTATGGTTCAGAAGCCACACTTCATGTTAAAGTTTTTCGGACGAGAGACGCCAGGGGTATGACATAGCTCCCGTTTGTCTCGGCAAGTGGGCTAAAAATGTAATTTAACACCCCTCCCCCTCCTGCATGGATTGTCCTCAGAAATTGTGGTCTCCTTTTGTCAATGCTCAATGTATCGCTCCTTTATTTCATGCTACACCACAAATAGTTCAACTACATCATTCATGTATATACATTATAGGTACATCGACAAGTCTCCTCATTTACCAAGACCAAGGATCGAACCTTCACTTGGCAGATACGCGAGGCTGACATTTTAAGTTTCAGAGCAGCATCATTTAATCCACTGCAACTGCCATTAACTCCACTCTAAATGATGCGCATATCAGACGTGAAAATAAGTATGCTTAATTAAGGAGGACAGGTTTCTCTTTTTGAATTGAAAAGGAAGCCAATTTCAACATTTCCTTCCCCCCTTCGTCTCAGCAGTACCACGCATTTTGCTTCAAGCTCCATTTAATCTTCTCCCGAGCAATACCAAAATTTTAAGGTATATCAGCTGCACAGCAATGCATGGGATAATCACCGTTATATGTAAGCGATATATTCGACAAAAACAAAAAATAAAACAAAATAAAAATAAAAACCGCTGGCAGTAGCTTCATTGTATTACAGACAGTATAGAGGCGCGGGTTCAGAAATAACTGGACCAGTCCTAATGGGCCATGACTTCCACAAAAATTTACAGAGCACAATTCTCTACCTTCATGCACATCTTCAGGTGCTACTTTCCATTTCTGACAGGTTTGGTGAAATTCCATTGAACGGTGTAGGAGTTGCGATGACAAACTATCGTACTGACAAGATGTCAAATAGAATTCGTAATATTTCTAACTTTAAAGGGCCATAACTACGTAAAAAATTTACAGAGCAGAATTTTCTCCCTTCATGCATATCTTCGTGTGCAACTCTTCATTCTGCTAGGTTTGGTGAAATTCCTTTGTACGGTATCAGAGTTGCGATGACAAACTATTGTCTACAGACAGCCGGACGGACATGGTGATTCCAGTATTGTTACGGGCGGGAGTGTTAATGAAATGTCCCCACTAAACAAAGTCTCCTCACTGGAGTTCTTCAATGCGGAGAGCAAATTTACTTACATGTATACACTGTCACAAAAGTTGTGTTTGCCGAATTTCGCAGCGAATCCAAACCCCGAGTAACCGGCAACATCTGGATCCACGGGTAAGCAAGGAAAAGGTGTTTAAAACGTGTTAATTAGAGTTCGTGATCGGTGCGACATAACCTTCCTGCCGTGTACCATATAGATACACGACGAATCTGGGAAGGATTATGAGTGAAAAAGGTTGGTTGATTTGTGTTTTACGTCGCTTTTAACAATTTTTCAGTTATATCGCGACATGGAAGCAAGAGGTAACCAACCCCTTACACATAGTGGCGCAATCCGGGAATCGAACCCGGATCGTCGGCGCCGCAAGCCAAGCGCTTAACCACAACACCAAGCCTGTCCCGAGAGTGAAGAAGGGACCGACTTCATTGTTTGAAACATTACTTTTAAAAGTTTTACACATCAATTTTACAGACTTTAACTAAAAAATCCAAAAATCTTCCAAGTATGTATAGAATTTTACTGGCTGGTTTTAATGGCACATTATCATTCTCCATTTTTGCCAAATTTATAAAATTCGTTTTGTTCTCTAGTCTGAGAAAGGCAGACTCCAGCATTACGTCGGACGTACATTCGCTCCGACATGACAAACAATCAGAAAAATCATGTCTGGTTCTAGACTTCTCTCATACCTGGTGCGTACGAGGCTTCTAAATACCAATTAATCGTTAACTTCGTCTAAGTGAAAAAATACACAAACACAAACATTCAGAATGCAACATTACTTTATAAATCTTATTTGAAAACAAAAAATATAAACTTTTTGTGAAAGTTCTATCACATTATTCATCCACTAAATACGGAATTCAATCAATGACAACCTGAATCACATCAGGGCAACGTGTATGGCGCAATGACAAAAAAAAAAAAATGGTTGACACAAAAATAATACTTTCCAGCTGATATTGTCAAACTGGACGAGACAGACAAAATTTATAACGACATTTTTCGATCTTCTTTTGCTAGAAAATAAATGACATGGAATGCACACTCGATGACTAGATACACATACATGAATCTTTAAATATAGAGGGAAGTAAGCACTTATTCATTAGAACACATTGAAAACGGGAATTGTGTAGTTGCAAAGTATGAAACGGGCATAATATCAAAAAATGAAAATAAAAAGTTTTAAGTACATGTAAATGTACTGACCATGCAGCATTATTATATAGCACAATTAGAAGTGGGCGTGGTTATGTGAAACCGAAAGTAACTATGAAAAGTATCTATACAAAACAAGAAAAGACGAGCACACTTCGATTAACGTCATTAATTTGAAGCCAAATTGTTAAAACCGAATGTCCCATAATTTACAAAGATTTCGATACAATAATATTTTTTTTAAATAAAACTTGTAATCTTTTGCATTAAATTGAATATTATGTTAAATATAAGGACAATGATTACTACAAAACTTGAACTGAACTTCTTTTATTTCAAGTGAGCACTAAAATTAGTAACTTTTTCCTATCTCAATACTTTTGCAACTATCAAAGAATATGCAGCAATATTACTGATTATGCACATTACCAATGGCGTTTGAATACATCAGCAAAAACAATAATTATGCAAAATTGATCTCCATTTGTAAATTTCTCTTCATAATAACAATAAACACGAAAACTAAGAAATGTCTGTATAATGTCGGACATGATTTCCAAAACAAATCAATATAATCAAGTTCAATCAATTAATAATGAAATATCCATTGTACGAGTTCATTTCACATCATAATAACACCCCCCCCCCCCACACACACACACAAGATCACAATAAATTTACAGAAATGCAAGTAGTTCAACATGTTTATCAAGTACAAATTTTAAGAATTCTCATTGTTTCATATCGATTCTTTATGACATAATGTCGAATAGAATTGTTCTTTCACAATGTAAAGTTATCTCCCTTGCTTCAGGGATGCGTTACCTTACAATAATCAATCACAATCAATAAATGGCGACAAACTGTATTCTTCTGTGAGAAACTGTTTCATTTTTAAGGTTGTATAAATTATGAATAAAGCTCACAACCATTAGTTAGTTGGTCTCATATGTAGTTTAGCAACTAGGTGGCGAATAGATGATTGGATTTTCTTTTACATAAACTTGTTTATTTCCACCGATCTGAAAATTAAGTTAATTGTGTCCAAATGAAGTAGGGGACGGTGTAGTATGTGTAACAAATATTCTGTTATTTATAATGACATACCCGAAATGACAATAATTTGCCAAAAATGCGAATATTCATTTTTAAAATCAATTTACAATCAAAATATTCTAAAATACATAAATGGAAAAAAATATAACAACCCCCAAACCAACATACTAAACAAAATTGCGTAAACTTTGTAAAGTGTATTATTCTTAACCCAAATAATTGCTATTTACGTGAAAAGGTACACAATAAATAAACTACCATCACAGAGCTGCATTTCAATGTGGAAACCAATAAACATTAAGATTAAGAAAGCGAGTTCTGCATGTATGATAACGACACACTGGACACTGTGCTAAATGCTGTACGGAGTGTTCTGCATTTGGAAAGGAGGAAAAAAACACACACACACACATAGCTTGTGTATGCTATATATATTGAATAGATGTTTAAGCAATACACCCCTCATTATGAAGTATCTTTTTTGCAATTACATTTATTTTATGACTTACGAAAGAATTTTCACAATGTTTGGAATTTTAGTATGCTTATACAGTCAAATATGAAAAGAGGGGAATACTTAGAATGACAGCTTTAGAAAATTGTCAATGTACACGTTGTTTTTCTTAACAGAGAGATCTATTATCCCAAGTACCTTATTCGTAAATATCATACGGCAAAAATCACGTTAACTAGAAAAGTCTACTTTCTATTTACTACATCTTCATGATCTCAACAGACTTTTTCCGATCTTAGATGATGTAAGGGACCTAATATCCGACAAAAGAACATTGGTGCAACTGTTTTATGACGATACTGCTTGGATTATGACATCACAGTAATATGACGCAAACCTGAGCTGCAAAACTTTATTTGTCCGATATTGCCTCTTATACCATGTAAAATCTTAAAAGGTCTATTATACTACAAAGATCTAAAGTAGCTTTTAACAATTTTGTTTAAACAAATCAAAATCTGCATTAGAACTTTCATTTTCCCACTCACTCTTGCTATTTTGTAAAACACCAAAACCCAGTGACTAATAAATTCAAACTCTTGCCATCCTTACTTGTTTATAGACTGAAAAACAAGCTGTGTTTTTGAAACACTAATGCCCTCGGCAGCAACAACGTCCAAAAAGTTATTTTAAACGTGAAGATCACTGTCAAGGTCAAAATGGCATCGTTCTTGGTGTCAATTGAAGAGCTTCATTAGTTGAGTATACATGTAAAATATGAAGTCTCTATCAATCACGGTCCAAAAGTTATTGCTAAGGTTAAAGTTGACAACAGACAAACACAGACGGACAGAGAGGAAAAAAAACAATATGCCCAGATCTATCGATCCGGGAGCATAATAACGTCCTTGCACAAAATTCATGCAAAACCGATTTACTAAAATCCCGTGTAATTTTCAATTCAGTGCCTATTATCTCCTTTAAAATCCATATACAAGAACAAGATCAGGGGAAAATGGCAATGTTTCTGTGTAATTTGAACTGCACTGTTCCATCTGAATGTCACGTGAAGGAAGAGGAAAAAATCCTCTATTAACAAACAACATAAGAAATTTATCCTTTACATATTCTTACACTTATTTGGATGGGCATGACCAGTGCTTTTGAAAATGAGCATATATTCTACCACTACATAAATCAAATAAAAAAAGTTTAAACAATAATTGATCGACACAAACTGATAAAGAAATTGAAGATTTAACATAATTTACTGGTAGTTTCTTATCTCTCAGATTCTAAATAATTATTGAATAATTTCTGAAAATAGATAAACCAAAATAAAAAGTTAAACACCCTCACAAATGCATTTTCTGATGATTTTCCCCTCTTTTCACAAAATCAGTATACACGAGAAAAATCTTTGCATATTCATGAACCTCATTTATATTTTGAACTTCTGTAAAAAAAAAATTCAACATATGTTGGGCTCAAAAAGCAGGCTTTTCAACAAAATAACATATAACATGATCACCTCCCTTCTGCTGTTCCTTAAATAAATAACAAAACCATTTTTCTAACCTTGTCTCCTGAAAAAGTATACAATGATTGCATAATCCATTTAACAGCAAAACATTTCAACATACAAACATTTCATTTACATAATAAATTATTCAAGAAAATAATTTCAGATCCTGAAGTCATTGATCCTCATTTTCTAGCCGAGAATGGTTTCACATGACCAACGGGTATACTGTTTAAATTCCCTGCTTTCCCTTGTAACCCATACTCTGGCAGAGATCTCTTTTCTCTGCCACTCCTCACACCCTGGAAAGCAACAGGCTGATTTTTCCTGGAGCCATAGCTCAGTGGAGCTTCTTTCAGCCTAAATGTTGAAAATGGAGGCAGCACTGTAGCCAGGTCTCCGTTACCATCTACAGAATCTATCTGCGTCTCCCCATCCTGTGTAAGATCTATATATTGTCTACTTGGACTTAAATGATTGGCCTTTTTCATGGCATAAGACTTCATGGTAAAGCTATCGGACTTGCATTCCTGTGTTTTGGGGTCAGGCGTAACAGTATCCATTTGAGATTTTGCACTTTCACATGTGGATATTGGAAATTCTTGGAGTCTATCATTATCAACATTTTCAGATGCCTTTAGAAACTTTTTATTTTGGGAGATATATTTTTCTGTGTACTCCTTTCTGAATTTTCTCATCATTTCAGTATTTGTTTCTTCAACATCTTTAAAATGAGTTTCTGTATTTGACACACAAGCAGTGGGATGTCTCAATGGATACGAACTTTCAGTATAGTATTTGGTTTCCTTGACCTTTGTATAAGGATCTTCATCTGTATTCATCATCTGACATGCTGCTCTAGCTACTGAACTGCTTGAACCATTTACTGGAGCAGTTTCTACTGCCAGATCTGTTTTCATAACAGGGATGTTACTCCCCAAAGCGGATGACTCTGGTTGGGAATGCAATGGATGTCCGACAGACGTTATAGATTTCATACAATCCGGACTATGGCATGATTGTTCTTTGACCTGAGTATCCTGCATTCCAAGAATGGATTGTCGCAACCGTACAAAATTTTCAAATTGATCAGTCGTCAAATCTGAAGTAGAACAAGGATGAGATGCAGTAAATGTGCGTGGCGTGAAAGTAGGAAACGGCAGAAAGCCAGGTGATGTGTACACAGGTTGTGGTAGAAATGGGGATTGACAAAATGGGAATATAGCTGGTAAACATGCCATTTGAGCAGCTGTATAGTTCTGAAACTGAGTCAGCAGCAGATTATTATCACGTGGCTGTAAATTTGGTAAATTGGTAATGAACGGTGATGGAGTAAGAGATGGTCTTAGGAACCTGTACTGATTCCAACACATTTCCCCTTGAGGAATAACTGGTATCTGACACTGTGGAGAAGCCAGATAAATACTTGAACTAGAAACTAATGGTGATACTTCCTGTGTATTACTCAAAGTGCTGGATTTAGAAATGATTTGTTCATGTTTTGTGTGCGATACTAATTGTAGGTCTTTCTCCACATTGTCTGGACTGCCTTTGACTGTATCTGTTGGCGATAGAATATTCTCCAATTGCGTGCTAACAATTTTTGGTCCAACGTAGGATGTGCTTACAGATGTAACACTATTACGACGATCATTTAATGGCACTGAAGACTTTGATACAATCAAAACACTTAAATCAGATCCATCAATTTTTGACACAACATTTTCAATCTCAGAATCCGAGATGCATTCTGCTCCATTCTGAGATATTTCCATCTCACTAGCTGTAAGTGTATCATCAGACTCATCACAGCTTTCTCCTTCAATTTTATCTGAAACAGCCGAGACAATTTCTCCAAGTTTATTCTCAGTGACTGAATAAATTTGTTGATGTTCCTCTTTTTCATTTAAAGACAAAATCATACTTGCAGTCTTCTTTCTCAGTACATCTTCCGGAGGCAGTAGGCTTATGTCTTTGTCAAATCTGTTCACTTTAGTATCATATTCTGTTTCTTGCACTACACCACCTTCAGTCCTGTTACTTGTATTGGAATTCGAGGAAGAAACGTGGTGGTCTATACCACGGTCTTCTTCAATCTGATCACAGCTGGGAGAATTGTCCGTTTCATCGATTAAGCCACAACTTGATATCTCAATCACATTTCCCATGGGAATATCATTGATGTCCAAAATACCAGAAGAAAACATAGCTTCCTCCAAAGGATCTTCGGACTTCTGCAACTCCTGATTACAAGAAAATTTTGACTGACAAAGACCATCAGAGCAGAGGTCACAGCTTTGTACCTGATTATACTGATCCCCAGCTGTGTCTACAGAGGTTGTGTTTGAATCTTCAATGGCAAAGACAGATATAATGTCTTCAAGTTGCTGGTCAGTAGCAAAAATTATCTCTTGGAAATTATGGTCCTCCACATTGAGAGTGGAGTCTGCATTAATGGTCAGGATTGCTTGGTGGTTCACGTCTACTGCAGCAGATCCTGTACCTATAATTTCTACATATGCTTCGGTTTCAGAGGTTTGAACTGTTTCTTTAGAGTACCTGACCAATGACTCATTCTCCAATGAGACTTCATTTACTCCTTTTATGGACAAATCAACAGGTTTTTGACTAACACTGTCGTCCAAAATCTGTTCTGAGTCAGAGCTTGCAGAATTGCATTCACTGTAATTTGAATTTGAAAAGAGCATTGCGCAAGAAGCAGTATTTCCAGTCTCAGTATCATCCATACGAGCAAATTCTTTAGTACGAGATTCTTTCATCTCACTCGAGGCATTCTCCACAAACAATGTCTGAGAGTGTCTTAATGGCGAATTTTCCTTACGCTTCTCTTCAAGTACACATTGAAAATCTGGCATTCCATGTCCTTGATACCTTATACCATCAAGTGTTTTACCAGCCGGGTTTCGAATACCTTCATACATACTTTCATTGTTTGTAACAACAATTTCAGAGCCCTCTACTTGAATATGGCCGTAAAAGTCACTACCATCACCTACTACCATCTCTGAACATAGAGTTCCTCTTTCAATGTACACATTTTCTTTATCTACATCTTTTTTAAGAACATCATTCTTAGTCCAAAGAACTTGCGAATGATCCTCCATATTACTTAAATGTTTATCACCATGTCTTAGAATCTCCAAATTTTTGAAAACCACCTCTAACTTCTCTTCCTCTTTGTTCAATGTTTCTTTGTTAGGCACTTCTAAAACCATTTGCAGTTCCTCTTCCTTTTTGTTAAGTGTTTTCTCACCATGGTTTTTGCTAGGTGCCTCAGAAACCCCTAATTTCCTTTCTTGTTTGTTCAATGTTTCCTTATTTTGGTCCCTGCCAGATTCCTCAGAAACTACTTCTGATTTCTCGTTCATTTTGTTCATTATTTCTTTGTTTTGTCCATCGACAGGCACCAAAGGAATCTCTGATTTCTGTTTCCTATTGTTAGGCATTCCTTCACATTTGCTTTCACTTTCATTTTCACAAACAATATCCTTATTTTGGTCGTCTTCATTTACTTTATTTTTCACTTCTCCAATTTCCAATTTTTTAGAATCAGTTTCACCTATTTTGTCATTATCACATAGCACTTCACTCACTATGATGTTACAAGATGCAAGACCAAGAGTCACACACGAGAGTACTGTGTTCCTAATTTCTTCATCCTCCCTCTGTTTCATAGTGTCGATTCTGTTATATAATGCATCAGACGAGGTATCCTTTGCTTCTACATGAAATTCTGAATCCACAAAATCATTTGAATCCTCTTCTTCATTTTTGTAAATACTCATCAAGGACTTCTCGCCAATGTCTCGTAAAGAATTGAGCATATGTTTCTTTGGTGGTCTACTTAAACGGTCTCCTTTATGCATTCCACTGGATTTGCCTTCTTCAACTGATTCCACATCATTTACTAACATCACATCTGTTTCTTTGTTAATATCGATGGCAGTCACTTGTTGATTCTGATCTGAAAGTCGAGAGCAAACATTCTTGGTAATGTCCTGACTTGATTTATTATGCTTCTTCTCACTGGCACTCTCTTCCCACTTTTTGCATTCCATCAACTGTTCAGAATCACCATCTTTACCTTCAGTACAAGTTATTCCACAACAACCTACTGGCAACCCTTTGGATTTTTCTTGATTATTTCTATTACCCACTCTTTTAGCAATGAGATCTGTTTTCATATTGTCTTTTCTACTGAATTCATCATAATCATGATATTCCAAGTCAGATGTTCCACTTTGCACTTCGTCAACAACAACCCAATCTCCATGAAAACTTCCTTTAGAATTGTCCTTTTCACTTTCACTTTCAGATAATTCCATTCTACTTTCACGTTTAGACTGTGTAAGGGAGTCAATTTTGCAATTGCTAAATAGGTTACTTTCAATTTCTTTATTTTCTTTTAATCTTGATTTATTTTCACTTTTGCAAGACTTAAAACTTTTAAGATAATTTCGATCTTCTACTGGTTTCTTCACTACAGCTTTAGATCTGCATACATTACTCATTTTTCCATTCACCTTATCACTGATTAAAACTCCTTTTTTTAAAACATCCTTTTCTGACAAAATTCTAGGATCTTCTCCAAAAATTTCCACAGAAATAAGGCAGTCCAACATGTTTTCTCCAGCCTTGTATACTGAAAAATACATGAACATAAAATTTAATAGGATGTTGTTGCAATGCACCTTTCATACATATCATATAGCAAAATTAAAACAAAGTATGTTTTTGAAATGCTTATGCCCTCCCCTCATCAACAAGTGAGGATTAAGTCCAAGCTTGAAATTTATGCTAGCAAACTCGCAAAAAATCAAGTTGAATTTCATTTTTGTGAGTTGAATGAAAATAAAGAAACTCAAAAAAAGCCAAGATGTGTTTGTGAAACATGAATGCTTCAAACCGAAGTCCAACTAAGGCAAATTTTGATTTTGAAATGTAGGTAGATGGTCACAGTCAAGGTCATAAGGTTAATGACCTTGTTGTAGTTTGAAAAGGTTTTATGCCAAATTTTGCATATGGGAATGTAATTTCTACTTTTTCTTCAGAAAATTTCATAAAATGATTAAAAACCACTACTTTCACTAAAACAGCCATAAAATGCTATAACTAATCTGTATGGTCTTAAAAACAAATTTCCCATTTCATTTAATCTCAGGCCATGTAAAGTTAATTCTATGTTTCTCAGATAATTGAGTCTCAAAAAAGATGCAAGGAAGATTTTGAAAGGGAAATGCAGGGGTTGCAACCCTGCTTTGGTCAGAGAATTTTTAACAAAAAAATAGGGCATCGCTAACGGGTGCATACGCCCCCATCATGTTTAAATGTGGTCTACAAGCCACATCCTTTCATATGACACCATCACAACTTTTGTTCCCCCTTTAGATAAGGAGTAGAAGTCCATAAAACCTTTACGACTGTCCATTTTCCCAACCCTAGGGGCCTGACCCCAACTTTGAAACCCACATGCACAACTACAAGCCATATCCTTTCATATGACACCATCAAAACTTTTGTTTCCTTTTTTGTTAAGGAGGAGAAGTACGAACAAGCTTTTCTGACCCCGCCCATTTTTCCCCACCCCAAAGGCCTGACCCCAACTTTGAAACCCACATACACAACTACAACCCACATCCTTTCATATGACACCATCAAAACTTTTGTTCCCCCTTTAGATAAGGAGGAGAAGCCCTGACAAGCTTTTCCGACCCCATCCATTTTCCCCCACCCCAGGGGCCTGACCCCATCTTTGAAACCTACATGCACAACTACGAGCCACAAGCTTTCATATGACACCATCAAAACTTTTGTTCCCCCTTAAGTTAAAGAGGAAAAGCCAGGAAAACATTTCTGACCCCACCCATTTTCCCCCACCCCAAGGGCCTGACCCCAACTTTGAAACCCACATGCACAACTACAAGCCATATCCTTTCATATGACACCATCAAAACTTTTGTTCCCCCTTTAGTTAAGGAGGAGAAGCCCGGACAAGCTTTTCCAACACCGCCCATTTCCCCCCACCCCAGGGGCCCGACCCCAACTTTGAAACCCACATGCACAACTACAAGCCACAACCTTTCATATGACTCCATCAAAACCTTTGTTCCCCATTTAGTTAAAGAGGAAAAGCCAGGAAAACATTTCCAACCCCACCCATTTTCCCCCACCCCAGGGGCCTGACCCCAACTTTGAAACCCACATGCACAACTACAAGCCATATCCTTTCATATGAACCATCAAAACTTTTGTTCCCCCTTTAGTTAAGGAGGAGAAGCCCGGACAAGCTTTTCCAACACCGCCCATTTCCCCCCACCCCAACTTTGAAACCCACATGCACAACTACGAGCCACAACCTTTCATATGACACCATAAAAAGTTTTGTTCCCCCTTTAGTTAAGGAGGAGAAGCCAGGAAAACCTTTCCGACCCCGCCCATTCTCCCCCACCCCAAGGGCCTGACCCCAACTTTGAAACCCACATGCACAACTACAAGCCACATCCTTTCATATGACACCATCAAAACTTTTGTTCCCCCTTTAGTTAAGGAGAAGAAGCCCGGACAAGCTTTTCCGACCCAGCCCATTTTCCCCCACCCCAGGGGCCTGACCCCAACTTTGAAACCCACATGCACAACTACAATCTACACCCTTTCATATGACACCGGACGGACAGACGGACAGAAAGCGGTATAGCATAATACGCCCACATTTTTAAATGTGGGTGTATAAAAAAAGGTCATTTTCGACCAGTTTTAGGGCTGCAATACCAACATCCCTCTCTTTCCTGACCAAATAGTGCAAACACTAGTCATGGAAGACCCCTCTCCCCTTTCAAAAGTTTCTACATCTGCCTTTGAGTACTATTCTGAAGTGAATGAAATCTTCCTCTTGGCAAAGCAAATATTGATATGCAGCTCCTATTTTTTGGAGTGCACGGCTATTTCTTCCTTAAAATTATCTTTAATGCATAGAAGAAAGCTATCTTTCTCCCCCTGACCATCGTTATTATGGGAAACTTTCAAGTAAAGCCATAAACACGTTTTTTGGTTGACTGGTGTTTTATGTCGCTTTCAACAATTTTTCAGTTATATCGTGACATGGAAGCAGGAGGTAACCAACCTCTTAAACATAGTGGCGCAACCCGGGAATCGAACCCGGATTGTTGGCGCCACAAGCCAAGAGCTTAACCACTACATTAAGCCTGCCCCTCGTTTTTTGGTAATAGCAATAGTGTTCTATAAACAGATATTTTAATTTTAACAATGGATCAAAATGGAGACACGGCAGCAAATTTTTCAGAAGTTGCAATAAATATGACTTGTCGGCGGCAAATTTGAGTGCGCCGTAGTGTCTGAGAAACATAGAATTAATTTCACATGGCCTTATTTATCATTTGTTTAAAAGGGAAATGTCTTACCATTCCTCTGGTCAGTGTTCAGCTCTAATGGCTGGAGGACATAGTCCACTTTCTTGACTTCTTTTTCAACCAGTGCTGGAGCAAGAACCTCATTTGATGAATGCCACAGCATATTAGCTAATTGCTCAGAACTCGATAATCTTCTGTTCTGAAGTGAGTCAAATCTATTTCTCAAATCTGATGTTTCCTCACACCTGAATACTTCCATAGAGCTGTTACTGTCTTCAGCAAATGATTCTGCCCTAGAGTAACGACAAAACTCATTCATTGAATTTTCATCTTTCCCAGCTGTCTTCATTCTCGTATTTGCTTCCAATAGTAAGCTTGGAGAGAGACTACTTTGGGAAGTTTTCAGTTCTCTCGAATCTGTGCTAACGGATAATCTATTTGTCAAATGCATAGAGGACTGCATATTGATTTTTGATGTCGCTATATTCTTCATCTTAATTTTCCTATTTTCAAACTCCTGGTCTGATGAAACATTCTTTTCTTGTTCCGATTTCAACTTATTGATCACGAATCTGAGATCGGGGTTATTATTTGAATCATCCTTTGAAGCCATCGGTAGAGTGGAAGGATAAATAACATCTTCTCTCCAGCTATCATCTGAAAGAAATCAAAACATTAGGTTGTCCCTTCTCAAAATCTAACTCTGAAGGAAAACAACTTGGGTATTGCTTCATACCAACTAGAAACCTAGAAACATAATCCCCCAGCAAAGTTTGTGGGGGTGTAATTATTTCACCTTTATCACCATTCAAGGAGGCTAGACTGATGGAATGGAAGACTTAGGATTACCCAGAGAAAACATAAGCCTTGGAAATTATGCACTGTCTTACCTTATCCTTTGATTTATTTAATTATTCATAACCACCAGAGTTGTGCTTCTTATTAGAGTGTTGCATTTCCTAAGTTTACAAGCAACTAGTAACCATGCAAATAAAAGCCTTGATACTGGGCCAATCTTTTAATTTTCCCACTATGGCACATAAATGTAAACCATCATTGTTTGCAAAAGGAGACTTTTAGCCTGTACAAGCAGCATCCAATACAAAGAGCGATAACTTCAACGAAGTGTGTCAAAAATGACAAAATTTAAACTTGATCCATAGGTGTTGGTAATTAACATGTGTAACAAGTTTCAGTTCAATAGTAAAGGATATGTGGAGGCAAGAAAGAAAACATTTTTACATCTACAGACAGACAACCTGATGCAGTACCTCCCCCCCCCCTCCACCCCCACATGGGTATAAACATTACATATAACTAGAGCTTACCTGTTGCCGAGGCAACAGGGCGGGTCTTCCTCTCTCGAAAGAAATAAGAAAAATAAGTAGATAGAAAGAAGGAAAGAAAGAAAAAAGATCAGGAGAATGACTTAAATGTACTTTACACACAAAAATCCCCCCCCCCCCAAAAAAAAATCCTCAAGCAATCAAATTAATTAATAGTTAAAATTGAAAAAAGTATTATCTAAAGGAAATAAATCGAAAATCAAGTTAAAGAAATCATACATATTACGGCTCTCCATTATAACAGTCGATTAAACATTCCACGGACAAAGCGCCGTAACTCTCGATTGAATTAATCGCGACTGAATTAATCGCGAGTTACTGCGCTTTCCCAGTGACTATCATACACATTTGAAGTCGGTATTTAGCAAGGGAAATTCACCGCGCTTCTCTTAGATGTAATCCCGACGCTCGGACAAGATTTTTTTATTGCCTTGTTCATCAGTAGCGGGTAGAGTGCAAAAAATGTGATTTTTGTTTAAGAATTCGAATTCAAAATACATTCTCAAACTCTCCTTTTTATACTTTGTTAATACGACAAATAAGAAAAAACATGAAAGTTACGCAAATAAGGTATTTTTTTTTTAAAATCCTTTAAATCGCTCACTTTCAAATACTGAGAAACATGTTTCATACTGAAATCGGTACGGAAAATCGTTTGGTGAAGTTCTGGAAACGATAAGACTAAAAATAAAATGTTTTTGCAAATTACGTAATTATTTAAAAACTTTAAATTGAAATAGCGGCCAAACTAAAAAAGATAGATATTATCGGCCGATAAATTTTTTAAAGATATGAACCTAGAGAAATTGACAGATAAAATTTAAATACTCCAGCATTTAAAATAAAGCTGTATGGCGGAGAATTAAAAATTTTACTCATTGTTATGTAATGTTTTTGAAAACTTTTATTTTTGATTTTTTTTTTTATTAAACGGGTAATGATGTCTCTGAGAGTCTATAACTATAGTATAAAATTTGTACATAAATCCGTTTTTCAGAAAATGGAATTGAAAAATCGGGGTAAAATTTCGGCGATTTAAGACCCTTTCTCGATAGGGTCTACGCACGCTAGAGGGAAGGGGGCAAATATTTCGATGTTTTTGAAAATATCATTTAAAAGAGTAAACCCTTCTCACGTGCTGTATGGTTTTTTCTTGATCATATGACGAAAAATAAGCAAGTTATGAAGCAATTACGTAACTAACCAAATGTGTGAAAATTTTAAATTTCTCAATTAAAAATGGATAAAAAATATTTTAAAAACCTCTTACACTATGAAATTGACATTCTAAATCGTTTTGTAATATTTTTTTAACGCTAAAACCTAAAATAAAAAAGTTTTAAAGTTACGTAATCAGTTTAAAAACTTTAAACACAAATAGCGCCTTTACCGTAAAAGTTACGTAATCGGCGTTAAGTTGGTTGTCAGGATCTACACCTGTACAACATTATAAAGAAAATTTGGGGAGTCTACCTTAAATAATAAACATTTTATTTGAGAAAATTTAAAACCTTCTCAAAAATGAATTTAAAATTTTGAAATAACTGTTTTTACCCTTATATTGACCCTCCAAATTGTTTGGTAATATTTTTGCAGCCCTAAAGCTTAAAATAAAAGTTTTTTGAAATTACGTAATAAGTTGAAAATTTTAAACTCTTATAGTGCCTTAACTATAATAGTTACCTAATCGGCGTTTATTTGATTGTCAAGAACTACACCTGTACAACATCATACAGAAAATTTCAGGAATCTAGCTTGCATAATAAAAGTTAGATTTGAGAGATTTTAAAAATTACACATTGTTATATAATTTTAATTAGAATTTGAATTTTAGCAAAATTTTCTTTTAACTCTATCAGGTTTTGCTTTTTTAGTAAGAAAAAGAGAACAAAAGTGTTGACAGTGAAGCCGTTTCTAGAAAAAGTGCTAAGAATAAAAATAATTATAATAATAATAATAATAATAATAATAACAAATGTAAAGAAAAAACCTCACAATAACAGAAGGGTCTTCCGATGGAATCGGAAGACCTTAAATATGACAAGCGTAACCACCTGTTGATTGTGTATTAGAGGCTAATTTAATCAGTCTTGACTGCACTGACTCCTTAGGTGAATCTTGTTTCTGCTCTTTACTGTTCCTTGTCTGTAATGAAGAAGATATTTTCTTCAGGCAACAATTTTTAAAAATTTTACAAACTTTATTTCAAAGGTTACATTTTCATTTATTAATGCAAGTTTGAATTTTGAGGCAAAAAAAGCTATTTTAACAAAATATTTGTTTTGATACTACTTTCAATAATTTTTCACCCATTCTTTAGTAATGCAAATAAGAATGTTCAGTTCACTAACCTGTATATCTTCCTTTGTATAGATGTTCTGTTCGGTATTATAATCCTCATCTTCTACACTGCCTTCCATCATTTTCTCTATAAGGTCAGCTTTCCTCTTCCTCTCCTCAAAGTCTGGAATAGCATCCTCTGTAAAATCCTCATTATCCTCTTCCTCACTAAAACCACAACCATATATATATTATCTCAGTCCTTAACTATGGAGCAATAAATACTGAATAATACCAAATTCATTACGAGAGTATCAATAAAACTGATGGATGCTCCCCAAACGGCAGTTATATTTATAGTGCTGAAAACTGATGACTCAATTCGTATACAAAAAATTGGTAAAACTGATGGAAGTTCCAAGAAGCACAGCAATAATGATGGAAATGAATGACTCAATATACAGAAAATCATTTTTTCGCACCGGAGATCGACTAATCCCGTTTTTTATCAGTACTGGAAAATTCTATCCGGAACACTTTGTATCTTTCCACGCGTCGTCTGCATTGCTTACAAACAAATGCAGAATACTTGATTTTTATTACAACATATTAGATTTTGTGTGTTATCGTTAAATTTAAAGTTGAAAAATCCTATCAAAATATAAAGTTTCTTCATGCATATCATGGTGTTTTATTTTATTGCCGTGGACTATCTTTTTACTCAATCAGTGATTTGGCCATCAAAGGAAGTAAACAAAAACATTAGAAATAGCTATAGCCTACATCGAGCTGCTGAGGTGCGAGAAAAATAATCAAGTATTAGTTTGAGTTCCAGACAGAAAAAGATCAGTCGAGGGTTGGATGAATCAACGAATCTCAACCGAGGCGTTGGCCGAGGTTGAGATATGTTGATTCATCCAGCCCGAGACTCGGCCAACACCTCGGTTGAGATTTGTTGATTCATCCAACCCTCGACTGATCTTTTTCTGTCTGGAACTCAAACTAATACTTGATTATTTTTCTCGCACCTCAGCAACTCGATGTAGGCTATAGCTATTTTTCAAATCTCAATGTATCATATGGATATCCAATTGAATCAACTGTAGAACAACAAGTAATCACAGTATCTTAAACTAAAATGAATAAGCTTGGCCTTGATTAGTTATGAAATAAAACTTTTTTTATTGTGACCTTGACCTTTCAGAAATGACCTTGAGTGACCTTTGTCCAAAAGCCCTTAACCTAAATAACATTTTGGTGAAGTATGATCAAATTCTGTTGAAAGGTGTGGGAGATACAAGTACTTCATGGTCATAGTTAATAAGTGACCTTGACCTTTCAGAAATGACCTTGAATGACCTTTGTCCAAAAGCCCTTAATCTAAATAATATTTTGGTGAAGTATGATCAAATTCTGATGAAAGGTATAGGAGATAGGAGCTCGGACAGACAGACAGACAAACAGACAGACGACAGCGACTATATGTTCCCCCAAAATTTTTCGGGGACCATAATTAAAATTATCGATGAGTAATGTAATTGAGATGACCATACTTGTCTCGATACAGTATTTGTCAAACAAAAACAAAACAGAATAGTAGGAAGTTCTAAACAACATTGTAATCTTGAACCGAGTCACTCAAGCTTAAAATCAAGGTCATGGACTACTTAACCAGATGCGGACATGGACTACTTAACCAGATGTGGACATGGACACCAAGGGTAGAGCATAAGCCTCTCTCAACTTCATCAAGGTGAGCTAAATACAAAATCTCCTTAACAAATAATACCATTATGCATTGGACAGTAAGCATTGCATTTTTACTAAAAATATCATGAATATGGTGGAATTCAAATCCAACACCTCACTGCAAGCTAAATTCACTTTACAATTCCCTGATATTCAGCTTAAAATTTTACTGCTACATAGAACTGTTAAAGAAGAGAAAATTTCCAACTGATAATAAGCTAACCTGTCTGGTAGAGCAATTGGGACTTCTGATCGTTTGAATTTGTAGTTAGCAAACCTAGGAGGTGTACAATATCTGATAGGCAGTATCTTTTGGCCTTGATGCTGCTGTCGATACGACTCTGTGGTGAGGTCCTGCATGAGTTCTCTCAGCGAACTGAAATTTATTTTTATGAATAACTCGGATCATTCAAGCACAGTTGAGATTGAAGGAGAAATTACATTTGCACTTTCAAGATGGCAACAATTGCTGCTGTATGGATTATATTATGCTATTATTTCAAATCAGTTTGTCATGTTTCAGTGGTAGAGCATTTCCATGAAGATGCGTTAAATCGCTACAAAAGTGAGGGAGGATCACATGTAAGACTATATGGACTTCTATAAAGAAAATTAACAAACCCCAATCTGAACCACAGGATCAGAAACCAGAACCAAAATTGCACATGCATAACTACTTTTAAAACTAGTTTTTAACCAGTAGAGTTTAAAACCAATTCCACTTTCCCATTTTTAGTAAAAGAAAGGTAAGCTTTTAAATCCATCCCTAGATCCACTCGATCAGATCTTGCTAAAAACTACATTTGTACCATCAAGTTTGACAAGAATCCTAATGAAGGTTAAAGATCTGAAATCTGAAATGTTTGCATACCATGCATTATGGATGACACTAAGCAACAGACGAAAGTGGATTAAAACAGGTAATTAAGCTGAGGGATCGAGAGTATATATCAAGTACTGAAGTCGCTAATAAATTAATTCAGCAAATTTTCAGCCCTGCAGTATTCTCATACATTTGAATCAATACAAAGAGCAGACAGTCGGGGACATTCAAAGTCTGATAGTTCAGCAATCATAAAGTATTATGAAGACAGGATACAGATTTAGTGACATACAATAGGCATTAGAATTAAGAAGGTATCATAACATGTACCAGTGATAATGCTTTACTGCATATTTGTCTATTAATATGGTACATGTATATACAGTGTTCAACATGTTCTAGAAAATTTCACCTGTATTAAGACAACATCTGATGTGCACATTTCAAATAATGATCTGCCACCAACCGTATCTACTAAAGGGAAGCTAAGGATTTTGAACATTTCAAACAAAATTTAGGACAACAGCATCTAATAACAATACCAGCTAAAGGACACACACAAGGCAAAAGCTTGAACAGATATCTAAACCTGTTGTCTTCTTCTAACAAAGCTGACAATCCAACATATCTGTCATTATTAGCGTTGATGATTTACATTCAAAACTCACTTGTAAGCCACATCAAATGACCAGGAGTTTTTCTTCTTTCGTTTCTCTTCTTTCTTGTATGGATGAAACTGTCGTCCTTGTCTAGCAGCTCTGGAACTAGTTCGGGTCGGCCCACTCTACAACAATGAGCAAAACATGAAAAGAATATTTGATTTCTCTGACAAGTTTCAGTTTGTCTGATTCTTGTTTTACCTCACACCAAGGTTACTGCAATTACATAAATGACGGCAGCTGTCTGACGCAATGCACACAAATACCTATGCAATGGACCCATTCAAAGCAGTGAGGGATCTTTTACAGTCCACAAGACCTAAGTTTTTCACCGTTCTATCCAAAAGACGGGGCACCAACCAGCTACAAGCAGGACTCAAACCCTGAAACTTTTGGTCATGTGCTTAGAATCTCACTGATGGAGCTACGCAAGCTCTCTCTGACAATTACAAATATATTTACTTAATTGCAAGTCAAGATAAAACCATAAAAGTAAGAGCTAACTATTTTTAAATACACCAATTTCATCTTTTTGACTACAATAATTACCTTTCAACAATAGACACTATTATAATAATACCTTTGTTTCTTTATCTGCCTCTTTAGATGTACCCTGAGGCATCTTTTCCTTTCGTATTGGCAGCTCTTGCAATGCAGACATCTGTTTATCACCTATGCTCTCCTTTTTGGTCTTTAGTTTATCTTCTATCTCCTTGACTGCACATAATTCTTTGCTCTTTTCTGCAAGGATAATCTTGTTAGGTAAATTTATTCTGTCAGATTCAGTAGTCATAACTGTTGATAGTTGTGTATTATTTGAGATCTTACTCTTAGACTTTGATTTTGTTTCTGATGTATCAGTCTTTTTATCTGTGATGCTGCATGCTTTCAAATGCATATTAGATTGTTTTGCAAATCCTTGCACTTGAGCAGCTTTCTTCCACTCCTGGATAGTTGTACTGGACTCTCCTACCACCAATGTAGATCCTTTCTCTTGACCAGATTTCTTCGACTCCTGGACATTTTTATTTGATTCTCTAACCATCAATGTAGACTCCTTTTCTTGGACATTTTTCTGCACCTCCTGGACACTTTTCTTGGACTCCCTCACTCCTAATATAGATTCTTTATCTTGAATGATTTTCTTTGACTTCTGCACAGTTTTCTCTGACTCCCTTACTACCACTATAGATGTTTTCCTTTGGACAGCTTTCTTCAAGTCTTGCTCAGTTTTCTTCAGCTCCATTACTGCTATTGTAGATCCTTTCTCTTGGGGAGTTTCTGACTCCTGGGCAGTTGTCTTTAACTCCCTTACTGCAGTTGTAGATGTTTTCTCTTGGGAAGTTTTCAACTCTTTGGCAGTTGTCTTTGACTCCCTTACTGCTGATGTAGATCCTGTTTCTTGGGGAGTTTTCGACTCCTGGACAGTTGTCTCTGACTCCCTTATTGCCAATGTATATTCTTTCTCTTGGGGAGTTTCTGACTTTTGGACAGTTGTCTTTGACTCCCTTTCTGCCAATGTACATCCTTTCACTTGGGGAATTTTCACTGGCTCCTGTACTGTTGTCTTTGACTCCCTTACTGCCAATTTACATCCTTTCCCTCTGTGAGTTTTTATTGGCTCCTGAACAGTTTTACTTGACTCCCCTAAAGTAAATGTAGATCCCTTCTCTTGGACAGTATCTGACTCCTGGACAGCTGTCTTTGACTCCCTTACCGCTAATATTGATACCTTATCTTGGAACGCTGTCTTTGACTCATGGACAACTTTATTTGACTCCGGTACTACCAATGTGGATCCTTTCCCTTGGTTAATCTCCTTTGATTTGCCTACTGCCAATGTAGATCTTTTCTCTTGGGTACCCTCCTTCCATTCGCCTACTGCTAATGTAGATCCTTTCCCTTGGTTACCCTCCTTCGACTTGCCTACTGCCAATGTAGATCCTTTCCCTTGGTTACCCTCCTTCGATTCATCTACTGCCAATGTAGATCCTTTCCCTTGGTTACCCTCCTTCGATTTGCCAACTGCCAATGTAGATCCTTTCCCTTGGTTAACCTCCTTTGATTCGCCTACTGCCAATGCAGATCCTTTCCCTTGGTTAACCTCCTTCGATTCGCATACTGCCAATGTAGATCCTTTCCCTTGGTTAGCCTCCTTCGATTCACCTATTGCCAATGCAGATCCTTTCCCTTGGTTAGCCTCCTTTGATCTGCCTACTGCCAATGTAGATCCTTTTTCTTGATTAGCCTTCTTTGATTCACCTACTGTCAATGCCTTCGACTGCCATAAATCGGAAAAACCTTTGATGCACAGAGCTGGTGGAAAGCTTGAAGTTATCCCATGTGCAGTTACTACTGTTGATTGCATCTGCTGTGTTGCAGAGTTTGACAACGGCTCTCTACCTCCAACTGAAATCTTGGAAGTTTCTTGTAATGGCTTAATTACAGAATTCATGGAGACTGATAACTTCATATTTCGTGTACTGTCTTGTTGTTGCAATGTTGTTGCTACTGTTTCTTCAGTTTTTGATGTTTCAGCACCAGTTGTAATTTTTTTCCATTTATTTTCTACAGCAATGTCTTGTTGAGACAGTATGGTGTGTTCAGATTTACATTTAGCATTATAACTAGTACCATGCAAGGCAGTTTTTGATACGTTTGATTCCAATGGTACATTCATTGGAAATTTTGGCAAGTTTGGTGTCTGTTTTGGTACATTCAGTGGAAATTTTGGTACATTTGGTGGCTCTATTGGTACAACTTGTGGCTCTTTTGGAGCATTAATTAAGCTATTTGGTATCTTCTGAGGTTCTTTTGGTACATTTAAAGGATCATTAGATACAGTCAAAACATTTTTGTCATTTCCATTTGATGCAGTGGATGAATTTTTTTTTTCAAATTTATTTTCCAATACATCAAATTTTGGGAGTATCACTTTCAATACTTTTTCTGTTTCAAAATTTTGTTTTTTGACCAATGACTTTGCACTGGACCGATTCACAGTCGATATAGATTTCTTCAAATTGTTAGAATCTGGTCCTCGAATTGGAGAAATTGCTTTTTTCGATTTTTGCTTTTTCTTTGCAATATTACTTTCATCATTCTCTGCAATGTTCTTCATTTTTTCTGCAGTAATCATTTGATCTGTTTGTTCTTTATTACACTGCACCGACTGTTCAGTGTTTCCCCTTTCCTCTACAGAGACATTTGACATGCGTTTGTTTTTAAGTAAATGTCTTAAATCAGTAGATGGCAGTTCTTGGTGAGTTTTCTCCTCTTCATCAGAAGCTTTAATCATCTTAGTACCACAACTTGTATCTGTTGATGGGGTATCACATAAATTTGCATCAGAGTCACCAATCTCCTCTAGCGTTTCTGGAGAAATAAGTACTCTTCTTTTTCCAAACCCTTCAGTTTCAGTGGTTACATCACTTTCTGAGGTCACTTCAAACTTCAATTCCTCTAAGTGGAATTCGGCCATCTCCAAGTTATCCACTTCAACATCTAAAAGATCTAATGGGACCTCATCTTCCTGATCCTGCCGACCAGACAATAGACTTTTTCCTGAATCATCGGCATACATAAAACTGTCTTCTATTTGGATCACCTCCGTATTCTCAAGAGAATCTGCAAAGTTACCCTCATTTGAAGTAGCTTCTGCATTATGGGAGTCATTAGTCGAGTTTACCTCTCTGGCAATCACGTCAGTCTCTTGTACAGAACAATCCACATCATCACTAATGGTCTGCAAATCATCCAGTCCTTCCTTTATCATTTGCAGCTGTTTTTCAATGTCATTTTCAAACTTTTCCTGAGAAGATGACAAACTGATTTGGGAACTGTCTTCTTCCATTATATCCCCCGGAAGTTGCAATCTTGATTCAGCACATGGTTTCGTTTCTGAAACACTTTGGTCAACATTAAAAATTTCATCCTCAGAGAGCTTCAGCAAATCTTTCATTGGTGTATTATTTCTTTCTTCATCAATTTTTCTTGAAAAATTTACTCCATTTCCAGAATTTACAATGATTTCAGAATTTTTAGTTTTATAATCAAGTGTGGGTATTTTCAAATCCTGAATAGTTCCACTGCTTTCTGTCTCTCTAGAACTTGTTATTAAAGTGACCCCTGGAATTTTTAAATTGTCCCCTTTTTCACAAGGATATACAATGGTGTTTTTCCAATCATCTCCCTTTTCACATAAACACAATAAATCAAGCTCTGGAGCTCTCAAATTGTCACCTTTTTCACATGGATGTTCAATGGTGTTTCGTACACCATCTCCCTTATCAGAATTACTCAATACATCATGCTCTGAAATTTTCACATTTTTCATAGTGTCTCTGATAATGCTCTTTCTTGGACTCGTAACAATTAAAGTAAGTCCTGGTATTTCTACAATGTCCCTATTGCCATACCCAATTCTTGAATAATCTCCCTTGTCAGGGATTTCTAAGAAATTTGATTCAAATATATAATCACTTTCATTTACACTAGGTTCCAAAGTCACCAAATTATCTGATTGTCTTCTTTTCTTGACTGAACACTCCAGTAGATTTCCCTCCTTTTCTCTCCAGTCTTCCTTTTGGGACAAATCCTGATCTTGACTTTGACTTACTTCTGGGGCACTGTTAACACCTAGAATTGTCTTCCCTGGGCATACCTGTCTCTCTGACTCTACTGCAATAATATCTTCATTGTACGTTACTCTGACGTCTTTATGACATGCACGGCTTGCGTCTTCTACAAATGATCTGCTGATATTATCAGCATCTTCCTTTTCTGCAGTAGAATCCTTATTTGTATCCCTCACAACAGAGTATTTTGAAATGTTACTTTCTTGTGATATAACTTTGCTTTTATCACTCTTGAAATCAGTGCCATATTCAGAAGGAAGATTGCAAACTTCATTCTCCCAGTTCTGTATTTTGATTCTATCGTCACTGGATTCCACGCCCTTAATGCTGGATTCTGTGTCTTCATTTATAAGTCTTTCATAGCAGATGTTTTTGTTTCCAGTGTGAATGATCATCTGAACCAGTGAGTTCAGTTCTCTTTCCTCTTTTGATAGGGTACAGTCTATTGGTCTGAAAAATATCAAATAGTCAGCCATATACTCTGACGTTTATGTGTTAAATCATTCTTGCTGGAATTTTAAAAATAGCAATGTGATATCAATTATCAGAGACAGAGGTGACTTGGGTAATTATACATCGAATATGACGACATTCAGTAGTTATAGCATTGAAATTCAAATCGCTAGTGAAAATTATATGATCAATCTGAAAATTTATGAATCTTTCAAATTTGTATATTAATATGCATTATGATTACATTTTAAACAGTTGTAACCATGGTAACAATGGATTACGGTGCAGTGCTGTAAATACTGGGATATCTTGAAATACAATAAATATACGTGTAAACTGAATAATCATAATATTCTTACCCATGTAAAGACTGCATAATTAGTTGTTCTAATGAAATCCATTTATACATCGATTTAACATCTGCATCGTTGGCTACTGTGATCCGTAACTCCTTGTCACTTTTACCTGCCAATTCGACAGCCCTGCAAGGGTCCGGAACAAAAACTGGATCCACAATTTCCAGATCCGTTAAAGCTCCATGAACTATGTTGGCATCCAGATCTGGGTGAACACTAAACACCGTATGAATCCTTTCTTTGCCAGTTAATGAATGAGAGGCATTCAGATTTTTAGAGTCTGTCTGGAAGCTGTATTTTCCAATGGTGAATTTCTCATGGAATTTATTATTGTTAAATTTTTCATAACAGAGGCCACTTTTGCCTGCAGAGTTGCTCTCAGAAGATTTAGTGTTGTTTAACGTTGAACTTTTCAAATCAGTATCACTGATGTCATTTTTGTCTGCGGTATTTAACACAAAATCTTTGTTCTTTATGTCAGGAATAGAATCTGTGAACACATCATCATCAAGCTCTTCGGCTACATAGGGTACCGGTAGGTCTAACGGCTCAGCCTCCAGAAGAACATCAGCAGAAGATTTCCGTAAACAAGCATTTGCCACAATTTTTTTCTTACTCTTTCTCACATTTTTCATTACTGAATTCATAATGAAGTCGACACTGTTTCTAGAGTTTCTACGTTTTGAAACCTTGGAACCAGCTTCAACTGACCCGTTTCTTGGCTTTTCATCAAACTCAGCTGAACAGTTTTTCTTATCAAAGAATGTATCACTGTTGTTACCTTCATTGTCTTTGCCATGATCAAGTAGACTAACTTGTGTATTAACATGAGGTAGTTTCTGGTTGATAGATCCAATGTCACATGACAAAGACTCTCCTTTACTATTGGCAACAAGAAGTTTTTCACTTTCACATTTACAACACGACATTGAACAGTGTGGACAGCTACGGGTAGCCTTTGACCCCAAGACATTTTTCTTCTTTGGAATCTTTGGTATTTTGGCAAGAAATGATATCTCATCTTTTGTAACGATGCCACTGATGGTTACTGAAAGGGAAGAAAATGTACAAGAAACTTAGATTTCTATATACATGAAGATGCAAAAACCGCAGTGTTGGATGCACAACATTCAAAAGGGTAAAGCCATCAAACCTTCATGCTCATTTTACACAGCAGTGTAAAAATTGTCATAAATTTGTTAATATCATATTTACGTTCCCAACTTCTATTGACAACAGATTTACATTTACAATCATATGTTCTGTATTGCAACAGATAAATAATAAGGAGGACAGAAATCTTTTACGATATAAGGTCCCTTTGGAACATGCTTAAAACATAATTTCTTTCATGTATGGCAATAACAAAAAGATAGAATGTTTTGGATCTATCTTCCACCTTTTCCTTTACTCTAGGCTGCAATTCTAAGTCACTCAAATACTTATTCATTACATGCATACAAAATGGAAATTGCTAACATCTGGAGGTCAAACAAGGACATATATGTAACAATAAGATAATACTCCCTACATTTACGTGAGACTCGAAGCAGAATTTCTTTTTTATGTTTGCTGCCACACCAGAATTTAGGTATTCAATCCGTAGTAAGCTTCAAATGAACTTTACTTTTGTTTACGAAATTTGATATATGAAAATATTATGAAACTTTTCATCATGAGTCTTTCCTAAATTTTGGCTTTTATGTAAAAATATAAGGACAATATAGGTAACTCCTGTAAGGTTCCATACAGTACTGTATACTGACTTAAATTAAATCCCTACTTGGATAGAATAACATGATCTTCAAAAATCCTTTCAGTAAAAGGTTTTTATTTGTAAGATGCTTCTCAATGATAAATTAAATAATATCTATCAAGATCTAAGTGGTAAGCACTATGGCATGAATACCTTAATTTCTGGTGGAAACTGGTATCTAATGTTGGAGAAATAAAACTTTTCAAATTTATTGAAATAATTTATTTACACACAATAACTGACCATTTTAGCTATGTTAAGGAAGGAATACAATTAAATGTGTAACATTCATATAACTTTCAGATGTTAATTTGAATTTTGAACCATGCAACATGCATTGAATAATCAAAAAACCAATTCTCTGAAATCCTCTAACACAACGACCTAACTCATGCTTCAGAACTGTCTATAACCTCCTGTGTGTTACTGCATTTAATAAATCTACTTTCATACATACTACCTTATGCCACATCTATTCTACCACCTATAATAGCCAGTGTTTAAAGGTGGAGAATATCATGGAACATGACCTCTTTACAACCTGCTTTTGCCAGATACACCAACAGACTTTCTCATTTCTACAGACTCAAGTCCCCAACCAGGTAATTCAAGAACCATAAATTCCTGGGTCAGTCAGTTACCTCTTGTATCAAAACTCAATTGTACAGACACTTAATCAACGCCTTCACAAAAAGATGACAAAGTGATCCCCCAAGTGCTCCTATACTTCATAATTTAGTTGGTTGATTGATGTTTTACATCCTTTTCAACAATTTCTCAGTCATGGAAGCAGGAGGTAACCAACCTCTTTAACATAGTGGTACCACCGGGAAATCAAACCCAGATTGTTAGCACCGCAAGCCAAATGCCTAACCTCTACACCAACTGAAGAGTCGGAGGGAACACAGATACAATGTATCAAAATCAGTAACAAATTCTTTAACATGTGCAAGGACATGATGGGGTACGAAATTTATCTATTTTTATAAAAGTCAACTTCTTCCTGCTAAAATAAATCTCGCTGGCTTAGAACTTGTTTATATGGTCATTAAGGGGTTAAAATCAGTTTTCCATGAATGGTTTTTCTTAACACTGGTAACTTGGCATATATCTTAGCATCTCGTATCTTATCACATAGGACAAGATGATGTGTTTGTGAAGCAGTAATAATAACTGTTGCCAGGATACCCCGACATATCAGAAATCACAAGACACAAGGTAAAAACATTTTGGTTTCAGCTAATGTTACCAATGAAAAAGTCCATTCACAAGGAAATACCTATCTAATATATCAAAGCATATCTCTAACCCTTCCAAAGTAAATGGCCTATGTTATAGTAATGTCATAGTATGCAGACAGATAAAAAGATAAACTGACATACAGGAGAAAAATTATACCATCCTCACATCATCGTAAAAACTCTTCAGAGGAAACTGCTGAAATATCTAAAAGCATGCTTCTAATTCTAACGAGACCATTGATTATGCTAGTGAATGAACAAATGAACAAAAATTAGTATGAACCAGTTTAGTATAAACATTTGCAGGTCACCTTTGCTTTTGCTCTTCACTTTATTGGCATGAACCCACGATTTCACTTTCCGTTTTGGGCAACTGATAGATTTTTCATCTGCTTTGCTGCCATTATATACATATGTAAGCATAAGGTATTAGTGACCATGTTGATGACACTAAGTACAACAATATTGACATATATTCCATAGTGCAACATGTATTTCATACAGCACCATGTTTAAGTCTCCTACTAGAATTGATGAAACAGTATGTACCCTGGTCCCAGTCTCTATAAATTTCACTAAAGTTGATACTGTTTACCAAACACAAAATTCTTTGATGTTCCCTATACAGGGCTCGAATCAGTAAAAATTTTGGGTCATCAAATTGGTAAATTTAAAGAAAATTTGGACGACCTCCATTATATTTACTAAATTTTTAGGTTGCCAAAAGAGATTTTAGGTTGTTTTTTGGTGACTGGACCCTGCTTATAACAATTTCCATACATGGAAGCAAGCATTTGTCACCCTCTGATTTATCTAACAAGACTCTAAACAGTTACCCTGTATACTGTAACATCAATTCTATCCTTAAAATTTGGTAAGTGCAAAGGTGAAGGTCATAACACAAGACTTGAAATAAGTATTATCACATCCACAAAGAGGCAGAAACAAAAATTTTATCAAAATCTTAGCAGTAGTTAAGGGGAGAAAATGAAAATGTAAAAAGTTGACAGATGATCTGATGAGGAATGAACACAGTACAATTCATTTAGATCACTGATTCATGTTAGTTTGAAGCGGAATAGCAACACTTTTTAGCTCACCTGAGCCGAAGGCTCAAGTTAGTTTTTAGTCATCCGTCCGTCTTTAACTTTTTCACATTTTAGACTTCTTCTCTGGAACTGCATTGCAGATTTGGATCAAACTTTGTATATATGATGTACTCAAGGTCCCCTACAAAAGTGTGTTCGGGATCCAGATTCCCTAAGGGGTGGGGCGGGGCCAAAAGTGCCCAAAACGGTACCCCTCTTCAAAAATCCTCTCCTTCAGAACCAGTGCATAAATGGGGGAAACTAACTGCATTTTTACAATCTATAAATATGGGTTATCAAAAATTGTGTTCGGGGTTAAGATCCGTCAAATAGAAATTTACTGGTTTTTGACGTGTTTTTGGACTTAGTAATTTCAATGCAGAAAAGCGTCATGTTTTTCAGTTAATTGATATTGATGATTTCTTAATGACTATTTTGATCATAATTATGGTAAGGAATACTATTGTGAAAGGATTTTGTCAATATCTCAATTTTGGATTTTTTATGAATTTTTTAAGACTTCCAAGAAAAAAAGGGGGGGGGGGGGGGGGGGTGGTGGCCATTTTTCACATTTTCAACTTTTTCTGCAAAACTGTTGGAAGGATTTTAATAAATATTTATGTAGAAATAAATCACTTATGATTCCCTTCAAATTCTGTTGTTTTTGTCCAGACCTCTTTACAGGTGGCACCACTATAGTAAAAAAAAAACTACAAGTACGACCGCAATAGTTAAGAAATTTGAAATCTAGGCCAGTTTGACTGTAAATGAAATGAATGAAAGAATGAGTGAAAAAGTGTTGATATCGCACGATGAATAAAGGCTGGTCCTTCCGTGCCGCTTTTGATGGTAATACATGTAATGCAATCACATTGTAATAAGTATGTACGGCAAAGTAAATTCAATTGACAACATCAACGATGAAATCATAGGTTAATTGAGGAGGAGTACAAAAGATGAATTATTAAACATAAAACAAAAATCATATACACGCGCTGAAAAATCTTGATTGCATCTTGCGGCCTTGCTGTTTCAACACGAAATTGAAATTATTTTCTGGATTTTGTCCCTGTGTATTATACACGGAGTTAGATGGGGTTTTTTTTCAGGATTTTCTAGGTCATTTTTAGGTGCATATTATGCTCGGGTGCATATTATAGATTTGCAAAAAGAAGGAACACAAAAACAAATCTATAGGCATTTTGCTTAAATTTGCAAAAATATCCAGATTTACCCTACTATGACCAAAAACCAAAAAAAAAAACCGACAAAATTTCTTCACAACCAGATTAATTTTGCTGAACAACACAACAGTTAGTAACTTTTCTGCACTGTGTGAAAAAACACCCTCAGACATCACATAAGAAAAGAAAATGACCTCAAAACCCAAGAATTTAACATCTCATATGACAAATGACAAACAATTGTAAAAGCAGAACCTGAAGTGTCCAAATATTTACAAAATATTGCTCTAGCTTTTTCAATAAGTACTTTCCACAGAAAAAGAGAATATAAATATATATATATATATATATATATATATATATATATATATATATATATATATATATATATATATATATTCTCTTTATATATATATACATATATATATATATATATATATATGTATCATGCATCTTACCCATGATTTTTCTCTCGATCAGAGGACTGAAGGCCCATGACTACTCTTGGTCCCAGGGATCTACCATCCCTGGAGGTCCTGTGCCTATACTCATCTTTGTCGTGATCCCTGCGTCTCGAATGGTCCCCTGATTCATCTATTAACCGCCGTCTCTTTTCACCATCTTTAGATGGTCCTACATCAGATGGATGTTCCTCCCTGACTCGGCTACTTCCACTGTACTTTTCCTGACTGTTGAAAGATTTTTCACTGCAAGAATCTGAGTCTGAATATTTCACTAAACCTTTAACCGAAGTTTCTCCTCTTTTATTACCATGATCAGAATGATGTTTCCGTTTTCCTGAGTTTGATCTTTTAACCCTTGTATCACTCATACTTGAAGTACTAGTGTCAGAGTCAGAGTTGTCCTCCTTGCCATGTTTATTTACATATTTCATCCGGATTTCTTTAATAATTATAATTTTTCCACCGTTTATCTTTTCCACTTTCCTTTCTCCCTCTCCATCACTGCTTCCCCCTGTTCCTCGTCTGTCTTTAATCTTTTTTGTAATACGGTCCCATCTACTAGACTTAGAACCTGTTGCTTCTTCCTCTTCATTTATCTTATCAGATGCTTTCTTACTATTATCAACCATTGGATGGACTGTCATCTTCTTCTTCCCTTTGTAAGAATCGAGATCTTCAGAAACCATTCCCTTCTTCATCCGAGAACTGGTGGAAATGTCCTCAGCAAGATCAAAGTATGGCCGTACTTTCTCAATCTTCTTTTCTGTCTGTTTGTCATCTTTTCTTTTATCAAGAACACTAGCATTATCTAGTATCAGCTGACTATTTACCATTTCTGTATTGAGAAATTTCTTCATTTCCGACACAGATTCTCTTGTCTTACTTGATGATTTGCTTTTATGCCCTGTATCTTTATTCAACAAACTCTTCATATCAGAAGCCGAGTCTACATGCGGTGAAAGGTCACCAAGTTTATTCTCCACCAATATTCCTTCCTTTCTAGCTATTTTTCCTTTGGGTTCCTCACTTGTTAAGCCTGATGGTCTCTTTTTCCGCTTCTCCATTTTCAGTTTCTTTTTCCTCTCAAATTCAGCTTTTAAGCGATTCCTCTCTTCTTCTAATTTTGGAATTCTTTCGTTTCCTTTCTGAATCTCCATATCCACCTTCTTCCGAATATTTGCTATGTCCTCCAAACTATCTAACTTGAGTTCAGGCACCTTGACCTTAACAGCTTCTATAGGTTTAATTTTATCAACCAATGGTGGTGTTTCAACCTTTTTCTTATCTTGTACAATCGGTTTCATTTTCTTCTCATGAGATTTGGAATGTTTTTTCTTTTCCAATCCACTGTCGAGGAATTCTTTCATTTCATTTGCTTCTTTACCTAATGCTGGTGAGACATGAGCAAGCTTTCTCTTTTCAGGTTTCGGTTTCCTCTCTGGCTCCCGGCTCTCTTCTACAGGGCCTCCTT
The DNA here is from genome assembly GCA_035048485.1 of Pteria penguin. Taxonomy (NCBI): domain Eukaryota; kingdom Metazoa; phylum Mollusca; class Bivalvia; order Pterioida; family Pteriidae; genus Pteria; species Pteria penguin. The sequence continues at coordinate 8,443,858 of CM068588.1, read as the reverse complement.
TTCTCTTATGACCCTCTTTTATGATTTCCATATCAGAATCGGTCATTTCAGAATTGCTTTCCTTCTCGACATCAACTTTCACAAGTTTTGATTTTAAATGCTGTTTTACAGCTTGAATTTCACATTGAGAGTGGAATTCTTTCTTGACTTTTTCTATTGTAAGAAGACTAGACACAGTAGGAGTATGCCGGTAACCCTCATCATAATTAACTGTAGATGTAGTGCTTGATGTTCGCTTCCATTCAGGTTTTGGTGATACCATTGAAGAGGACGACGATACACCTGCAAGAATACTATTCATCATGTAGGTGGTGTAACATAGGAAATTTCATATACACTGACCAATAACTTTATTACAAGAACAATTTGGTGCATGAGTTTCATCATGTAACCAGCTAGGTCTTGCCCTTATCAAGAAAATCTAGTTCTGATGTGAAAATGAGAATGTGACTAACTCGAAGCTATTAAATATCTTAAGCAATGATCCGGTAATCAACTTAACTCCATGCAATTTACTCAGTAATGACAGGGTAGTCGCAGACCTTGAAATAGTTAAATACATGTTTCATCGACTTGATGACTGATGGATTGCTTCTTGTTTTACAGGAGTTTACAGACTCATTAAATTAAATCAGATCGGTATCACAGATTATGACTGATAAAAATATAAAATGACTCAAAATTTCCCTAGAGATAAAAAAAAACTTCGCTGTTATGTATAACTGAAACAGAAATAAGGGACTCTTACTTGCATTCCTGGGAGAACTTGATGGTAAGGCATATGGCGATGTTGGATACTTCTCATTTTTTCTCGGCAGGAAAGGACTTCTGGATCCAGACTCTGATTTCATACCTGGTGGGGTTACATCTTTAGGTCCTAAGTACTGACTAGTGCTTGGTGATCTATGTAGTCCATGCACTCTAGGGTCTGTTGGTGGTGTCCTAGAGGCTTCATAAGGACTTGATCTAGGATCCATCTGTCGTGGAGAGTGTGACAGAGAGGATGATGGGGTCACCTGGGGAGAAGAAGGAGTGGAAGGAGGACCCATTGGGAGTTTACTGGGTGAAGAATAGGAGGTTTGAAAATTGGGAGGATGATGAACAAAATTTGGGCTTAGCATTGCACTATGGTCTGACGAAGGACTACTGAAGTTAGAGCAACTTTGTGAATACTTAGATAAATGAGTTGAAGGGGAAACTGGAGGTCTGGAATGATGAACAGGTGAAGGAGGTAAATGGGCTGGAAAAGGATTTGGGAAATGGGAGGGGGAAGGAGGGAGATAAAGTGAAGACTGTAGTGAGGACAGGGGTATATTAGAATGTGGTGGTTGAGGTGATATCCATTGTTTACCAGGACTAGGTATTTGTGAATGAAAGACATTGGGTGGCGGTTGATTCCAATGGGGTGGGACAGTTAACGAAAGTGAGGTTCTCCCAGAATGAGCCATGGGTGGTGTGGGATTTTCCGGCGTCCGTTGGACTACAGTGCTAGAAATTGACTGCATGTCACCACCATGATGGGGCCATGCAATAGGACGGTTAGGAACAGAGTATCTGTTCGACTGTGATGCACTGCTTTTGGATGGTGAAAACCCCCCTTGCTGACTACGGTCCACAGGAGTTGGGACCACTATATTTAAATGCTTTGATGGATCTCGCTTTTTCTGAGCCGTTCTCTCAGGTACTTCAAAACCTGTAAAAAAATAAATGTCAATCCTTGCGACATTGATAAATAAATGAGAAATACACACACTTCTCAAAATACTGTAAGTAACAAATCTACCAAAAGAAGATAAAATGGTTGATTGTTTTACATCATGTCAAGGAATCCAACCCAAATCAACTGCAGATAGGAAGTAAGCCAAACATGGTGAAAGCTACTTCAAGTAAACCACTAAAATAACTTCTATTCCAAAGAAAGTGGAAGTAAAATGGTTGAAAATTTTCTTCTAATTTTTTGGGAGATTCTTGTTTAAAGTCACATCCAGCTCACTGCACTTAAATGGTGATGACATCTGCCTGATACCATGCACAGGAATTTAGACTTAGCACTGGACTCACCCAGAAGCAGTCAGGGGTTTTTTAAGTGCCGCATCTACCGTGATATGGGACCTCATATTTTACTATCTCGTATGAAAGACCGGACAATGACGAGTCATCATTTGGACTTGGTCACTGGACCGCTTGGTCACAAACCAAGCACCTAATCAAAGAGGGCTCAACTTTCTTCTGATTACCAAATTTTAACATGATCATTCAGAATGCTTTTTTTAAGGTATCAAATTGTACGTACGATGTTTGACAGATTTCTTGGATAAGAACAAACAGTACAGTAACACAGGATACTGGTGTGGCTTGCTGAGACCTGAAAACAGAACAATCAATATCATTATCACTTATGTAAAAATCTTGTATTTCTCTCATTTTGATGGATGGGCTGAAAATTTCATCTCATGGATTTTATACAAGAAATAAAAGGAGTGTGTCAAACCCATTGTTTGTCATATGCACAAATTATGTTAGCGACTGGACTCGGAAAATAAAATAACATTTCAGTACCCATGTTATTGTTTTCTACTATGTTTTAGCTTACTGATTCCTCTTTGATATATTCTTCAAGTTTTTGGGGGTTTTTTTTAAATTGTGATTTTGTGAATTGGTATAATTAAATAAATGTGACTTTTTTAGCAGAGTGGCTTTCAACGTTTCCACCCTTAGAAAACATTGTCGACTAAGGTGAGGGTGAAAACATTTGAGATTATGTGATACTGAAATAAAGGCATATAATATGTAATGTTGCAGATTCTGAAACAAAAATCTGGTCTCAAATAATTTGGAAAAACTTAAAATATTAATCTCTTTATCATATGAGTTAAATTGGAAATTGAAATTGAGCATTTTCTCTGTAAGATACAGTGAGGTGCAGTCCTAACATAACATTATGTTAACGTCGCATTAACGTGAAGTTTGCTTTCCTCATGCGCTCAGGACTGCTCAGCACACACGTTTGCGATTTCCACGTGAACATAATTTCGAGACCGTGTGAACGCGCTTGACTGCCACGTTCGCTTGCTTACAACTTAAAACTTGTATTAACATGTTCATATAGAAATATTTGAAGGAGATTCAATATATACATTGTATATGTAAATATAAAAAATATTAATGTGTAAGTAAAATATTTAGAATTAAATAAAACCCTTCCGATTTAAGGGATGAATTTTATAATTATTGAACGCAATTTCCAAACTTTGACTTTAATGAAATTTATTCTTATTCTAGGATAATAATAATAATAATAATAATCATAATAATAATAATGATTAAAAATTAATAAAGACAATAATAATGGTGATAATTATTATATTCATATATGATGGAAAACAGCTTAATTCAGAATAACAATAATAAATACATAAAGAAGAAATACATGTAAATACAAAAAGTAAATTAGTTATAAATGAATAAACAAATAAGAAATAAATGCATAAACAAACTAATTAAAAATAGATAAATAAATGAAATTAGAAAGTAATCATGTTATTATAAACTGACGAAGATTTTTCATAAATACATTATTGCATGTCCCCGCGATAATTTCCTTTGTTATATTACAAATGAAATCCTTCATGCAGGGTGTCATTTTAACATTACATTTAATACACGTTTTTATGGCGACATTCGCGGTTATTTAATTAGATCTATTTTATTTTCTCCATTCGTTCTGCATAGAGAATTACAAATACAGACATGTGAACGTGCGACTGGACCGAGTGCATGCGGGAATAAATCGCGTTAACGCGAATTCCTTTCCGGTCGAGCAGTCCTAGTGCGTGTGCTAAAGCGGTCCTCATGACCGCTTTTTGCGTTAACGTGCATGTTATGTTAGGACTGCACCCATCTGTATAACACCAGGTTTGAACCCATGACCATTTATCTTCATACTTAGTATGCTACCAAATGGGCTACATCTGCTCAAGGTGACATCAGTAATAAGTGGTGAATGAAACCCCAAACACTCATACAAAAATCATTTATAGCACACTGACATGCTGCCAAATTGCCTTGAATCTTCATCAACATAACAAAGGTGGGAGGCTACCACTGACATTACAGAGGTTAGAGGCTACCATTGACATTATAAAAGTGGGTGGCTACCACCGACATTATAAAAGTGGGTGGCTACCGCTGACATTATAAAGGTGAAAGGCTACCACTGACATTATAGAGGTTGGAGGCTACCACTTGCCCTTACAGTTCTTCAGCTGACTCTCTAAGTAATCTTCAATTTCAATGAAAACGTTTCAATTGGAAAGTCTAAAGCTTTGTATTCACACAATAGAATATCACTCACGACATTAAGAAAATTTGTGTTCCATGTTACCTCACGTTAACAGTATTTACACAAAACAGCAATATAAGCAGCAGGGTGTACACCCAAAATGTAAAATAGCTACATATCCCTAACAAATTTGTCTTTTGGCTTTATTGTAAAATTTTTTTAATGCTGAATGTTTACCTAATTGATAAGACAGTTCACTCGCTGTTAACAACAGTAAAATCACGTCTTTGTCCACTTTGACGATGGCCACCTGTAGAAAGGACAATAACAAAACTGACATCACGTTAACACATTTGTTTACCAGTAAGTATATTGTAGATATATATATATATAGCAATGGCAATCAGTTTGAAATATCAAGACGTGTAAAACAACTGATAACTGATTGCATAATTGGTTTCTCATAATGCAAAAGACTACAGAAACCTCTTCTTGAAAATACTTTATGGGTATCTAATACTTTGCTATTCTTTAGACCACCTGGATAAGGTTAAATGACATTCCATGTCTTCTTACGGTTATTGCAGGAAGATTTATATTCAGATGACGGCTTTCATGAAATTTTCATTTTGGTATGTCACTATTTTGCCTTTCACTAGCTTTAAACCTTCACAAGATTCAAATTTAAGGTGTTGACAATCAATTATGAATTAAGTCAAAAATCTATAAGTATGTCAGTTTATCTAAACCTATCAACTGTCCACTATAACCAAAATCAGCTTAGTTGGTATAAAACCAATTAACTGCTTACTATAATTGATCATCAGCCCATCATGTGTAGTATTAAAAACAAACACGTCAATCTAAGACAACAAAGAGTGTAAAATTCTTCTGTCACGTTCAATTATCATAATCATTCCCGTATCAGATGACATCAGGTGTCAGGTGAGCTAAAACCTGACAAAACTTGGCAAGTACAAAGGCAAACATGCCAACCTGCACAGAAAGCTCGATTGATTGACTATTGTTGTAAGTCACTCCATGATTATTTCATTTATATAGAAATGGCATCTGCCTGATGCATTGAACCGCAATTTATACCTTTGTGATGATCCCCCCCCCTTAAGCAGTGAGGGATCTTTTAGTGCCATGCCTACCATGAAACAGGATCTCAGATGTCACTGTCTCATTTAAAAGACAGGACACTGGTATGCCCACTGCTGGAGTCGAACCCAGAACCTCTTGGTCACAAAATTGCTCAGACTAAGATATAATTCTGTAGTAAGTTCCCCAAGACCCAATTTACTAAATATCGAGTATTATGACGACATGTTTCACAGAAATTAAATAATTTCTGCTTGAGATTTTTTATAAAAACAATTCACTTATTTTCTGAGTATCCCTAGAGATTTTTTGGTCATTCAGGAGTCAATAATTTACAAGTTCTAACGTAAGGTGCTCACCATAGCATGGAAGCCATACTGTTACATGACCCGATTTCCTGACTATGTGGAATACCACAATAAAATCATACCCATAAAATTTTCATATAAAATGCTACAAAAAATAAATACAAAGCTGAATTTTTTTTTCAAAATTGTAATACTTGGACACTGCAGAATATGTACATATATGTATCATATTAGAATTTCATGTAAACCTAGCAATCCCCCCTCACTCTTATCTTCGGGTTTTTCTTTCTTTATAAGAAAAGGGTATTCCAACGACAATTACAAAAGACATACCGCATTATGTTTGCCCAAGTAGTTCATGATCCTCTGGAAGTGAGACTTGCTTTCTGGCTCGCCAGGATGCAGTTCACACACGTTCACATATGTCCCATTCCAGTGTCCTTCCACTTTCCTGTGTAGGCTACACACATTATTTAAGTATTTCTTCCTTGCCTGATTAGCATCCATTTTGTGAGTGATATTGATATGATGTCCGCTAAAACACAAAAAGAGTAAATGTCGTCAATAATGTCTGCTCAAATTCCAACACAAGTTTCCTCTACTTTGCCTCAAACCTAAAGCTGGTACCAAAGCAAGAAAAACTGATATTGGGAAATTTTGAAATTTGGACCATAAGCATGTAATATTCCTAAAACCATATATAGTATAGTATGGAGTGTGGCATAAACCAACATGCAGACAAAATACACACAATTCAAAACACAATTATTACAGAGTTGATCTGATTCAAGCAAGTTTCTATTACCCTGTTATACTCCAGATTTCGTCCCTATGTTCATAATTATATGACTACTTTACTGTTAGCAGTTTCCAAGCATTTTCTGGGATCTTTCTTCATTTGATTTCCCTTTTCACATTATAAATAAGATACATCCTTTCCAAGCACATTTTTACATATACATTGTTTTAAGAAAACAAACATTCATGTTATTATTCTATTACACATCCTTACTTATTCAAGATTTTCACTAAACTTCCGGTAAACTGTATCTTACATTTTAGCTGGTTTGATCCACGAGCCTACTGACTTCATGTCCACCAAACACGCATACAATCCCTTGACCGTTAGGTTACCAGTCCAGACCACATATTCCTGATCATCGTTACTATCGTGCCAATTGCCAGCAAAGCCATAGGGAGTTCCAATAGGATACCTTGTGCTGTAAATAAATCAAACAATATCTTGCTGTATAGTTTATAGTTCACTGTCTGGGGTTCTAAGTCACTTTCAATAACTTTTCAGTCATAGATATGGAATTAGGAGGTCTCCAACCTCTTCAACAGAGTGGCACAATCCAGGATTCAAACTTGGATTGTCCAAACTTCAAGACAAGTGCTTGGCCAGAACACCATGAATTGTAGGAACACCTAATGAGAAATAATTTATATATACTGAAAATATAAGTTTCTCAAATTCTGTTTTGAAATGATTTATTTAAAATTAAATACATAGGACATAATTATGAAGCAATGTACCTGGCAGGTGACGCCACCATACAAGTGCAATAATAGCAAAACAAATTTAGTGAAAACTAGATCAATTTCTCTTTTATTTCACATCTTCAGAAATACTTTGAATAAAATTATCATACTAAATCAACACGAAAGTCTTTTGATTTTGTCAAAGACAAGCTATCCTCCACGTAAATCAATGCAAATGAGTTTTGCCAAAATAGTTCAGGAAGACTTTCAAAAGCAATGAAATTCACTTTGTAACTTTGTCAAAACATACCCTGTAAAATGGACTCCTCTGTTGTCTTTGGTCTTTTCAATATCATACATAAACTGCACCACAGCAATCGGACAGATGTTTCGGGGATGTCTTACAGGATGACTGTTTTCCCCATACTCATAGACATACAGCTGCAACAAAAAGAAAGGGGATGAATTTAGCACTTGCCCAGTAGGCAATGGCTACAAGAGTTTCAACTGGGTCAGTAAATAAAACCAAAAGCTAAGGGAATAGATGGCCCTTGCATAAATTTTCATAAAGTATATCAAAGCATGAAAAATTGTATTTATATATTGGTATCTTTTAGGCCTCTAAATTTCAATGTTGGATGTCCAGGAGACCTCCAAATCAATATTCCTAAAGCCAGACTCTGCATAGGGAAAAAGCATTCTGAGAGTATTGCTAAAGCAACACAAGTCCTCCACCAGCCCCATCAAATCAATGAGGGGCTGAAAAGTAGGTAAGTGGCAGCGAAAAGGTAACAGATATTCTGATAGTTTTAATATGTGTCTATTATTGAGAGTTGCTCACTTTTTTTCTTTCTCTCTCTCTTTTTTTTTTTTTTTTGTTTGTTTTTGTTTTGACATTTGAACAAAGGGCAATAACTCTGGAAAAGGTAAGTCAACTATAACTTGTCATGGGTCAGCTTGCTACCATGATTCAGTCTGCCATCTGTAAGAATGACCAAGAAAAGTGCTGAAAACAGATTTTCAACAAAGGGCAATAACTCTGGAAAAAGTAGGTCAACTGTGACTAAAGTTGAATTTCATCTGTAACTCTTCATTGGGAAGTTTGCTACCAAGTTTCAGCTTGATATCTGTAAGGACAGTCAAGAAAAGTCTGGAAAACCAGCGAGACAGACAGACGGTTTCATGGATTGGGAACTAATAAACAAAATGCTTGAACAGTTAAGTCTTGATCAACAAGGAATAAATGATTCATGTACTGAGGCTGCATTAACCATGCTTCAAACATTTAACAGATGTTCATACTTTTTATGCAATGCTATGCATTTTTACTGAAAGAAATATATAGCTGATTGAATGAACTTTACACTTTCAAAACGCATCACAAAATGTTAAACTCCTTTGCAAAATCAATTATGAACCACTGTTGTGATGGTGATTCAGTCACAAATTTTTTCTTGGAAGTGACAACAATGAAGATTAACTAAACCTCATACCTGTGTGGCCAGGAAAAGAGCTTCATGTTTCAAGGTCTCATCGTTTTGGGAGTCATTTGTCATGTGACTGTCGAAGTTGGGAGTAGGCTCAAGGTGATTTCCACTGTTATTTTCAGCAACTAGTTTTACTCTCCCCTTTAAAAACATTTCCAAATACTCATTTCAATAAAATATCATATCAAATATTCATGTATAATATAACTGACACTGCCAACATAGCCTCTTCCATATATACTCGCCTATAAGTCGGATTTTTGGGAGAAAAAAATATCGTAGTTGAAAATCTGAACTTGATCTGAAGTCAAACTTTGCCCTTGCATATTGCGTGGCCAACAGTTTCTATACATAAAGCTGTTATATATCGGTGCTTCATTGTTTATTTGATGCAGTTCAATACAGTTACAAACTGATCACCTGTGTAGAAGTGACAAGTTAATAAGCCGTAACAAAAGGCAAACAGAACCTTATGGAGCAAGTTTAATTACCCTGACGAGATAACCACTGATTAAATAACATAACACAGAGTCCACTGGTGCCGAGGACGACAACATCTATGATGACATTCCTTTGTCGGAACTACAGATCAAACAGCTGTTTGATGATGATGATGATGGCAGCGATAACGAGTTCCAAGGCAGGGGTTCGGAATATGCCCGTTCAAAGTAAATCGCCATTTTCATGGCCAAAAACTGCCGTTTTAACGACTACTATATTCTTAGAAAAGCAGCTATATGTAACTGAAAGCAATTTAAATGCCCTACTATTGAATATGTCATTTAAATTCCCTGTATTGTTTAGTACACACGAGTGATACCGCACGATCACTAGAGCTCCAATCCATTTATTAAAAGTCAAGGAAAAGATGCCATAAGCAAATACAAGCCTCTGTACACAGAAAATTTAGAACCGACTTATAGACGAGTCAATGACAAATTACAAAATTTCAAGCCCTAAAAGTACCAACCGACTTATAGGCGGAGCGACTTATAGACACATATACACGGTAATCCATTTCATTCTTGTCTCAAATAACAATTATCAAGGTTTGGGGGAATTTTTTCTTACATTTTTGGGGCACTTCTTTGATCCCATTTTAAATCAAAATTAGAAGGAAAATTCCAAATTTACATTATAAAATTCTAAATTTCTTAAGTTGCATTAAGTTAGTACATATCATCAGACCAAGTCTATTTCATCCATGTAGTAAAAGGAGCATAAATCTATAACTATAAATTCTTACTGTAAGATCAATTACTTATCTTTTTATATGCTTTTATCACTGCATATAACAGGTTAGGAAAAGGTAGACTAGTGTTTTCAAATGCTTTAAAAAATTACTGTTATATTTACCTTGATGACTTTGAATAGAATTAGGTATCCCGTGAAAACTGGAGGCAGAGGACTTGAACGTATAATGTCAGAATGTCTGCACAGCTGTACACCTAAAAGGCACATATTAATTAATGATAATACCTCTAAAAGGAAAAATCACCATTTTTGTATCTCTTTAGCATGTTTAGTTGGTATACCATCTCTATGTCGTTTACTCTGAAGGGTATCTAGATATCATTTCACTTATCAGTAATTTTCCCAACTTTCCAAAAATTAGCAGACTAATTCATATCTTTTCGTGGACACTGAACATACCAATAGGCAATACAACAAAACCTGGATGTAATCAGTAACTGTGTCATGTATATTATGAAGACAATATGGGAAGTTTTGTTTCTTGTGACTCTCAACAAATTTATGTTTCCCAGTCTACACTTATACAATACTTGTCCAATTCATTTAGCATTTTATGCTAAACTTTTATAAATTTCATACTTTTATCACCTTTATAAGATGTGTGTGTCATTTCTGTATTTCATTTGTACATGTACCTGTTATGTTAGTTCGAAAGATCAACACTAGCCAAATACATATGAACAATACATGTATATGTAAAAGAAGGAAAAATGTGAATCACTGATGACGCATCACTGACTGTTGATAGAAAACATCCTTTAATGATCAATGACAGTGTCGCACTATGTGTACAAACATGAGTCATTATAGGAAAGCAGCTATATTAAATTTAAAACAAAAGTACTTAAATATAGGATTTATTTTTGCTGATTATAGTCACCAACAATGTTATTAATTTCCACGTCTCAAATTACTTTCCCACACATCTGAGTATGTAACACTTGTTCTATTGATCAAATGGTCTCACACCCGTCCTCATTGTGCCCACAGCATTGTCAGGTAGTGGCCTTTAAAAGTAAAGGAACTCTTATCTGCATTGTCTTGGTTGACTCATGAATGGGTACTGGCACTAGCAGGAAGTATTCAGTACAATGGGACTAAAGCCCTATAGGGTTGGATACGTTTAAGAATGAAATGGCATGATACCCACACCCCTACTCTTCAAACGAATAAAATATGATATATCAATTAATATGATGCCTGAGCAATAGATCTTTTCAAAACCAGTATTGTAAAATAATTCTAAACAGGTGAATATGTGACTGCTGTTAGGCGTTGTTTGGACATTTTCCTTACTTATTGCTTAGATCAGGTATAAATCTTTTACTTGGAGATTTCAGCATAATGAAATTTTCATCTTTAAAAGGCATATAAACAAAAGTAGCCTTAAAAGTATCAGAGTTGGTTGGCTGATTGGTGTTTTTAACAGTATTTCAGTTATATCCCAACATGGAAGCAGGAGGTTACCAACTTCTTAAACATAGTGGCGCAACACAGGAATCAAACCCGGATCGGTGCAGCAAGCCAAGCGCTTAACCACTACACCAAGCCTGCACCTAGGTATCAGAGTAAATTTAGAAGAGTACAAACTCAAAAGTAATTTCAGAAACAGTATCTGGTACCTTGTAACAGTATCCACACCCTTATGTTCTATCCATTATGCATTTGACTCTACATACCATAAGACCACTAAAACACATATTAAAAAAGCCTAAACCAGAAGTTCACAGTTAAGAATTTTAACTGAATATACTGAGTATAAACCTAAAACAATGGATTGCAAACATACCCATATCTGGGTCGCCCAAAACAGACTCTGGAAAGTTGCCGACACTGAGACCCTCTTGACAGATCCTATGCACTTCCTCCTCACTCTCAGTACAAAGGAAAGCCATGGAGTCCCCTACTTCCTTCTCTGTGTAGCCATTTTTTCGAAGATCTTTCCGCTTATCAAGGTACTAAAATTATGAGGATAGGATGAAATGAAAACAAAGATCAATAACATACAATCATCATTAAAAAAGATGAAATAGAAAAGGAGGAAGATTATGGACAAGGCTGGCTGCACTGAACAGAAGATTTCAGCCAATGTCAGATAGACCTGAGCAGTGAGATATCTTTCACATGATAGCATGTTATGGGTCATTGTTTTTATATGTTACATCTAAGACAGCACACCCTCAAGTCACTGCAGCTAGAATCTCTACCTCTGCTTGCTACCAATCGAGCTATGGTGGTTCTTCCACCTCTGCTTGCTACCGATCGAGCTACAGTGGTTCCTCCACCTCTGTTTGCTATCGATCGAGCTATGGTGGTTCCTCCACTTCTACTTGCAACCAATAAAGCTATGGTAGTTCCTCCATCTCCGCTTGCTATCGATTGAGCTATGGTGGTTCCATTGCTAATAAACTAGCAAGATTTAAATGCCTATGTGCTTTTAATAATCAAAACCAGCAAGTATCTAAAGAACCTATTATTTCTCTGTGCAAAATGATAATCAAAACAAAATTCTTCAGAAAGATTAAGCTAAGGAATTTTCACACTACACAATTTTCATTTTAAGTTGAAGGTGTATAGATGTTTTGATGTAAAAGGCTTCAAATGAAGTACATGTAGCCTTTGGCACAAACATTTACAAGACTTGTTAAATCTAGAAATGAAAAAGCATGATGAAAGCAACCTTATTTTGGCATGCAACCACATCAAAGTGGATAAAAAAATTATCACACCAATTCCAAATTCCAAAAACTATCAAGAAATTTTCAACCATTACCATGAATTGACATATTGAGATTGTCTGGTCATGAGGACAAGAAATGCTTCATGTATGCGAGTAGTGTCTATCAGCAGGGTCTACATCTATGGTCATTATCAAGGCCAACAAAATGAAACAAATAAAAAGAAATTTCTTTATTTTTTCCAAGGGTGAAAGTGGAAACACCCATACTCTTTTTTTGGCCTAAATCTATGTTCTTTAGAAGAGAATCCCCTCTCCACACTATATGGTATTGACCTTCATGTTCATGACTCTCACCTGGTTCATCAGCTCTTTGTTATGGACACTCTGCACCTTGACATAGGAAAATCGGTTTGAGGAGGATGCTGATCTATAATTCTTTGTGATGGCTGGAAGGATTTCATGTTGAAATTCTCGCGAATTTTTCATTAAATTCACCAAGAGTCCTAAAACAATTACAAAGAACACCTAGTTTCAATTTACAATGGAGACAGATATTCCATTTTTGAATTTTTTTTTTTTCATCATCCACTCATCCATCGGTAAGTGACAAGTCAAAATCCACTCACCCAATCAAAAACTTAACTCACTTTGTCCAACTTAAATGAAATAAGAAGATAACCATTATAGCTGTTTAATTATTGGAATGTTACAGATTAAGTATCAAAATCGTGTTACAGTTCATTTGTCACATGGTACAAGTTCATGTGCTTTTTAAAAAAAAAAAGGTAAGGCAGGGCTGACCATGTTATGTGCCTCCACTGGTCAACCCATCTTCCCAAACTAAGGCTCCGTAGTGCAGTAGAACGAAACGGAGCCTTGGCTTGCGAAGATGTGGTCAACCATGTATTGAGATCTCGTTGGTGGTCATACTGCTCCAAAGGAGGGCCATAGACAGAGATATCCACATGAAATATTTTTCTGATAAGTAAATGTCAAAACTGTGAACGCTACAAAGACTTTCCCCTTATATAAACCATAAATCTGTCAAAAGTTTTTCATACACTTGCATTATATTCCTTTTTAAAGTTCAGTCTTGGTTATGTAAACAAAATTTTATTTCTTATCAAGATTTTATTACTAGAGATTACATAAACATGAATGATAACTTTCCTCACTGGGTAAGTTGCATTTGATTACCTACTTTCCTGATCACAAAAACCACCCATGCTCGGTGATGGGAAAGCGTAATTCTACAGATCTGTAGATAAATGAAGATTTTAACAAAAATTTTGATAACAAAGAGCTAAAATAACTTTCAACTTCAAAAGCAGGTCCCATGATTCTTTAAATTAAACCGTCATATCCATTTGACGACCTTTGCTCTGTGTCTTTAACCCTCTCCAATATTGCCACATGGTTGTCAACATTACATTTCATCAAACTACGTACTTGTTTTGAATATCATTAGTAATTTTTTCGTTTACATTAAAGCTTTCAAAAGACCATGAATTACTAATATCTGTGCCGAATAGGGCACCCATAGGATAATGTAGTTCTCGACAATATTAATCATGGGATGTTTTTGGTAGTCAAAATCTACCAGTAAGTTCATACAGGTGGGATGTTTTAGTAGTCCAAATCTACCAGTAAGTTCATACAGGTGCCACAGATACCATGATTAGTCTCTAAGTAACAGACAATGCTTTGTTTTAAACCCTGGTATTGTTGACACATTTCTGGTGTGGTATTTAACATAAAACATCTATCAATTTCTTCCATTACCGAAATATTGATTATTAGTACTCTACCACACCTTAATTAAAATCGTCTAAAGATAAGCTAGACATTTATAGTGCATCAGGATAGGACTCTATATTAGGTGTCTATACAGACACAGAGATGTCAAGTAGCTGCAACGTCACGATAGCTGAGATGACTGTGGAAAGCGGGGGAGGACAATGTTTGCACAAACTCAACAGACCAATACAATTACCCAATAAAAACTGATCCAGTTTGGAAAACTTTCATTATTTTTTTCAATGAAATATGAAGCTTTACCAGCCAATCTCCAGTAAAGTCAAGTATGTTTTACACTCACTGACTATCGAAGAAGTAAAGTAACTGGGGTAGAGTGGCTAGGAGAGTTTATACCAGACATGACGATTTATAGTGTGAACTAAGTAAACACTACCATGCTTTATAAGTTGATACTTTTACATGTATTACACCCATTCTCATTACCTGGGGATTTCATGTGGTGATTTTAAAAAATACATTTATAACACTAGATCACAAGTTTTCCAAGTCTGGACAAACATTTTGTAGATTAAACTAATGATATGAGACTCGAAGTCTTTGTTCCAGTGCAATATGACACCTTAAATGCAGACATTTAAACACTCTCCTTGTAACTTACATGAAACTATTAATTAAAGGCCAAAAGAAAAAATATGCTTGTTTCCTGTAACCCAATGGAGTCTAATTTTTGGCCCTGATCCAAAGCTTTTTTATTGTAATTTCAATAGAAAATTATTCCAATATTGAATAATTGCCTTAAATTGCAGTTAATGATATCCAGAAGATAACTGTTTGGACTAAACCAGAAGTCTCTGTCGAGACTGGAGCTCTACTGTTCTCCTCTACTCAAACAACAATTTACCTTCAGAGAAGAAGGGGTAAAAATATATTTGGACCACACATGTATGTTTTGTATTGCACATGCACAACTAGACCACCTACCAAACATGATGAGATCATAATTAAGTCTCACAGACATATACAATAAGAGAAGAAGTGGGAACAAGATTTTGGGACCACGCCCCTTTGTGGGGCCCCAGGGGGTCCGAACTGGTCCAAAATTGCACATGCACAATTACACCACCTATCCAACAAAAGGAGATCATAATTAGGTCTCTAGGCTATATACTTTCAAAGAAAAAGAGGGAACAAGATTTTGGGACCACACCCCTTTGTGGGACCCAAGGGGGTCCGGACTGGACCAAACTTATACATGCACAACTACATCACATATCAATCATGATGAGACTATAATTAGGTCTCTGGGACATATACCTTCAGAAAAGAAGAGGGAAAAAGATTTTGGGACCACGCCCCCTGTGGGGCCCAAGGAGGTCCAAACTGGTCCAAAATTGCACATGCACAACTACACCACCTATCCAACAAAATGAGACCATAATTAGGTCTCTAGGATATATACCTTCAGAGAAAAAGAGGGAACAAGATTTTGGGACCACACCCGTTTGTGGGACCCCAGGGGGTCCAGACTGGACCAAAATTATACATGCACATCTAGATCACATACCAAACATGATTAGACCATAATTAGGTCTCTGGGACATATACCTTAAGAAAAGAAGAGAGAACAAGATTTTGGGACCACGCCCCTTTGTGGGGTCCCAGGGGGTCTGGACCGGACCACAATTGCACATGCACAACTACACCACCTATCCAACAAAATGAGACCATAATTAGGTCTCTAGGATATATACCTTAAGAGAAAATGAAGGAACAAGATTTTGGGACCACGCCCCTTTTTGGGACCCCAGGGGGTCCGGACCAGACCAAAATTATACATGCACAACTACATCACATACCAAACATGATGAGACCATAATTAGGTCTCTGGGACATATACTTTCAGAAAAGAAGAGGGAACAAGATTTTGTGACCACGCCCCTTTGTGGGGTCCAAGGGGGTCCGGACTAGAACAAAATTGCACATGCACAACTACACCACCTATCCAACAAAATGAGACCATAATTAGGTCTCTGGGACATATACCTTAAGGATAGAAGAGGGAACAAGAATTTGATACCACGCCCTTTTGTGGGACCCCAGGGGGGGACGGACCAGGCCAAAATAATAAATGCACAACTAGATCACATACCAAACATGATGAGACCATAATTAGGTCTCTGGGACATATACCTTAAGAATAGAAGAGGGAACAATATTTTGGGACCACGCCCCTTTCTGGGAGCCCAGGGGGTCCGGACCATACCAAAATTGCACATGCACAACTATACCACCTATATAACAAAATGAGACCATAATTAGGTCTCTATGATATATACCTTCAGAAATGAAAAGGGAACAAGATTTTGGGACCACGCCCCTTTTGTAGGGGCCCCAGGGGGTCCGGACCAGACCAAAATTGCACATGCACAACTAGACCAGCTACAAAACATGATGAGACCATAATTAGGTCTCTGGGATATATACAATCAGAGAAGAAGAGGGAACAAGATTTTGGGACCACGCCCTTTTGTGGGCCCCCAAGGGGTCGGAACTGAACCAAAATTGCATATGCACAACTAGACCACCTACCCAACAAGAAGAACCCATAATAAGGTCTCTGGGGTATATACCTTCAGAGGAGAAGAGGGAACAAAAAATTGTTTACGGACGGACGTCCGGACGGCCGGACAACGGACGAAGGACCATCGCATGACCTCGACTGGTCGAGACCAGTAGAGCTAAAAAACAAGTAATTGTCACTTGTGAGTAGTTCAAATGCATTGAAGTTCACAACAAACATTGCTACAGCCTACAGTAATTATTTACCAAAAAAAGAAATTAATGACCTACCGACCCTAATTTTTTTCAGCATGTTACACGAAACATGCATATTTTTTTCCTTGGCCTACTCTAGCTTACAGCTCTTTCATATTACAACAATATTGTGTACAGCACTTATTTATAAGCAGTAACCAAGACCAATCATTATTGCTATATTAAGGTATTGATGCCAGATTTAAATGTTAAGACAAGTTTTAACTACACCTTATTTAAGAAGTGTAGATACATGTACTCATACAATTACATTACTAACTTTCGACTCTATGTCCCACCCAGGGTTTTATTTTAAATCTATAGGGGGCTTAAATTTAATATGTGTACCATGTTACCTAATGATCTTCTCCCAAAATTGTTCAGAAAAATTACCAAAAGGCAACTCGTTTGAATAAAATTCAATCAATTCAGTACCGGTATGACAATAAATATTATTTATAGATATCCTTTAGGATTTCATGCATTGCATATAAAATAAGAGAAAATAAAGCCTTACATTTGATTTTTTAAATGAAATAAGCAAGATCATTTTTTCAAGTAATTGTTGCTACATTCTCAATTGGAAAGGCCTAACAGGCCCCATAATGAAGTCTTAAAAAGACCCTGCCATCCCACTGTCTCTTAGTAAACTAGTATGCATTTAGTATTTTACACAAAAATACCAATAAAATGGGCACCAAAGCCACAAGTGACTTCTTTAATGACCTCCTGAGTATGTCCCAGCAGAAAACTTTAACCCATTTACCCACTGAGGCCCCTTTGCAATCTCGAAATGGGCACCAAAGCCACAAGTGACTTCTTTAATGACCTCCTAAGTGTGTCCCAGCAGAAAACTTTAACCCATTTACCCACTGAGGCCCCTTTGCTGTCTCAAAACACAGTAGAAAATACTTTAACTGTACTACAAAGCAAATTATGTGGTGTGTTCAATTAGTAAAAAATGTCTCCTATTTAGTTACTCTAGATACTAAGATAGAGAAAATATTAACTTGAATGCATTAAATTCTATTTCAAATTTTGGAACATCTCACTTATAACTTGCTACTAAAAAGTGAAATTACTGATTAAATCTAACATTCATGACAATTGTTTACTTAATTTGCATATTTATTAATAGAAAACCGGGATTGAGAGGGGATTCCCAATATGAAGATACATGTACTCTTCATTCTTGCTTTTATGTTCTTACAATTCTAACAACGAAATTACGAAAATGTCTTTCCAACAATTACTACCTGACTCAAAATAAGTTTCATAATTTGCCTTAAAATAATCCTTCATATTAATAATAATTCATAAAATAAATAGAAAGTAGAATTGTTGATCTTTATATTGTATTGTCATATTTATGAAAATGATAGCTTCAAAAAAATTGAAAGCTGAAAAATTCAACATATGCAGATAATCATAGCAATGATCACATTAAAGCATGTATACACACATTCATAAAATAAAAACCTTTCCAATATCCTCATCAGATTCATTAAACCAGTGCAACAAATTTTTTAGGTTACAAGTCGCATGCACTTCTCACAAGTTTGTGTTTCTAACATATGAAAGAGTAAAGTGCTAAGATACCATTGATTGATTGATTGATTTTTGTTTAACATCACACCACGAATATTTCACGTATATGGTGATGGCATCTGCCTGATGCGGGGCATACAAATTTTGACCTTTGCAACGGACCCACCCGAAGCAGTGAGGGATCTTTAACGTGCCATGCATACCACGACACCAGGCCTCGGTTTCTACTGCCTCATCCGAAAGACAGAACACCGGCATGACCAGAGCGGTACTCGAACCCCGGCCTCCCGATCAGGAGTCCAGCGCGATACCACTAGGCCACGCCGGCTTGCTAAGATACCAAGCAATACTATTGAATAAGGAACATCCACTTTACAAGGCAAAATAGAAATACAGGAAATCATGGGCCCCTAGAAGAAACAGACGAGATAATATCAATTGTGTCATGAATTGAAGGAGTGAACTAAAAATAAAATAAAAGATTAGTGAACTAAATTAATCCTCATTATTAAAATAATGTCAAGTGTGACATCATCGAGTGTGATGAATCAATGTTTTTAAAATAATGTCAGGTGTGATGTCATGCTTATGACTAATCCGGTGCTACACAACTTGTCTCAATGCCAATGCCTCTGCCTGGCTCAGTTAGTGACAGACAGGTCAGACCCAGAAGGATTCAAAACGAAAGTAGCATGCTCAACGTTCAACATTACCTTACCTGACTTCTGCACACTTTTCTTAGGAATGACAAACTGCGTGTCATGTTTTGAACTACCATGCATCTCTACTTTCGTCTTTCCTTGGGACATAGTCTTGCGAACATTCGCGCCATCTTGTATGTTAAAGGGGGTCCTGTCGATATTGAAGTGTGAATTGCCGCTATTTCCATCGTTGTCAGCGAATGACTTGTTTGAATTTTTATCAGAATCATTTGATGTATCGCTTAACTTATCATCTGCTAAGTTTGACAGTGTTCCACTTAATTTATCGAACAAATTTGCCATTGCTTTTTGGTTTCCTCGTTATCATGTCTGCTCTCTTTCGGTATTTCCGATGCAATCCGAACGGAGTTGCAAAGATTGATTCATTTGATTGGTCAATATTTCGTTTCGGAATATTCTGGTGTTTTCTATTGGTATTACAAACGACAGAAGGAGTCCAACATCTTTTAAAACAGTTTTCAATACTATACTTAAAAGTTATAAATTAGAATTCATGTCAAAATATCAATAATTATGTTTGACCTACATTGATTTACGGTTGTTAATCAATTCGTATTTTATTTTAACATCGACTTTCCCCTGGAAACGTGGGGAAGGGGATTTTTGCCGCGTTAATTACTTTCCTAACAATCCTATATTTATAAAGACGTGCGACTGGAATGGGATATATATATGAAGGGGCTATATCAATTGTACTAATGCAATAAAAGGATTAAGCAAACTGAACTATAGATCTAGTTTACCATAGACATATATACACATCTCTCTGAGTTTACGTAACGAGATATTTGGAATGTTCAGCAAATTTAGACCTGTATTCATGTGCAATGAGCAAATTTATTGAATGATCATTCAGAGACATATATATATAATACAGGTCTGATTTTGCTGAACATTCCAAATATCTCGTTATATATATATATATATATATATATATATATATATATATATATATATATATATATATATATATATATATATATATATATATATATATATATATATATATATATGTGTGTGTGTGTGTGTGTGTGTGTGTGTGTCTCTGATATACATATCTCTGAATTATAGCATATTTTGTTACGTATGCAAATTTTACCCCATTATATCGTATTTATATACGTATATACTTACAATGTAGATTGATATTTTTATTACGTATGTATAAGCGTATTAAATGTGATAAATTTAGCATTTTATATTAAAAGAAAGAGATATCTTTATTGTGATTAGAAGGATAGATATATATATATAATTTTAATCTTGTGTAAAATTAATTATTTCAGCCCCACTCCCTAGTTTGACAATGTTGTTAATATTTTTTTCTACGTTACTACACATTCATCGTCTAAATATACTATATATAGTGTATATCCAACTGCCCTTATCTGTAACCCCACCCCCTTGTACCTCCCCAATTTCGTTCTGACGGACTTATTAGTCTAAGTAGAGACATAGTCTATGTCTCTGGTCTAAGCGTGTATACCAACTGGACCCACTAAACTGCCTTTACACGTTGGTACATACGAAACCAGCTTTTATGAAGTTCAGTCACTTTTCCAGGTACCACCAACTTTGCAAACTGAAT
Organism: Pteria penguin; assembly: GCA_035048485.1. Lineage (NCBI taxonomy): Eukaryota > Metazoa > Mollusca > Bivalvia > Pterioida > Pteriidae > Pteria > Pteria penguin. The sequence goes on along the minus strand of CM068588.1, from coordinate 8,422,831 downwards.
TTTCTATGTATAAAGAATAAATGCTTACCTTCGTTCTTCATAATAACGGAGTCTAAGTTGTCTACGGGACTCGGTAATTTTAACTATGGGTGTTACCTTGAGTCGAATGACCAGCTGCATGTGGCTTTATTTGAAAGTTAGTTCCACGGTTTTGTGCCTTCCTCTTGCAGGGCGTGTGAATTGATTTAATTGACAGTTAACCTCTGCCATAATGTAATTGATAAAATAATTAATTAACACAAAGGCAAGTGTCAATGATGATATAATACATAAAGTGTGATTCAAAGAAACCGATTTAAAAAGTTAAAGGTCAACTGAAACACCTTTTCAGTTAACTAAATTCTGCACGGAATTCTGATATTATTTAATTGAAAAGTTATATATATATATGAGCGCGTTGGTGTCAAATTTGGTTGGAGTTGTTGGTCTTTTATAGTAGTGGTACGTCTCGAAATAATTTCGGAAATAAGCATCGTATGCAGCGAATAGGGTGACGTATGCCATGAACTGACCACGGAAAGAGGGGGGGGGGGAGGGGTTAACTATATAAAGGTATAGACAGCCGTGCGACTTGAATAGGGTATACCATCCAACATATTAATGGGTATTGACAGAGATATACTGTATATATGTCTCTGGTATTGATCATTTTTCCTTCCAATACATATCAATGGGTATCTTTCTAATCACAAAATACATGAATAGTCGGAATGGGTATGCTTTTCGCTATGGTCCGTATATGAATGGGTATGTTTTTACATTTTGCTCATTTAGCTCAATATATGAATGGGTAGGGTGCCAGCGACTCGAGGAGCACGTGGGTTACCAAAATTGCAAGTTAACATCGGGTGACACCTCCCCCTCCCGCGGAATTGACCTAGCTATAGCAGAAACATAAACTACTTTCAAGTACGCTGTCTGTGTCTCTGGTTTAATCTACATCTCTCTCTCTCTCTCTCTCTCTCTCTCAGGAAAAAAATCAGGAAACGGGGGAGGGGAGGGCGGCCACAAATTTACAAGACGTATACCTGTATAGATGATAAGGTAGAAAACACTCAAATAATATAAATAAATAAAACTCCAGATCTGGCACTCAAAATGGCTATTTTGGCTAATTAATATACTTGACTTTCAGATATGCTTTACACCCCCTTTTTTCTTTTTAAATCCTGGATCCTCCATGAAAATGAAATACACGTGTTTCCTTATAATTATGAAAATGCTGTGAGTTTACGTTGTAAAATTATGAATTCTGAATTATTCCTTAGTAGATTCTGACGGGCTGGAGGAGGGAAGGATAAACGATAGGGATCTTTTTTCGTGGTAAAGTTTATAAAGATTTCTAAATAAGCCCATAAAGGCAACTAAGAATGTACAAATTACGGGTGATATTTCACCGGGTCAGACAACCGACTTGATCAACGTGTAAGATAATTACGTAATGCTATAATATAGTTTATTCATCATAAGCAGTACAGCTTACATTGGTGGATTTAGAGGGGGTTACAGCGGTTGCAACTGCCCCTTTGGTCGAAAAAGTTTTACCAAAAAAGGTAATTTTCGAGCATTTTTAGGGATTCAACCCCCTTTCCAGATCGAATAGTGCAAAACATTAGTCATGGGAGACTGCGCCCCTCTCTCTTTTCAAAAATTTCTAGTTCCGCCTATCAAACTTATGTTTATACCAGACACATATATACTTTCATTTTACATTTTTGTATATATGTCTCTGGTTTATACGTAAGCTCAGTCACATACACATAAAAACAATCTCAGACATCCAAAAGGAAGCGCACTAAATATACTGCAAACATGGTCGTAAAACCACGGCCCAGAATAGCTTCGATCTTTCCTGTATGGAAAAGATGTACTGGAAATGTATGGGAATAAATGTAAAACCAGATGCAGATCGCTATCCAGAAAAAAAGCGGGATTTACTTATGGTTTATTTTCAATTATTGCATTATCTTTTATCGAAATATATAAGAGCGGGAAAAGATATGCTCACCACGGTAAAGTTTGGTGTTTAAATACATGTAATTCATTTTACCCCGAAAGATGATCATGACTTCCCAAGTATTTCAGAGATATATCCAGCAGAGAGAGAAAGAGAGAGAGAGAGAAAGGGGGGGGGGGAGAGATACCAAAACTCAAAAACCTACATTTTCCGTATTAAGGTCTATTTTTGCACGGATAAGATAACTAATCACTTCGAGAGGGTTTGTTGCACTGGACACAATTATGAAGTCATGCGCTAGACAGGTGACGCCACCCTATATTTATAAGTGAAATTATAATGAAGTGGCATCAAGTAAGAAATATACAAATAAATGAAATATTCAGAGCCGATCTTTTAGCGAAAATGACTTTACAAGAATAATTCTTAGTGCAAAGTTAAAGAAAAAACAAACCATAGTATAACAAATCTTACGATTTCTCGTTTATAATTTTTCAAGGAAAACATTTTCACTTGAATTAAACATTTAGCCAGAAAAGAAACGACATCCGGAAATGACTTATTAAACACATACTTTTCTAAGTGTATCGAAAACCAGGGGACAATAGAACGGGCGGAGCGATGGTTATCGAAACTTATCACATACCTGAAACTCAATTCCTGGAAAAATGTACATGTAATGTGGGTAACAAGGGGGAAAACAGTAAATATATGACAAATATGTATATTAAACGTGTTCGTTTACTGAAAACAGGTTCCTTGTGTTTCACTTGGAATTATTTAAATATACAATGGAGAGCCAAGCTTTTGTCAGGGCGATTGTGGGAGATGGAATAACAAAGTCTTGACATACTAGGCTTAGTGTGAAAGGAGTGGAATCAAACCCTTGACGTGGTGTGGTTGGAAAATAAGTATGAATGCTAGTCGGTTTGATACATTTTGTACGTTCATTTATAACTAATGCATATGATGCTCCAGACAAAATTATGAAGTTATGCACAAGACAGGCGCCGCCACCATACTTTTACAAGTGAAATTATATTGGAGTGGCATCAAATAAGTAATAGGCAAACAAATGAAAAATTTAGAGACGATCGTTTTAGTGAAATAATGACTCGAGGATAATCCCAAGTGCAAAGTTTTAAATAATCCATATATAGTACAACAAATCTTACGATTCCTTGTTTACAAGGTTTCACTGAAAAACATTTCCACTTGAATGTCAGATTTTTACTAGAAAAGAAACGAATCTCGGAAATGGCTTTTTAATACGTACTTGATATGTGGAAAAGCCATGGCACAATAGAAAGGGCGGAGAGGTGGTTATCACGCACTTGATAAACAATTCCTGAAAAAATATACGTGTAATAAGGGTAGCAAGGGGGAAAGACCGTAAATATATGACAACTATGTACAGTAAACGTGTTTGTTTACTGAAAATGGGTTCATGTGTTTTACTTGGAATTAATTAGATACATAATGGCGAGCCCAGATTTTGTCGGGGCGGGGGTTGAGGGTGGTAGGAGAGATAAAATAACAAAGCGTTGACATATGGTGTAAGCTACGGAATCGAATCCTTGACATTATGGAGATGGCAAATAAGTACGGATACCAATACCATGATATGTTTTGTACATTCATTTATAACTACTGTTCGCGCCACTCACTTTGTAAACCGAAAAATCTGGATTTCCACTTATTTATCTTTAAAATAGTTTTACAAAATTAATATCAATAGACAGATCTTGTTTAGTCTTAACTTTTGGTGTATGTTATATGTTTCTACGAAGAAGCATTCGTATTTTGTAGGGAAAATTATTTTAGATAGGGCGTTTTCTATGTTAATTTTGACGTGACGTCGCCGATGTTTAACATTGAGTCTATAAGAAACTTGGCGACGTCACGTCAAAATTTAAAACATGGAAATCGCCCTATTGAAAATTGATTTTTTTTTCTATAAAATATGAACGCTTCTTCATACAAACATATAGCATACACCAAAAGTTACGACTAAACAAGATCTATTGAATGGTTATTCCTTTTTGAAATTATTCTGAAGATGAATAACTGAAAATCCAGATTTTCCAGTTTCCAGAGTGAGTGGCGCCGACAGTAATGCATATGACGTTCCGGCTTTCCTAGATGTTTGATCGTGGTTACTCGTCAAACTTCGGTCAGTTCCGGAATGCCACCGAACCCAAAAGTTACCGCAATCGGCACTCTTCCGATACTTTATTTCAAGAATAAACAGAGATATGATAAATGCACTCTACATGTCACAAGGTGTAATTATGTAAATTAAATAGAAATCCAATCAGTGTCTGTAATTTCAAAATTTATTATGCATGTTTTAATATAAAAATACTGTGCATTTAGTGCATAGAGTAAACCTAGTGGATTCTACGCAACATCGTATAAAGGTATAAATGTCAATTCCAATCAGGTGGACTTACAGTTGAATCAATGGCACATATTAATATGAAATTCTTGAAAATCATTAAAATAAAAAGTGATAAAGATATTGATAACATGTATGATTGTGGGAACATTACATTCACAAATGAACAACCTTACATGTCTAGTTTTTACAATGTGTTCACCATCGTTTTACAATATCGTATCATATTTTTTTTTGTCTTTTTCTCCTTTCATTACTTCTGATTCAGAGAGTTGTCGTTCTCGATATATTAAGCCATAAACTAATTTCCACTAATGCTCATGTAATCAAAAACATTTTTTTTTATTTGGGAAATTCAGCATCTTGGTTGACATCGCATGACGTAGCTAATAAATAAATAAAGAGAGTCCTGGATCCTCGTATTAGTTATCTCTTCCAAGAAAGATAACTCCTGCTGCGATCACGAAGTTACTATGGATCGATTACATATAGCAAATGATTCAAACACAAAAAATTCAAGTTGCGTAGAAAATACACACTTTCCTACACTACATTAGAATTAAGAACAATTATAGAATAAATGATCCCCATCCCAAGAAAAAAAAAAAAAAAAAAAAGAAAAAAAGAAAAAAAAAAAAAGGAAGAGATTCCTGGATTTTCAAATTATTTTTAAAAAAATCTCTTCCAAGAAAGATAACTCCTGCTGCGACCACAGAGTCACTACAGATCGATTAAATAGCCAAATGATTCAAATAGAAAATAAGACTCAAAGTCGCTTAGAATATACGCACTTTCCTACACTACATTGAAATTAAGAAAAAAAATTAGAGCAAAAAAATGGTGGTAAGGGAGAGGGGGAATATTTAAAACAAAATTCAGAAACATAGACGAATTTCTAGTCTATTTCTCTTTACCGTTACATAACAGATGCATCGGTAAAGCATTTATGTCACTTAGTTCACATGCTTTCAGAAGGAAAAAAGAAGAGTTACTGGCATTCAGCAACAAAGTTATGACAATAAAGTGAGTATGTAAAATTAGAGAAAATTACACCCACCCCACCCCCAAAAGGGTGTGTATGGTGGTAAGGGAGAGGGGGAATATTTAAAACAAAATTCAGAAACATAGACGAATTTCTAGTCTATTTCTCTTTACCGTTACATAACAGATGCATCGGTAAAGCATTTAGGTCACTTAGTTCACATGCTTTCAGAAGGAAAAAAGAGGAGTTACTGGCATTCAGCAACAAAGTTATGACAATAAAGTGAGTATGTAAAATTAGAGAAAATTACACCCACCCCACCCCCAAAAGGGTGTGTATGGTGGTAAGGGAGAGGGGGAATATTTAAAACAAAATTCAGAAACATAGACGAATTTTAGTCTATTTCTCTTTACCGTTACATAACAGATGCATCGGTAAAGCATTTAGGTCACTTAGTTCACATGCATTCAGAAGGAAAAAAGAGGAGTTACTGGCATTCAGCAACAAAGTTATGACAATAAAGTGAGTATGTAATTTTTATGTTTCAAGTCTCAAAGGTCTTAAAATACAAACAGTTATCAATTTCACATTGACCACAGTTTGTAATGCCACTAACGAAAAAGGTGCATTGAGAATTCGTATAAATTCGGTATATCAAGGACTTGACTACCTACAGAAATGAAAAAAAAAAAACAAAACAAAACAAAACAAGACAATATTTTTAAAATGAAAAACATGTATAGGCACTTTTTGTTTGTTGCGTTTCAATAGATGTTGAAAAGGGTGTAATATCTGTCTTAAGATCGTATATGCTAAATGATTATCTACAGTGAAAAAGAGAGATGCTGTACTATAAATGACAAAATGAAAACTGATTGCGTTAATACATTATAATATCACATGCAAAAATTCAAGGATAAAAATCAATAAATGCGCGTTTGCAAGACCGGTTGATTCATAAATTAGATAGCACTTTCAAATGTCCAGTCTTCACACCTGAAAAAGAAACAGGAAAAGTTTTAGATATGGTACAGCAATGATCAAGTTCATAAATCTACTTCCAATTCGCCGATAAGTATAAAAAGCAGTATTGGATCCTGGGGGATTTGCTTATGATTTATTTTTCAATAACTGAATTATCATCTTTTATTTTGGGCCGGCCCATCCTTTGATATAAGTTTAAGAAAGTCGCATGCGTTACCGCGGTACAGTAAAACCACACCCCCAAGAGTTTTACACCAATGGTAAAATTAGGATTTAATTCATTGCGGATGACCACGTGTAAAGTCGCTGACAAATTCTGATAGATTTATATGAGTGTAGTATAAAAATTATTTTGATTGCCAACTTTTATTGAAAAATAAAAGCGAGACTAAAAGCTACTCAAAGACATTCTATTTTGGTTCCCCCCACATGTTTGACCCAGATACGCTAGATGTAGGCACCGTCCATTTGACCTTCAAGGGTGTACTCTGATATTTATGCTAGGATCACTAAGAGCGATATTTTTTTCACATAAAATTTGAAGAAATAAAGTATTCCGTTATCTTTTGAAATTGGGTTTGCTCGTTGATATATATTAGAGAAGGAAATGAAATGTTCACCACTATAAAGTTTTGTGTTTAAACACATGTACCGGTAATTCATATTTACCCCAAAAGATGACTTCCCAAGTATTTCAGCTGAGAGAGAGAGAGAGAGAGAGAGAGAGAGAGAGAGTTTCCAAAAATCAAAAACCTACATTTATTTCACTGATCCCTGGCGTTGGCACTAACTTATTCCTCCCCTGAATACCGGAAGCCTCGTTCAGGGCCAAACGTTCCTGAGCTTTCCTACTTTCATCTTCGATGATAAGAGTGTCTCTCTGACTAAGTCCCGCTGACTGTAAAATCAAGTTTATATACATGTACATGTATAGGATTAACAGCACCATCTTATCATACATGTATACATGTGAAATGAAGTGGTGTAAATATCACGGTGTATGTAAGTCAAAACTTTGGACGGCTGAACTTTTTAAGGAAACTCTTATATTTTGAAATTCTGATTCAACGATTCTGCAATTGTATATTTTAATACAGTTAATTATCATTATCATTTAATTCTTCCATCGACAGATTGGGGTAAGTTGAGGGTTCCAACCCCAATTTCCGGATCCTCGCTTGCTCTGGGATTTCTAAGATGTGATAAATTCATTAAGGTTGCGTATCCCACTGAGAGGAATATAACATTTACCATTACACATTATTTTAATTTCTTCATAAAACTATCGATCTATTTAAAATATGGATTACTCTTAGACTTAAAAAAAAAACAACCCACAGAACTGATTACATTTCGATGACTTTCGATAACCAATATTCAAAAGTGCTGAAGATGTATAATTTTAAGGTAGTGCATCCATTATGGGAATCAGGCGGTACCAATATGTTCAACGACAGAAGCTATCAGAGGCGGATCCAGCATTCTCTTTTACCCGCTCTGATCGGAATTTGTCCAAACATACAGGTTTATATAAAATTTAGGGTCATTGCTGGTGGTACAATGTACCATTTTTGAACGCCATGGACCCATTATTGGCGTACATGTGATCGTAGGCGTACTTTCACCAACAGTTATTCAGTTTATCATTCCATCAGAGACACGGATTTTCCAGTAGGGTTCTTAGATTTCATTATATACATTATAAATGTATATTACAGTTTAATAGTTTAATAATGTAATATCAAAACGGCGACCATGCAAATTCAAAATGATGATTTAATGATAAAAACTAGTCTGATATGTGCAAGAATAAAATATGTTTTTTGTTTGTTTGTTTGTTTGTTTGTTTTTTTTTTTTTTGGTTTTTGTTTGTTAGGGGTTTTTTTTTTTTGTTTTTTTTTTTTTGGTGGGTGGGGGGGGGCTGTTGTTGATGTTGTTGGTGCTATTGGTTTTATGGATTTGGGGGGGGGGGGCGTGGGTCAGCATCGACTGATTTTGGTTGTCAAAATGAAGGAAATATAGTAGAAATATTGCTGCATTTCATCAAAAACAGCAAAATAAACACGTAACGTGAACCTACCTGTGTATCAACACTTAATTCCTGAGCGATCACTACAGCCTCATGTATCGTAAAATATAAACAATTGTAATCTATAGAATGATAGAAATCTGCCTTCTTGATAATCTTTCGGACATCCTCTGAAAGAAGCAACATTTTCTCGATTTATTTTTTAGACATATATACTTTACATACAACATAAAAGTACATGTTTTTTTTATGTAAATATAAAAACTGTTGGTATTTTGATAATCCTGTTTGTTTGGTTTTGTTTTGTTTTTTATTTTTTGTTTGGGTTTTTTTGGTGGGGGGGGGGGGGAGGGGGGGGATTTTTTTTTTGGGGGGGGGGTTCATAAAAAGGAAAGAAGGCATCTGGTTCCGTTGTATGCATATGAGAAGAGTCTTAACGTACACACATGTACACAGAATACTAGAATAACCACACAAAAAGACACCACAAAAACATTCCATTGTAATGCATTTGTGATACCGACTTAAGACGGTCAATTGAAATGACAATCGTCACTCATTTGTTGTCGTTAACCGGATTAAGGGCCAACCTACCCACCTATTACAAAAACAGTACAATCAAAGAACACACATGATATTATGCTCAAGAAATATAATACTTTTTATGATCAAATAAAGCGATGGCAAAAAGATATGTGTGTGTGTTACGAGATGGCATCTTATCTATCTGAGACAAAGACAATGAAAACCATACAAATATCTGTACCACATATGTCGTTTATTTATGTACATTTATGTTTCAAGTACATAAGTACACAACTGGACACCTATTTATAGGCACCCAACACTAAGGTCGCTTAGTAGACGGCCCACTCATAACTATCCAAAGTAGACACCGTCATTTGAATTTGAATTTCCTATGCATACTATAATGTACATGTATGTAAATATGCATAGTCCAAATTTTATTTGTGGCGACCCCAATGTACATCATAGATATTTCATTATAAGTAATACATGTGCTACCATCGGAGAGACGTCGAGTATGGTTTTGTTTTTGTCTTTTTGGGGGGGGATCTCGAAAAAAGGGGAGTCTTTACCACTATTTTGACAAATTTCCCTAACTCGATCCCCCCCCCCCCCACACACACACACACACCTGGATCCATTACAGATAGATTGCCTACTCACCTCTACATCCTGCTAAGAAAACTTTTATTCCAACTTCCTTGAATTCCTCCAATATCTACAAAATTAGATCATGATTATTTACTTGTACGTCACCAAGTTGATGCTGAATTCTTATATCACACCAGCTCGAGGTAGTGAGTCAACTTTTAATGATGAGTCAATGTGTCCCGTGGCCTTGTTCATTCGAAAATAATTTTGCGAGTCAGTGTTGGTATTCGAACCAACAACCCAGCAGAGCTTTGTATACTTTTATTTTCTATGAAATGAAAATGTCAATCTAATCAGGAAAGTACCGTATTTTGAGTGAATGCGGATACTAAGCGAAAAGTGTGCCTCCAAATTCATGTTACAAAACACTGATTTCTACTATATGTACTACTTATATGTATATGTAAAGACAAGAACAGAATTTTCAGCTCTTAATTAACTTTCAAATAAGTAAACGCTGAAGAAGAACAATATGTGTTCGTTAAACACTTGGTGAAATAAGAAAGCATCGGCTGGTATGGTTGAAAAGTTTTGTCCATTGTAAAAGTTGTCCAAAGACAAACAAAGGTATAAAACAATAGCTAGGACAAAAACGAGACGAAGAAGATGGTGGTTGTGATGATAATGATTGATTGAAATGATTGATTGAATATTGTTTTACGTCACTCCACGATTATTTGACGCAAGTGGTGACGGCATCTGCCTGATGCATTGCATACAAATTTAGACCTTTGCAACGGACCCATCAGCAGCAGTAAGGCACCGATGCGCCCAGGGCGAGAGTCGAACCCGAGACCTCTCGATCACGAACCGAGCACCTTATCCACAACGGCTTTGACAGTGATGATGATGTATCAATGGAAGTAAGAAAATAGCATAACAGCAGTTACAAGCAATAACAAAACAGTTAACAATACCCTTGATAACATTTTGACGGCAACGGTGTCGACATAACTAATGACGGAGAAATCCAGGACGACAGTATGCACGGGAGGTAACCATGCCTTGGAGAATCTGGTCTGTAATTCCTTCTTCTCTTGATTTAGCATCTTCTGTTGATCGTCTGTAAGCTCTTCTCCGATCTCCTTCTCAACTTCTTCTTCAATAGAACTTCTCATTTTCTGCAGTTCTTTCTGTGAATAATAATAAATTGAAATAATGATTGTGTGGTTGATTTATTCCGAGTGTTATTGAATCGTCGCGTCGGCTAAGCAAAACTCGAGTAATTGATTCAAAGTTACAAGATTCTTAGGTAGTTTACCGTAATGTTGATATTCGAGTGGTACAATAGTCAGAAGTTAAGGGTTCGAATCTAGTTTGATTGTTAATGGTTTTGTCACTCCATGTATCCCACCTATACGGAAACGGAGTTAAATAGCAAACAGAGAAATCTAACCAACTGCAACCATTAAACTAATGGCGCGTCTTTCTAGCCCTATCAGGAATCGAATCTTAACAGAAGCGAGAAGCTACAGAGAGTTTAATAGAATTTTGAATTTTTTTTTTGTTATTTATTTATTTATTCATTCATTCATTTACTTATTTGATAACCAGTAATAGCAAATCACTACCTTAACATATATCTTGAAATGCAAAAAAAAAAAATTATAAATATATAGTCATGACTTATTAATTCTAAATCTTTTGAATTACAATCCACCCACCCACCCGTTCAAAAATAAAAATAAAGAAGAAATAAGAGGACCCCCCTCCAACCCCCCCCCCCCAAAAAAAAACCATAACAAAACATAACAAATCACACATCCAGAATTAGCCGCAAGTAGTGGCCATAAATCATTTATTTAGGGTCACTACTTGCGGCTAATCCAGAATAACAAGTTTTACGAAAAAAATCTTGCATAAATTTAATTCAAAGTAATGCTTACTTTACTCTTTTTCATCTCAGCCTCTTGCTCTATTTCTGCCAATTCTAATTCTCTTTTTCTTTGTAGTAGGGCTTTATATAAGGCTTTTTGTTTTTTCGTTTTCAATTTCTTTGGATTAAGTTCTGTCCTTTCGTATAGACGGTCTCTGAATTGTTCTGCATTGGCAAAATATAGATTGGACTCAAAGCGGAATATCTTGATACCTGGAACCGAGATCAGCTGAAAAAGAGGATAATTACGATGTTTTTATACTAAAAAAAGACGGTACAAGAACAATGATCATTAATGACTCAAGGAGAAGAGAAGATTTCCCCTGTTGACAAAAATATCTTATATTCTAGACTTCAAAACTTCATGTCATGCTTGAAAATTTTGGTGAAATGATATTAATACCTTCAATTCGTAACTTGCTATGATGATGACAATATGTGATGATAATTAGAATCAGAAGGTTGTGATTTTTCTAAGGAACAATTAAGATAGGGGTCTTCTTTGGGGTTGTCAATTCTTCTGAAATATTTGTCTGTATTTCATAATGTACTGATTTTTATCAGTGGTGTATAATGCAAATTTAAAAAATCTGCTCGAGAACATTAAGTAAATGTACCATTTTTTAAAGACAATCTTTTGTAATTATTTACACTCATTCCTGCATTATTTCCAATTTGGGAGAAGGATTACATGCTCATCAACCTCACCCCCTTTTCCCTCTCCAAAAAAAAGGAGACGAAACCCGCCCACCCCTGCCACCCCTCCCTCCCTTACGGCTATGTTTATATGTATTTTGATTATTAGTTTCGACCAGAAACTCCTTATCAGAGACACGTGGCCATGGTTTTTTTCTTGCAGAATTATAATATATCGATTTAAGGGACGGTTAAGTTCTATGGTGTACGTACCATCTTAATATCGATTCCCATTTCATTAGATATTCTTTCATTATTCTGTTTACAGCTAATTAGTATCAAATAAACTGCACCTCCTTTCCTGATAAATTATTGATACTTTTTCATAGAATCGTGACACTAAAACAAATCCCAAACGTCTTGCTGTAACGGTCAAGGCCTTCACAATAGAGAAAACAATGCTCAATGTACTGAAGTTACAAAAGCTACTGAGGAATCTAATTACGTCACCAAGTAGGCGAGATATTCCCAGCGCGACATCCAGGTGTGTTGTATCTTTCTACTCAGTAAGTATGATAGCCATGATCAATGCTCGAATGATTCATGCTGAATCACTCAAAGGCAAATAATATCGTAGTCATCGAAATTTCAAATAATGCATATCTGGTGGCGGCACTGTTGTCGACGCATGATTTTCACTAATATATATGTACTGTTACGAGAAGAGAGAGCAACCTGCGAAATTACATGTATATGAGAGGACATCTCGCGAGAGTATACCAAACTATACCTTATTTGTTGTATACGGTATCATTATTTAACATTATATGCTAATAACTTGCAGTGTTTCTTGGCCTACTGAGCGGTGCATGATGAAATGAATTGTTTACTAAAACGTTCTAATGCATTGTAATCATTACGACCTACATGGCCAAAGCGTAGAAGAAAGTCCTTTTGTGAAACACTACCTAGGGTATTTGTTTAAAGAACGTGAAAGTTTTTATAACATTAAACTATTTATCTATATTTTGGATTACAACCTTTTCAGAAAAATAATGTGAAAGGGGAGTATCAGAGAGGATATATATATATATATATATATATATATATATATATATATATATATATATATATATATATATATATATATATATATATATATATATCCTTTCACAAAAAAGAGGGGGGGGGGGGTGTTTAAACCTTTATGATTTATTTTCGGTTGCCATAACGTTTGCCGTAACGGAGGTTAAATTCTTGTACACATACATTGACATCCAGGGGTAAATTGATCCAAGTATATATATATATATATATATATATATATATATATATATATATATATATATATGTGTGTGTGTGTGTGTGTGTGTGTGTGTGTGTGTGTGTGTGTATGTGTGTGTGTTTGTGAAACCATGTACCAGGCAGGTGTCACCACTATATAACATATAACAAACATTTATACTGACGTCATACTTACTGTCCTACTGAGTTTAATGTCTTTGTAGGCATTCGTCCCCGGAACTCTCCCTAAGACGCAGATATTTGGACTGTAAAACAATATAGATGTACTTAATACAATATGTATACAAAAGCCATGGGAAGGAGGAAAAGGAATTTTCAAATTTATCTCTGAGCAATGCAGGTACTTTTTAGATTCTTGTCTATCTCTCCAAAGAAAGCGGTATATAGCAAAGTATGAACACATTATGAGAAGGTGTAAGTCAAGCATAGAACTGAATCACATCAGAATTTTTTCCCCATATCAAGATGGAGCTTTTTGTGCTAGGCGTTAACTTTGACCTGTTGGCAATCAATCTAGCAATGGCCAGCTGGAGGTATTTGACATATTGGACAAGTTGTTACGAAATGTACTAGCCAAAGGGCAAACACTGCTCATGTACATAAGTCCCACAGGGTTCGAACCATCTGAGTATATGCCGAAACTGCAACTACTCTGTAACCTTCTTGAGCTGGCGTTGCTCTATTCGTAGTGTGCGCGTGCTTGGTTTCCAACCGTGAGGTCAAACTGCACCCTGTTGTCGAGTGTGACATCCAGTGTTGCAGATATACATGTATTTCAAATTGAAGTTTTAGATTTTTCCCGCCATAGCACACAGCGGCTCCAGATGAAGCGACCCTAGGCGACCCAACCGTACCATGAACCGGTCATTTTTACCCCTCAAAAGATCCGTCTACCGTATTCTATTTATAAATTACTGTCGATACAATTGTAAATGTCAGCAAATACGAGATGTAATGAATATTGAAAACAGATACAAGTTTCTCAAGTCTTATTTGAAGAAAAATAAAATGATATAAATTCTGAATAAACTGAATCAAATGAAATTGATATATTCTTTTTATATAACGATAGTAATGAAATGATATGTATACTATTCTAAAAAGCATTTTAAATAGAAGTCCTATGAATTAGTTATAACGAAACATCCGTTCGGAAATGGAGTCTCTAGATTTTTAATCCATTTCTCCTCATGTATAAATTTAAAGTTCTTGTTTTCTCCCTATGTCTTGATTAACATCGCAACGGCTAGGTCCTCTTCATTATGGTTTTTGAAATGTTGCAAGATTGGTTTGTCCGTTTGCAATATGATATCTTGCCTTTGTTCAGTTGTTCTTTCTTCTAATGTCTCTCCGTTTCACAAACATAAACAATTCTGTCATATTTCTGACATATTACTGTTTACGTAGTATTGGCATAGTCAATCAACATAAACATGCACCATAAAACAAAAGTTAAGTATAACATGGGGCCCCGGATCCTGTGTGGCCGCTTCATGTGGAGACGTTTTGTACCGTGGCCGGAAAGTCTAGTGGACGGGCAATTTCGAGGCCGGATGGTTCTGTTACCATTTTATATTAATGACTAGACGATATGGCAAGGAGTATATAAGCATGGTTATTATATACCATATCAAGAAAATATTATTAACACTTTTTGAACATTTTCTTCAATTACCTTTGTGTGTTTCTAAGAACAAAATAAAGAGCAAAAATGACTCCAACCATCAACCCAAGTCCTACATCTAGTATAACTGTCGCTAGGAAGGTAACGAACCATACAGCCTGCAATAATATAATATAATATAATATAATATAATATAATATAATATAATATAATAAGTCTATTAAGTATATTAATGAGTATGAGAAACGTGTTAAAGTTTATGAAATAATGCATCATAGTATTGTCACATACATATACTGTATAGTATATACAATTAATCTTGATTTGTATAGCAAGAGACATAGAAAGTGGTCTATGTCTCTGGTTTAACATTACTGCATGTTAAGACATTCACGGCGGGTGTGGCTAGCCAAACAGGAGACGCTCACTCCTCCCGGGCACCTGGTGTCATCTCTGAATTTCAGAGGTCCGTGAATGTCCACTGTGGTACATTGTTGTTAGTGCCATAGTCGTGTGACACCAATTACTTTCGTATTTTACTTGAAATACAATGTCATAATATAATGACAATAAAGAGTCTATTCTTAACATTGTATTTATGGTATAATAATTTAAGACTTGTTTTAAATCACACAAATGCTCAATTTTTTTGTAAACATATTGTGAAATATAAAAAAAAGTATCATATGATCGTATTTGGAATAATTTTGCCGTTTCTTTCTCTAAATCTCTATCGAGAATTTTCATCAATAATTATAGTCACTCTTTTCAGTTTTTGACCTGTTGACGAATCCATCTATACAGACAGATATGGACATTGAACATATCAGACAGATCTACATCCCAGGTTTCGGACATATATCTTTATTGACACCAATCACCATGGCTACGGCAAGATTCGAATACAAGCTATTCCAAATTCGAGCTGATCTCCCATATCACTCGACCTCGCCTGACTTAAGAGTAAATATAGATCTACCTAATAACTTAAAAAAGACGATCGCGTGCTACCACACACGAATTTTACTACACCGCAATGACCCATTATGAAAAGCCTGCATTCATTTCCAGAAAATTTAATATCAATATGGCTTCGACACAGACAATGAAATGCTTGGGCAGTGAGATGCTGACAGACACATACTTTTTTCTGTATCGCACAATGGATGTATGACAATAAATAAACACGTCAGTTTTTCATCGGTAATCCGATGCGATGTCAATAAGATACACTCGATGTAGCAATTCTCATTAGAGCGCCCTCTCTTGACAACCGAGATAAACGATCGAAAAACAAAACCAAAGTGTATCAGTAGCATGTAGGTGACTGAATGAAAATAAAATTCCTCACACTGTATTAGTCGGTTGTTGTTTTCAATCTTACATATATGATATTGTTAATTATTTTGACGATGCTCTCTTTATTCAGGCTAGGTAGTTATATACATTTTCTGAAATTGATCAATCTGCATTCTTGTTTTTTGTCTTTATTTTTTTATTATTATTATCTTGTTGATTTATTTATTTTATTTACTATTATATTTTTATTGATTTATTTATTTTGTTTTTTTTTTGTTTGTTTGTTTGTGTGGTTGGGGGGTTGTTTTGTTTTGTTTTGTTTTTTTTCATGTTTTTGTTTGTTTCGGTTCTTTTATGCAACCGGATCGATAGATCAACAATGACAATTCTCAATAAACTGACTTACAATGTAGAGAATGTAAATCAATATACAAATAAAGAAGTATGAATAATAATGATAATGATGTACATACTATATAGAATATAAAAGTCAACATAGCAAGGTAACAAGTTAACCAGGAGAATCATCTCTCTCTATAATAATATTTATAAAATTTCCCAATTTGTAAGTTTATGTACATTTGAGTTATTAAAAAGTTGTTCAGATTAAAAATTTAAAATCGAGGACATATTGTTTTTGATCTATCTGTTAGTTTGTTTGTTTGTCTATCTGTTGACAAATTTAATATTGGCCATAACTTTTGTTTGGCTTACATACTCCACGAATAAAGCCCTTTCAAATTATATCTAGGTCATTGAACTCGTGACCTTGACCATGATCTTTGACTTACATTTCAAATTTTGTGTTATTTGGATTTGGACTTTGTTGCCGCATTCGTTTATTACAAATACATCTTGTTTTTGTTTTCTAAGGGGGTGTTTGTTTGTTTTTGGATTTTTGTTTGTTTGTATGCGGGAGATTTTTTTGTATATTTATTTTGTTTCATTTGGGGGGGGGGGGGGGGGAGTTAGTATTGTTTGTTTGCTTTTTTGTTATTGGCGGTGTTAAGCAAAGGCACTTGTGTCTTGTAATTTGATTACCGTATTTTGTCAGCCCAAAACTTAATGGAAGATATTCCTTTGATTTTGAAATACAACAATCAATTGAAATAAGAAATTCCTAGTCAAAGGAGATAAATTCATTTCATAAATCATTTACGAAACTGAAGAGTTATTTAAATTTCATTTTGCTATATTTTTTGAAGATTATTTATTTACTCATTTATATATTTATTTTTCTACATTACTTTTGTTGTTATTTATTTGTTTATTTATTTATTTATTTTTCTATTATTTAACAAAAAGAAAAAAAAATACCCACAGAGAATGAACATTTACAAATATAAAAATATAAGTATATTGACCTACTTCAGTAGATGCAGATCACAAACATACTAGAAAATCACCGGACCCCCACGGATATAAAAATTTAATTCCTATTGTCTTGCCTAACAAGCATAAAAAATAATATTTATTCGTACATATGGGAAAATATTTTCATCAATAATAAAGGCATCAATTCACCCAACCAATAATAGACAAAGACTGCCATTTTTGAAGACATTTGGTGTCCAATATTAGCATTTTGTGTCAATAATCATAAACTTACAAGTCATATTCTGAGGGAAATAGAAGTCGATTTAGGGACATTTAATATTGTACTACTCAATTATAGATGAGGTTTCAGAAAAGCATGTTATGGATCAATATTGTCCTCCCCTGGGTATACCTAGGAAGCCTCTAATCCTCTTTGACGACAATGTCATCCTAGAAACAAACTGAATTATCAGGTTCAGTGACCTATTACGTTTTAATTTCTCCATGTAAACATGTTATGCACATCCAGGATTTTCTCAGTATCTTTTGAAATTTGTTTAAGAAAAAAAAAAACAAACTCCATTTTAACAACGTAACTGCTCGCAACGGCGAATAAAACTCTTAATATGTCAATAGATATTCAGATTGCATGTATTGAAGATATCCAACGTGGAGTTTCACAGCATTTCTTGAATAAATATGGTAATGTGATGCATGATAGATAGATAGATAAATAGATAGATAGATAGATAGATAGATAGATAGATAGATAGATAGATAGATAGATAGATAGATAGATAGATAGATAGATAGATAGACAGATAGATAGATGGATGGATGGATAGATAGATAGATAGATAGATAGATAGATAGATAGATAGATAGATAGATAGATAGATAGATAGATAGACGGACGGATGGATAGATAGATAGATAGATAGATAGATAGATAGATAGATAGATAGATAGATAGATAGATAGATAGATAGATAGATGGATGGATGGATGGATGGATGGATGGATAGATGGATGGATGGATGGATGGATGGATGGATGGATGGATGGATGGATAGATAGATAGATAGATAGATAGATAGATATATAGATAGATAGATAGATAGATAGATATTCATGTACATCATTCACACTATGTATACATAGTGTGAGTGATGTACATGAATATCTATCAATCTATCTATGTACGTGCATATATGAATATCATCCGGAACATCGAATCGGTTCTTATACTACGTGACAGTAACCAGACTCGGATGTGAATGTATGAATACATTAAATTTTTACACATATATCACCTGCGCAAGTTTAATTAAAAATGCGTGATTATGAAAAACTAATCCAACATTAAACTTGCAGTAGGCCGATTATTTTAATACTTTAGATACAAATTTATTTGAAAAGGCATATAAGCTATCTGAATACTATATTCATCATAAAATACATAAAAGAATATAAAGTCAAAATGCGACTTCTTGTTCTTCGAATTCTGAAATTCCCACTTCATCTAGAAACTAAATAGCTCTTACGTCCGGATCTGGTGTTCCAACACTCAAAACCGACTTGGTTTTCCAGATGACATAGATATACATAAATATCTACAGTTTTCATCATCCAGACGCTTGGGGTTGTCTCTTCTTTGTGGGAGGAGAGGCGACCCCAAGCGTCTGGATGATCAAGACTAAGATATCTTTTGGTTATTAATGACAGATGTGGCTACCCTAACGGGAGACACTTCTCCCGCACGCAAGGTGTCATCGTCGCCTACCGATGAATGTCCACATAACGGCGTCATTGCTAGTGCAACAGTGTCAAAGCACTAGTACACACTCACATTTTAATTAAGATTTTATCTGTATACTTTTAAAATTTTCTTTATATTCTATGTTCTAGACTTTAAATTCAATGTTACCAATTCCAAGATTGTATCCGAACAGCGATAAAGGATTTGTTTTATATACACATTTCCTCATTACAAGAATGTTCAATTTATTTTATGGGATAGAAAAAAAGTCCACATTAAAAAGAGAATGGGACATTGATTTATTGACAAACATGGAAGAAAGCAGAATATAAATTAAAACCAGATTAAAAATTCTTTTGAATTCGTTCATCCGTCTCATTCAAATGCATAGCTCTAATGCACGGATGGAAGGGAGTGTTCGAGTATTCTAACCTTTGGTAAACCATGTCCGGCGGAATTAATTTGAAGTACTACAAGCACATTAATGATATTAAGATGCTGTGTCTAAAAGTTGATTATATCTCCGCTATTGTAGTTGTAGGAGATATACTGGTTTAACCTTGAATAATTTCTCAACCTTTACGCAATATCAAGATGCCTAAGGAAAAAGGGGGGTCCTTGCTGTCTTTGTTATCAAAAGAAAAAAAGTCAGATAAGAGCAATTCCCTCTGTGAAAAGTATTTCTGGGTGCTAACTCAATAGCTGTTTAACCAAGAGTCACCATAGCTCTCACATACAATGTTACAATTGTTACCCATGGCACAAAGAGTGGCAGGCTTGGTGTAGTGGTTAAGCGCTTGGCTTGCGGCGCCGACGATCCGGGTTCGATTACCGGGTTGCGCCACTATGTTTAAGAGGTTGGTAACCTCCTGCTTCCATGTCGCGATATAACTGAAATATTGTAGAAAGCGACGTAAAACACCAATCAATCAACCAACCAACCAACCAATGGCACAAAGTCATGCCTTCAAGGTCAAGGCCGACGTGAGCCTATAGTTAGGACCAGTTTCTGTTTGCTGCGAGGTGGGGGAGGAGTATTAGTCTCGTCAAGACAGTTTAAATTGCTTTAATCATAACTGTTCGTCACACCTGTACTGTTTGCTTGCGTCTATTTCGATATGACTTTTGAATGACATTCACACATTTGTCTGTGTACATCAAGTTTAGCTTGTTTCAGTCATAAATTAAGTGACGTAAGAGAAAACTGATGAGTCACCAATAGTGTTAGAAACCGCAATTTCCAGACCTGAACCAACAACTCACAGTTGATAGCCGAGTGAGCTAGTGCGCCGTGCTGGATCTTGCATGTGTTCTATTCTTTGGCAGAGCAAATGAGAGGATCTGTCAGTGTATTGTCGTCAGAAATGTGTGGATTGTCAGGTTTAACCCACAACCAAACACTGACAACCAGTGGCATAGGTACCATGAATGCTTGTATGCCAAAGCACCCACCATCATTGACTGCCACCGTATCGGTAAACAACTATCATTGGCATAGGTACCATGAATGCTTGTATGTCAAAGCACCCACCATCACTGACCGCCACCGTATCGGTAAACAACTATCATTGGCACGGGTACCATGAATGCTTGCATGCCACAATACCCACAAACACTGACCATATAGATAGATAGATAGATTGATTGATTGATTATTGTTTTACGTCACTCCATGATTATTTCACGTATATGGTGGAGGCATCTCCCTGATGCATTGCACACAGCCACCATATAGATAGATGACAACCAGTAACATAAGTACTATGAATGCTTGTATGCCACAGCACCAAAAACACTGACCGCCACCGTATCGGTAAAAATAACAACCAATATCATAGGTACCAGTAGTGTTGTATGCAGAGCACCCACAAACACTGACCGCCACCATACTGGTAACCAACAACCAATGGCATAGGTACGGTACCATCAATGACTGTAGCACCCACAAACAGTGATCACCGCCATATCGGTTACAACAACGTATGGTATTGGTACCATGAATGATTGTATGCCAAAACATCCACCAAAACTGACCGTCACCATATTGGTAAAGAACCATGACTGATTGTATGCCAAACCACCAGCATTTATTGGACACTTATATTTCGGAAGAAGTTTCAGTTTTGTAAAGTTACTTTCGTTATCACGTTATTGTCACCTAACAACTCCAGAACTGTCTATTTTCGCCAAGTTTCTAGAGCTAATAAACCTTATAACCTCCATCCAAGGCACTGCTCTAGACGTGATGGGATTCCAAAGGCAGCTCCCATATTGGATATATTCATAAAAGCACCAAGGTTTTAAAAGAGTAGCTACTTTACCGCCGACCAACAAAACAAACAACCCAAACAATAAGCACATTTTCATATTGTACGACAATTGTGTCCTCCGCCTTTAATCACAGTAGCCAAATTCCATTAATACATTGTGTAGTCAATACACAGAATCCCCGTGCCAATGTTATTTCTGATATTAGATATTGAATTCATACACCATGTTCACATGCTTTATCAGCAAATGTCGACAGAATTAACTTTGCAGTTATTGTATTAGGGTTGCATCAAAATATTTAACTTCACAGGAATAAAAGCCGTATCTTTAAGACTCAAGAAGCACTGTTTGCTAGGAAAATAGTGATACTGACATTGTTGATTTTCCATGATTTTTTTTTTTTTTTGGGGGGGGGGGGGGGCGTTGTTCTTGGGGCCCCTATCCAAAATTATTCTGGACTCTGGAAATATTATAAAAATATTATGATACAGATGTCTGCATTTATCAAAGCATTCAGATTTTTTTTTTGAGGGGGGGGGGGGTGTGGCTGGGTCAGTGTGCTATGAAATACATTAGCTCTGGGCGGTTCAAGAAATTAGTATTGATATGTACACCCGATATTACCATGGATCCAACGAGATTTTAACCCATGATCCTCTGAAATCTGAGTGAAATGAGCTTACCACTTCATTCTACTGAGCTTAAAGCAGAACGGAAAAAAGGACCCGGTGATATTACAATAGAAGACTGAATAATGTCGGAATTGCTACATGTTTACATAGTTTAAAATGATTCATCGATCAATAACTTTGAGTATAAGTTTACATTATTTCGCACATTCAAGTGTTCCATTTCATAATTGAGATAGAGTATGAAAATGTCATTAATTAAAAGGGGAGAAGTGTCAAATCTATAATTTATAAATGGAATTAAAACCATACATGCATCCTAGACCACTCATTCAGACAACATTTCATGTTGTAGTAGACCTCTCTAGGCGTAATATAGATTTACGCGATATCCTTCGAAACTTGGTAAACAAGCGAGTTTTCCTTCTGTGTTTCGTAGCATGTCTAATTCTATAAGTACTCGAACGTCAAGTCGCTGTCCGGGCCACAGACTCGAAGGTCCAAGCACAGAAAAAAGTGTCATATATGCACAGTGCACCATTACTTACGATAATACATGTTTAAAAGTCACAAAATACCAAAGCCGGTGTGGTTCAGTGCTCGGCTCGTGACCGAGATGTGCCAAATTCTACTTCCGCAATGGGCACACTGGTGCCCCTGTCTTTCGGATGAGACAGTAAAAAGCGAGGTCCCATGTCACGGTAAGCGTGGCGCGTTAAAGATCCCTCACTGTTTCGGATGGGTCCGTTACAAAGGTATAAATGCATCAGTAGATGCCGTCACCATAGATGTGAAATAATGGTAGACTGACGTAAAACAATAATCGATCAATCAATCAATCAATCAATCACAAAACACCAAATAAACCATTGTGATCGAAGAATGCCTATATTGCAACGTTTTGTTTAAAATAATAAAACGTTGCAATATATTGAACATCGCATTTACTCTTCGGCATTTAATTTAAATATTCCCCATACATAGGATACAAATGTCCCTAACACTGCTATTGCCTAACTATGCCTTTTTTTGTAGCCATATATGGTGACCAGAAATTAAATACATATTCAAATACAACCATCTTCAATAGTTACCTCTGAATCCTCCATGAAATTATACTCCTTACATCCGATGCCATGGAAACATAAAGAAAATTGACAACACACAAAAGCTTGCTTATTTTCGCAGAAAGTCACTATCACTAAATCGAATAAACGGCGTGTGTTCGAACTGCGATTTTATGTCATTGTTCAAAAATACTTCTATGACAACAAAATAATTTTCATGACGAACACATGCTAATGCAGAGAAAATTTTACTCAAAAGCTGTTCACAGTAATATTCATATGCATACAACGTTGATGAAGGTCACGTGATATCTATTATTAGCATCAATAATCTGATATTTCAGCGTTATATCATTATTCTGGCATTGCAACCTGTCAAATGTATTCACTCATCGCTGATTATATATTTTCCAATATTTATGCCATTGCATTCCAAGATCAGTATCATTGGTCACTTAAAACGACATCTTCCCAAAATCAAATATCTTTCCTTGAAATGAATATGTCTAAGATTGTTAGATTTTCTAAACATACATCCATCCCATGCATTGTTAGCACGTAATCATAATCCAAAATTCATGAAATTCATGCAACGGTAGTAATATGTCAACTTACAAAATCCCGTTTACATAATTTCCACAGCTTCCTCATGTCTTTCACTTGAGTAAACATTCCTTTTAAAGTCACTATTACGACGCAAGCTAGAATACACTGCAAAAAAAAACAAAACGAAATTCATTAATTTAAATTAAAGCAGATATCACGGAATTAAAACGGATTAGATTTCCCTTCAATAGCAAACATTTGATACCGTCATGTTTTGTGAAATACGTTATGCCTAAAGCAACTGACTAGCATACGCAAAGTTCCAGCGTATCCAAAGCGCAATACTAAATTTCATGCATATTTCCTAAAATCTATATTCCTTGAAAGCTGCACAGCACTGTGACTAATTACAACTTATGGGACAATGGAACCTACCATTTCACGTTCCCTTGTTAAATATTCATATCGAAGCCATCATTCACTTAGAATTAAATTGATTTTAAACAGTGCATTATTTTACACCATGGCATCACCTTAATGCCGATACAACCTCTCGATTCAACCTACCCCGTAAAATAGCTATTTACCCAGTCATCATTTCATCATTAATATGCATTGAAAATGTGCGAATAGTAGCATACGAAATATGGTGCTTATAACATTGGAATGGCGCAGTGAGTTCATTGATAAAGATGTGAATATGCCTTCCCTGGAAGCATCCGATTTCTATGAAATATATATGGTTAACACGTCCTCTGTATACATCCATTAAGTTGCAGTAAAAACCAAGCGTACTATATGAATTATAATGCTTGAAACGATTGATTAATGAAAAGTGTTCACGCTCTCTGAATTCCATGCTTCGGTGCATATGACAAAAGATTCCCGAGGGAAACATGTTTTGTACTGCAATAATGCCCGGAGACAACGCAACGCTGTATGGCAGAGATTATAGAAACATTATGTCATGGGATGTGATTATACCACGAGAGGGACTATTTCAATTCATTACACATTGCGCAATACGTACCTTTAAACGAATAGTCGTGTTTGAATGCATGAAGCTTGCCTTTTTCTGATGAAGCTTAATATTCTAACACGGTTGACTATGTACGTCGAGGACAGTGTCAAGTTCAATATAATTATGTTCTATGTTAGCTTGTTAATCACACGACTTATTAAAATGGGTTACCTTAATTGTTAATTTAAGGCAGGTACCGGTAGAGAGGAAATAGAATCACGTTTCAGGAAGGATTTTTATTGGTTGACTGATTGCGATTGGTGTTTCGAGCCACGTGTAGTAATGTTTTAATTATGTCAAATCTTCATGCGTCTTTGTTTTTATATATTTATCTGCTGAAAGTAGTAAATCGGTAGAATATTTGCATATGGCAATGGACCGACTTAAGTCGTCATTACGAATGCCGTCTTATCGAATATTTTACTGAAGTCCTGTATTAGTACGTGTAATCGTTATACTCCTTGCAATGGACATTTGTTAGGTACATAATTCAAATCTCTTTCCGCCTCTCTTGAAATGCTGTTGTTCTTTTTGGCAGAGTTAAACATTGTTTTCAACGAATTTTCAAGTGTATCTTGACATGGAATTCATGAATTCACCAATTTCTTAGGAAAGTATGCAGGTATATTGTGTACCATTCTCAAAATATCGCATTGTGGTCTTCACAAAATGGAGGAAAAGTATATATATCTATCTCATTCTTATGGTAAGAAACTTAAGAAAATAAATGAGCAAATGGTGTACTACGTGATAGTCACCCCTCTTCACACTTCGCTATTACTTTTTACATACAAATTTCACTGTTGTGATATCCTCAAAGTACAAAGATAGGGTCTCTCGGTTGGGACAAATGGAAATACGTTTGTATGATATTAATATTTTAGGAGATTATAATACAATACAATGAAAGAAGAAATACATATCTATAGGCAATATGTAAGAAGGGCCCTGTGTTGAGCTAGCGCACTGCAAAAAAAAAAATCCAACTCCAATCCAATACACCGTTCCACTTTTCAGCATAGAAAGCGATGTTTAGCGGATTTTTGATTGTTATAGTTATGACGTCATAATCAAATGTCGGACTTGTCCAACCTTGCATGACGTCATCATAGTCAGATTTTGCGCTAAAGTGCTTGACTTTTGACGAAAGTGGAACGGTGTATTGAGGGATCGCCAGATCCAGCTTTAACCACGCCCATTACGTAGCTTCACTGTGACGTCACAGTTGAATTCACGTTTGACGGGCCATTCATGTATGATGTAATAATGAAAAAGTATGCCAAAAGATGCGTTGTCGGGAATTTGACGATCAGTCAATTGACTGATCGTCAAATGCCCGACATCACACATTTTGGCACACTTTTTCATTATGGCGTCATAAATAAATGGCCCGTCAAACATGATTTTAACTGTGACGTCACAATGAAACTACGTAATGGGCGTGGTTAAAGCTGAATCTGGCGATCCCTCAATTGAGGGATCGCCAGATCCAACTTGAACCACGCCCATTACGTAGTTCAACTGTGACGTCATAGTTAAATTTACGTTTGCCGGGCCATTTATTTATGACGTCATAATGAACAAGTGTGCCAAAGTGTGTGATGTCGGGCATTTGACGATCACTCAATTATTGAGTCTTTTCGATAAACAGGGTTACTTCCCATTTGGGACGGTATCTGAAGTAAAACAATTATGACGTCATCAAATTCCTATGAAAACGTCATTTGTGGACTACCTTTTCCCTGAGATTTAGATCAGTTTCCATAGAATTTGATGACGTCATAATTATTTTACGTCAGATACCGTCCCAAATGGGAAGTAACTGTATAACGAAAAGACCGAATAGTTCAACCTCTGATCCGTGCATGCATTAGAGTAACTGAGAGAATGACACTGTTCTACTCATAACAAGGAAGGACGGCAGACTTAAAGAAATCTTTGATATCCGAGCTGAAACGTGGCGCTCGGATATTTAAGATTCTCCTGCTTGGTAAGCCATGTCTGTCATAAATTTCCAAGAGAAGACAATGCACAGTTCAATACTACACATTACATAAACATAAATACTGTATGGAAAATGACACAGCAACACGTTATCATAACAGAGTTATGATAACACTTAAACAAAAACCCATGTGTGAAGTTTATTTCAACATAAGTAAGAGTCATGATACCATCAAGTCAACGTAAGAAGTGTTACGATACCTTTTAGTCAACATAAGTTAGTGTTATGATATCATAAAATTAATATAAAATTAATATAAGTAAGTGTTATAATACCATGGAGACAATATCAGAAGTGTTGTGATATCATACAACTAACATAAGTAAGTGTTATAATACCATTAAGTCAACATAAGCAAGTAATATGATATCATAAGTTAACTTAAGTAAGTGTTACGATATCCTTAAATCTACATAAGTTGGTGTTATGATACATCTAAGTGAAATATGAAAGGTTTAAGGTACAATGCTATAAAATTTGAGAAATGACACATGAATTTAAGTTTGGTTCGTGTCAAAATATTTTAAAATTTTTACAATTCTAAGTGTTAATTACTATTATTTAAAACATTAACTACATTATGAGACGTCGTGTCAGTGTATTTGCTAGAAACTCCATATTGCAAATGTAGAACTTTAAAGAAATTAACTCGTTTCAATATTATAGTTAAACTAATTAAACATGAGATCAGTGTTACACATTTTGTTTCACTCTGTCGAAAATGATTTCCACAGGGAGATTGATTAGATATCAAAATGAAAGTAAGATTTCATTTGTTAAGTAATCAAAACGTCAAATAACACGCTTTGAATAATCTATTATTCCGAAAATTAAACAAATTAAAAACAGTCTAAATTGAAAATCAAATATAAGGTCTTGTGAATTCATAATATCAGATTGAATGAAAATGGCAGTGCGGGGATGCATTGGAAATATACATCATTGAAGTATTTACAGTGCTTTAGCAACTGGACTGCACGGATTCTACAGGTGTTCGCAGAAGCAACTATTGTTTGATATTCAATCCAAAAAAAAAAAAATAATAATAAAAGAAAGAAAAACTGACATACAAAACGATAAGCTTTGTAACTCTTGTTTCATTATACTGAAAGGATGTTGAAAGTAGATATCAAAAGCCTTATAACTTGTTTATATAATTAAACCATACACATTCATTTTAAAGGGATAAACCGACCAAGTCAAAGTGAAACTCTTACCATGAATGCCCATTTTCGCAGAATTTAATTTTTCTTTTACAGAAAGGTCATAAATATAATAATATCTTAATGATGATGATGATAATGAAGACGATGATGATGATGATCGTGATGATTACAGAAATTACATGATGCCTTGTGTAATAAATAAAAATAGTTACTGATTCAATAGAATATCATTAAGGCCCAAACTTTGGGACTGAACTCTTCTCGTCAAGAGAATTAAGAAATTTAAACTGCTTTCACTTATTTTCTATTTCATATGATTATAGCCAGACAATTATAGTACTTCATTATCATTGGGCAAAGCCTGGTTTTTTAAAGAAGAGGGAATTCGGAGGAAAATGTTAAGATAATTTGCTACAGGGATTTTATGAAATTAATAACATGATTCCATTAAAGTTTGGATATAAATAAGTAAATG
The DNA here is from genome assembly GCA_035048485.1 of Pteria penguin. Classification (NCBI taxonomy): domain Eukaryota; kingdom Metazoa; phylum Mollusca; class Bivalvia; order Pterioida; family Pteriidae; genus Pteria; species Pteria penguin. The sequence goes on along the minus strand of CM068588.1, from coordinate 8,394,306 downwards.
ATGTCATAACTGTTTCTAAATGTGATTGTTATTCAGGTGCATATACTAGTTTTCATAATAAGATAATCATTTCAAAGACTTCCCAACAGTATGAGAAATCGAAGCACGAATCAGTTTGGTAAGATATACAGAATTACAGAGTATCTTCTACATTTATCATTTGCTAAACATCTGGCATCAGGGTATCGACAGTCTAGACTTATAATTAGTCTTCCGTTAATACCAGATTATGGAACATTCTTCAAAAAGAAAGAACGAATCAAATAATATAATACGCTAATGGTATTGCTAAAGCTACCAATCTGATTATCTGTAGATAATTATCAGATATCCTTGATTTATATTTCATTCCCTGTATTGTTCTGCCTAATATCTACATATCATCAAGAATTTCCCTTCCAAAAAAAAAAAACCCAACTTAATACCGTCGTCTATAAATAACCATTTAGATACATAGAAGTTTTACTATTATGATTCAAATCTCATTAGAATGTAACAGTTCCAACCATCAATTACTGACAGCATCCTTTGGTTATTTAGAGTGGGAAGGTGAGCCCGTTAACCGGTTAACCACGCACGTCAAATGTCTTATTTTCTCCTTCCTTTCAAATGTAGAAGGCAATGCTTTCATAATGATAATGACAAAATAGCAACAATAGCGTTTTGAATGCATTTAGATAAGCATCACAAATTCTCAGATATATATAGGTCAAAATTTTCCCTCCAGTCTTCTCCCAAATATTTTTTAAAACCATATGTACATGTCCTCAACATCCTTCCTTCTACAACAACCTTTTAAAACTATAACAATGTAAATACATGCAAGTTCCACTATTACGAATCAATGCGTCTATTTTGTAACACCTCTAAGCATCATTAATACATTCAACACACAAATTGTGTTACTAGGCTTAATTGTATTTATTTCTCTCCTCCGATAGAAACATAATTGTATGGATCCATTTTCACCGATGTAGGGTAAATACATTTTTAAATTTCTCATGCTTGATTATCGATGTTTTATGATCTATTGGGACAATTTATAATTGTTTTTTGTTTGCATATTGAAAATAACACAGGTTGATCGTTAATGTTCTCGATGATGAACAAATATTTGGAATGTTCTGCAACATTTTAGCTGAATTACAGATGCGAATATAAATTACTTTTTAAACTGGGTTGTTATGTTAAGTGCTGTAATATTTAGTTGTTTTTTTAATTTTGAGCAAATTGTTGAGACGTTGTGGTGTGGTTATTTGTGGACACTAGGTTCCCAATGCTATTTAGGATAGTTATGCTCGATGTTACTGTCTCATGTTACAAGCTGGATGATTTCACTTACATGTTACAACACAGGGAGGAAATCAGAGTAGCAGACAAACTACTAAGGCCAAAAGAAAAAAAAAACATGCATGCTTCCTGTAGCATGACCGACCCTAATTTTTGGCCTCGACCCTAAACTTTTTTATTGCATTTTCGGTAGAAAATTATTCCACTACTGAATATTTGCCTTAAAATGTGGTTTTATATATCCAGGGGATGATTGTTTAGGAAAAAATATAAGTAATTGTCAAATGTGAGTGGTCCAAATGCATTCTAGATGGCATCAAACTTTGAATCAGTAATAAGTAAATAAGTAAAAAAACAAAACAATTACGACCTACCTAATTTTTCAGCATGTTACAGGACATACGCATATTTTTTGTTTGTTCAGGAATTTACCCTGGTTAACCAATCCAATTTCCCTTTGTCAATTAAGATTCGAATCCATATATAACGGGGTGAGGGAATAAGTGAACACAAATGCAAATTTTTAGAACACCTCACTCGTCCACCCCAACTCATGCTGTATTTAAAGTTTCTCCCTATATAAATGAAGTTTGAATTTATTTTAAAAGTGCTTGATTTCCGTCACGTTGTATTAGCACTTAAATCTCCGGCTGAAACCCTATATTCTATGAATTATGTATTAATTCATAATGCTTATGCACTCATATGAATCCACATAAAAGAGATATTAATATATGTCGGATAATTTAAGTAATAATGTTAAATATTTAAACAATCGTATATTGTAACATGAGAATGAATGAAATGGAATGTTTTCGAATTTGCCTACCGGTGTCTCTTCTTTCTTATCACACATTTGAGTTTTGTTACCCCTTTTTCCACATTCCCTTTCGAAATAGTGTGTTTAAAAGATTATATAATAATAATGATAATAATAATAATAATAATAATAATAATAATAATAATAATAATAATAATAATAATAATAATAATAATAATAATAATAATTACTTTTTGAGATTGCATTAAAGACAAATACTTTTACGAAAATTAAAAGATAGAAATTAGTATTTTGAATCATTTATCTCTTTGACATATGTCTCTAGTTGTCATGGTTACCACCAAATGAAAGTAGTTTTATGTATTCGATCATATGTTTTCTGCAGAGTCAGTGAATAAAAATTTTAATAAACAATAGTGCACAAAAGAGAATAAAAATAATAATTAAAAAAATTCTTTGGTTAATTTGTTTCAATCCTGATTTTACAGGTCCTTTAGGTTGGTTGGTTGATTGGTGCTTTACGTCGCTTTCAACGATATTTCAGTTATATCGCGACATGTAATCAGGAGGTTACCAACCCCTTAAACATAGTGGGAATCGAACCAGGATCGTCGACACCGCAAGCCAAGCCCTTAACCACTACACAACGCCTGCCCCTCATGTCCTTTAGGTTATTGCCAGATATATCCAGGATATATATTTTACGGCTAATATTTCATAATCTCCTTATCACTGGAAACAACTCCCGGAAAATGCCCCTGTTTCCCGACCTTTTTTCCTTCATTCTGTTCCTTCGTCTCGATCAAAATTTCTCATGCACTGATACAATGTCATTCATAACCTTGATTTAAACTATATTATAGTGCACTCTGTTTTCTAATATATATGCATTGCGCCTCGGCAACTCAGTTCTTGAATGAATGACCCTACACCCCCACCCACACCCTTTCCTCCTCGAAAACGAGATGTCATTTGCACAAAAAAATGTATTTTATAGGGTAGAATATATGGCATCCCGGGGTATGGAGTCAAGATTTTATAATTTCTTCGATTTCCCGCCATAAAACGAATATTTTATTCTTTCTTTTTATTATAACCCCGGATCGATAGATCGAGGGCATATTGGGTTTTTTTTAACTTGTCTGTCTGCCTACGTTTGTTTGCCTGTTTATTGTAAACTTTAACCATTACCATAATTTTGAACCATGAAAGATAGAGACTTAATATTTGGCAGGCATTCTCCACTAATGAAGCTCTTTTAAATTACACCAAGGTCACTGACCTTAACCGTGACCTTTGAACTACATTTCAAAATTTGCCTTATTTGCCATAACGTTTCAACAATGAGATATAGAAACTTTATATTTGGCAACCATACTTCATTAATAAAACTCTTTCAGATTACACATAGGATAATGATTTCGTGACCTTGCCCGTGACATTTGACCTATATTTCAAAATTTGCCTTTCTTATACTTTGTTGCCACCGGGGGGCATTCGTGTTTCACAAACATCTTGTTTATTCTTCCGTGTAAGATTTCTATACTATTTCCAGGATTTGATGTCCCTGTATTTAGATATTGAAACTATATTATATTAATTTCTTTGATACTATTATCTTCATTTTTGTCGCTATAACTGGACCTGTCTGGCCTATCTTAATGATAGTATTCTTTTTTATCATTTAGTTGTCATAAATAGCAATAGTTATACAATTTTTAAGTTATACGTAAATCCATCACCGCTCGATATTATTTGTCCTAAATGGTTCTAATCACAATTTTATGGACTCTTCCGTGCATTGTATTACAAGTTTACTTTATACCGTATGTTAAAGTGATTCAATCGATGGGACTGTTTGACTTTCGAAATTATGTTTCTTCTTGAACAAATACATGTACAGAATTAAAAAAAAAAAGAGATTTATTATTGTTTTGTATTACAATTAGGATGTACCTAATGTACATCGATTTCATAGGAATCTAAAATTTCCGTTATTTGCTTATCATTAAGCAGAAAGCTTAATAACAATAGATATGTTACAATAAAAACATCGACTGCATTAAGATCGAAATCATCCTTTTTGTTTATCACTGTAGCCAATTATATTTTTGCGTCTCCCAATTTTTTTTTTAAAGTTTAGATTAAGACATCGTGTCTTGAGTTAAGTTTGCAGTTCATTTACAATCAGAACACATATACCTTGAGTAGTTTATTGCAAATCATGTATTAGAAAAAAAGACACATTCAAACATTTTCCAGTTTTGCACTGTGCAATTGTTTGTGTAAAACCTTTAACAGCAGCGTTGATAAACAGTAATCTTAAAATAAGAAAATCCATTTAAAACAAGCATATTGCGTATAGCTTTAGCAACACATGTTTTCTACAGGTTTCCAAAAATTTTCTAAATCCAAGGGCCGTAACTCTTCCAAAATCAGGTCAATTATGGCTGAATTCGAACTTGATCTGTGGCTCATTGATACAAAGCTATATACCAAATTTCAAGTCAATAGCTTCAAAGTCCGGAAAACCCCATTGTCTCAGACATACAGACAGACGGAGTGGAAACCTATAGTCCTCTCCGGTTTTACCGATGGGAGACTAATAAATACGAAGGTGCCAAAACTATATATGCAAACTGATATAAAGCAAGATAAATTTCCTACTGTTATAGAATTTGTAGTTAGATTTTGTGAATGATTTCTCATGCATATGGATCATTGTCAGCGAAATTAAAGTAATGATTACACCTCGATAAGTTTGTAACCCTTGGCCACAAAATGCCTAAAATTGAAGTTTATAAGAAAACGTCGAATTTTCTCGATTTGTATATAAAGGTATAACTCTGACAAACCCTGCATATAGACAACCAAAAAACAATGCGTCACTTTTCTCTTATGCAAGGACTGATCATATGAATGGATTAATAAAATTGTTTTAAGATATTGGAATTTTCAGTACTAATTATTATGACTTACAAAAAATTATTTTATATGGGGAATTGATGTACTTATATACCATTTCCAAATTAATTTAAAGTTATAAATGCAAAAAGCGACGAAAATTTGTACTAAAATGCATTGATAAATTTCATTTTTAATTTCACAATTAGTACAAAATGCATACATACGAAAATATTCAAAAAATTGTACTGAGTATTATCGATTTTTCCCTTATTCGACAGAAGACTCGGAAATCCCTTTCTCACTTAAGGTTTGCCATAAAATTATGTCAAATTTGTTATGAATTATTTTTGGTTGTAAATCCGGTATATAGTGCTCACCAGTAATACTTAATTCAGTTCTTTTTTTCCCTTCTTCTTCTTCTTGAACGAATCATGCTGATCTTTATTATAATGTACTTTTATCAATATGTACTTTTACTCTTTTTTATCATTTATATTTCAACTTTAAGTTTTCAATTTTCTGTTCATCCTCGGTTTCCCAACGTATCTGCGCTACTATTCAGCTAGTAGCACAAATACCATGGGGAATCGAGGATGTTTCCTGTTGAAATCATGTGAAAAGAATACAAGTACACTTCAGTGACCGAGATGCATCCACAGAACATTGAAATCTGTCACAAACGATTTACTAATACTGTAAATTCAAGTTCATTTGACACCTAAAAACCGGCTTCTATGAAGTTTGTATTTACGCTTCATTAAAATGGAATATCGATATACGCATACATACTAGTATAACATTGTTCGATTGATGCAAATTCAAATTCATGCAAATACTTAATCGACCATCTACCTTATCGCTACATTGTGTCGCAAGTTTTATCGTCTGATGAAAGTCATCAATATGGTCACGTGATACGTACATTGTCCCTTCACAATATCGGACAAGATAAAATCGTCATAAATTCTATTATGACTGTCTCTAACGAGGATCCTGACAGATTATCTGGGGACGTCCATATTGTCCTAAGTCGTATTGTTGTAAAAATTACTCTACATATTAGCACCAGAGTGTGACAAACGAATCCCAAGGAATGAGAGATCAGAGTAAATTCGATATTGGTTACCTATTTATAATAGATTAGATGCCAATTAAGTATAGTAGGCACATTAATACTAATGATATTTATGAAAATAAAGGCGTAAAAGTAAATAAGAAAGGGACATGAGTTTGAAATATGTTGATACAATCTATACTTCAAGATGAGACCGTAAGCTGAAGCAATATTTTTGTGATGTGTGCTTATTCTTTATTTATCTACTTGTCCTTGGCGACTTTTCTTATTTCATTTCTTTTAAGCTTAATATGCTACAATTTTATAGATTTTTCAAAACCGCATAACGTTGTCCATAGGAGGAATTCGATTTTCTTTAAAGGTCATACACGGATTCCTAGTGTCGTAGGTGATGGATTTAAAACAAAAATAAATGAGAAGTGACCAGTATTTGCGAATTTCTAAATTTACTGCTCACTGAACCTAATGCGGATATGTAAAATGTTCAGATGAGCTGTTGTATTATCAGTAAGTACCATACAAATTCGGTATGAGGCAGTGAAAAAACTAGATGTGAAATCAGTTGTCATAGAGATGTAAGCATCCCCTGCTAACCAGTCACACTTACTGTGAGGTCTATTGAAGCCTGTCATTAGAGTGATATTAAACCATATAACAAGAAATGATTAGTATTTACACTATATAAATCATATCCCATGAACGAGAGATTTGTTCACACTAATCCCATTCATGTTTTTGAGAAATGACCAATATTTTCTAGAAGATACATCCGTACTTACGGTCGGCAATGATGAGAACATGGGTCCTATGTACAACAACACTATTAGCACTAGGATGGAGGAAAAGACACCGACCAACTGTAAATAGACACGAGAGTTTCTGATGTAACATTACTGTATATATGTCATTCAATACAACATACCAAGGATTTCTAATTAGTAAAATAGACAAATTTTAACTCTGATTCTATTCAGACATAGAAAAATACGAAAGAATTTGGTGGCATATTGCTGTGGCGCTCACGAAACCTCCCACGGTAGATGTTTTGACCCTTGAAGAGCAGATGCGAGGCCAATGAGACTATTTCACAAACGCTTAGATGATCCAGATTGTTGATTTGTTAAGAGGTATACTCCTCGGGATTTATATTCAATTTCTAAGTAAAATCTTATTTTTCAATCTTTTGTTTTACCATGATTATTATCTTAATGAGAAAATGATGAAATATATATAATCTATGCATACTTATTCATTGAATTCAAATGTGAATTTCAAAATATTTATAACATTATTTGTAAAAAAAATTACTGAAAAATTGCATTACGGCCTAGGATAAAACCAAAGTCATATCCCATCATGCGTTCGGAATCTCTCGCGCCTTTACTCATAAAAGAATGCTGCAATATGTAAAACACAAAACGGATACGTACAGTGAAATAGTCCCATTGCTTGGGAGGATTAAGCGTCTCCTTCGTGGTTAACAACACAAGTCACACTTTTTAAAACATATAGATGACATAGCATATTTTCAGGGATATTAAGCTCGTGACCGGGAGGTCCGTGTTCGACTCCCGCCATGGGCACATCGGTGTCCTGTCTTACAGATGAGACGGTTAAAACCGAGGTCCCGTGTCACGGTAGGCGTGGCACGTAAAACATCCCTCACAGCTTCGGGTGGGTCCGTTGCAAAGGTACAAATTTCTATGCGATGCATCAGGAATATGCCGTCACCAAATACGTAAAAAAGCCGTCAAGTGACGTAGAAATGATAAATCAATCAATCAGTAGAAATCAGTTAAGATATTAAACATAATGACGTTGTTTATTTGTGGTCATTATCATATTAATTTCGAACTTCATCAAAACATACACGACTGAAGGAGTTATAGAAGCGGCGTCCCTACCTGCGTATGTCCACCCGCCTCGTCTTGTACCAAACTTCTGGATAAAGATGCAGCACAGCAGAAGGAAGACAGTATAGAGCCAACCAGATTACACAAACCATTTGCCACAAGCTCCTGTACGAATAATTTCATTTTAACAAGGTTATCATAAAGGAAGAAAGAAATGTTACTGATTCAGCCGTATGTCTGAAGTCACCATGGAAATATACAGTATATAGTGTAATGATATGAAAAAAAATACATAAGGACATCGCAAAAATATTCGATTATAGTGCAGTAACGATACCGACTTTTTATGTGATAATAGTCAATCAGTTGGTGTGGTTAATGAGAGGTCATAAAAATATAAAATGCAGAAAAACATCATGGTAAAAATACATACATAAAGCGGCATTAAAATGAAGAAACAGTGCTTTGCTGGTCTGGAAGCGAGCTCAAACCATTGATCTGCAGAAGTCCCGACTAACAGTCGCAGGGGACGCGGTTTAGGACCATGTCTCCTCTAAAGTCGGTTTAAACAAGGCCGCCATTTATTCCCCACCGCCCTGATAGTCAGCGTGCAACATTCAAGTAAAAGTGTGTATAAGGCTGTAGAGGGGCCCAATACGAGACTTATAGTCTTTTTGATGATCTCCGGGTCATATTGTCTATGACGAAAGGGTTTTATTATTTTGGAACCAGACGAAAGAAAGTTGTCGGAAACTTTGACCCTCCTTAGTTTGTATACAAGATTACCGTAGAGAAAATGGGATGGAAAATTCCATTTGCTACATATTGTTGTAAAGTGATATTTCCGAATTTAGATAAAAGTTCTGAATACGATCTAAAGAATTTGCCAATTGTTTTTTTAAGTTTGTGATATCTGCAACCCAGAGTTAAATGTTTCAAAGGCATTTGTAAATTTTTTGTATGAAAATCAAAACCATCAGTGCAGCCCCTGGCAGATCAAACAAATTGAGATATATAGATGTCATATGATGGGAGTCTAGGGAATCCCCATCCAAATAAGGGAAATTTACAACAGGAAATCCAAAATCGTCACGTTTATTGCAAATATTAGTATGAACCTAATTTTTAATTATCTTAATGTTTCAGTTTAAGAAAGGTGTTTCTGTATCACAAATATTAGCTGTGTTTATTTGAAGTTCGGGTGGATATATTTTAGGTATATATATCTTTAAATATCGGGTTACCGATATCTAGATGTATCATTGAATTTATCAATTAAATCAAAACGTTTACATTTTTGAATAGAGTGCATAAAGTCCCTCTCATAACAATATAGAAATAAAATGAAAATTTAAAAAAGTGGCTTTACATAATTCAGCGCAAGTCCATTATTTATATGAAGTTTATTGTTTATTCGAAAAGAATCCAGAGTTATTGGAAGTACAGAGATATGATTTAGATTCTCTGTTCAAACACCAACGTATGAGAGACAACTTACTTTTAATCAAATCATGTGGAAGAGAGGTATAAAGTAGGAAAATCACATGTAGAGATTTGAGTAGCTTGGAAATTACGTAAAAGGAGCTTTTCATTAACTTCTCTAGAGTTTTTGTAGACCATAAGTAATTGATGTTCAAACTTTACAGGGGATGTGGTAATCTTCAATTCCCTTTCGGACAAGCTTGGTGTAGTAGTTAAGCGCTTTGCTTTAGATGCAGACCATCCGGGTTCTATTCCGGATCGCGCCACCATGTTTGAGAGGATGGTTACCTCCTGCTTCCATGTCGCGATATAACTGAAATACTGTTGAAAAAGACGTAAATCTCCCACTGATCAAGCAACCAAAAGTTCCCTTTTATCTCAGTAGGACACATTCTGGACGATTCTAAATAAACTATATCAAGCATTTGTGAATCAATAACTCAAACCTTGATTACTTTCACCTTTAGTAATACGAGTGGTTATAATAAGAAAGTCACAAATCCTATTACTTTTGGACTCTTGTTGGGTTTGAGGTATGTACAGAATGCCATTTACTTTCAGTTCTGCTTTGTATAAATTTGCAAACACGAATATTATTACAGCTATAAAATTTAAGTTAACTTTTCCGTAATTTCTTAAATACATGTGACAACAGCACTTGCATCCATAGAGAAGTGATGACATCTTGATACAAGTCTTATTACCTGATTTGCATTTATCTCTTCATTACTTCTCTCCGCTAGAATTTTAGCCATGGCATATGATGTTGCAAATGCAACGAAGGCGATAGAGATAGCGTCGCCCAGTACCTCTGGAGCATACACTAATGTCTTCATGGTAGGTGGCGGTAACCTGAAACATATATGAAATTAAGGTAGAACGATCCTTTCAATAAATGAATGTCAATTTATGGTAGATGTTATTAGAAATTTATTTTTCTAATTTAACATGCCGTCTCTACCACTACACACTGAAAATGGATCGCCTATGATTCTGTAATTTTAAGGAAATTAAATTTATCTTTGATATATCACAGTTATACTACTTCAGAGACCTGCTGAAAGGGTAGATAACTCCTTATTTTGAGAAGACCAAATACTCTACCGGGTTCTTCTTCCAGTACGAAGTGTACTCAAAAGTTGAGCGTTTTATATAAAAGTGTGTCACATCGATCAGCTTTTTTTAAAATCATTTTTGGTCTTTTTTATAATATCGACTGCATTAGTGAATCTTAAAGTTGTATACCCTACAATTCGGTATAATTTTCAAAAAATAGGTCATGTAAAACAAAAACTGTATTTTTCTCGTATGGCTGAAGTTATCAACTTTGCGTTAGTAACATTTTTGTTGCTTCAAACCCTCGGAGATATCAAAATAAAAGGGAAATACTTCATAAATAAAGTGGGTATTCCATAAATAAAACCATAACAATCAAAACAAATACGATGAAGGGAAACTCCAAAAGAAAACGATTTCAGTAAATACTAACTTTAGCAGAGTTGAATGCAGATTTTTAAAGTTACTCGTCAAGTTTATTTACCTCGCCCTCCATCAGTTTCCATGATGCGGCGACTTCCGAATTAGATCACACGATAAGTTGGTTGTAAACATTCTGTTTACAAACATCGCATTTTAGATAGCCATATCTCACTTAATACGACGAATTTGATCACAAAATTTGCAAGGGTCCTTTTTGAATATGTTTTAGACTTATATATATATAATCAAAACAATTTAGAATAAATTAACTTATAATATACACTGTACTAGCTAACATAGGCTATACAGCTTTAATGTTATGTTAATTTTAAGACCGATTTTTCACTCCGATTCTTCAGCTATGAGACCAAGCAATAAGACGTTCCATTGATGGATTTAGAGAGGGTGCAGGGGCTTCAAAATTTTACCAAAAGCAGGCGTTTCTTTTTACTATTTTTAAGGTTGCAATCCCCCTTTCCGGGCCGAATAGTGCAAAACATTAGTCATGGGAGGCTGCAACCAACCCACCTCCCAACCAGCCCATCCTTTTCAAAAATTTTAGATCCGCCTTTGCGTTTGATTAAAGGTTTGTAATACATGATACCATAATAATAATACATAATAACCTATCAGAGTTGTCGTTCGTTTCTCTCTAGTACGAATGGAAAATATAGTATGTACCAAATCTCTGTTTTTGATTTTACTTTTCTTTAAGAATGAAATTTGAGTAAATAATATCTGATATACGGTACACATGGACTACACTTACCCTACTGGAATGAATCCCACGACTTCTACCTGGAATTGGGTTTCTACTTGGGTATAGTATGATATGACCGTAGCTGCCACAACCTGTTCAATGTACAAAATGTGTATGTTAATACATTAGCTCCCTCATTTCTGTCTTTTCTTTTTAAGTTTCATTTCATTAGAATTGGGGTAGAGGGTTATTTTATTGCTCTCTCTCTCTCTCTCTCTCTCTCTCTCTCTCTCTCTCTCCGTGTATGCAAGATGTGAACATGTAGCCAATATACTCAAAAGATGTATAGAAAGCGACAGGAGATGGATTTATCATGGAGCATTAGTCTTAACTAAACTGTATGTCCTGGTCGTTACTTAATAGTGTATGTGTCACATTCTCTGCTAGGAGTACGGTCGTTTTGAATATAACAATGAAATTTAATAACAGATACATCTCTCTCTCTTGCATCTTTCGAGAATTTCAGCCCTTGAAATAATTTTTATTCCCTTAAATATCAGGCCCGAATGTACCAGGGGACCATACCTAGTGATATTTGATATGGTTACCAAATGAAAATTTGGAGTTTTTTCAACTTCCTTGATTGACTGATTCAAACATTTTTCATTGCCATGAATAGGCAAAAATAAACATTACTCAATATTTTCTTTTATGGCGGACATTTTCTCTTCAGATTTGAAATAAAAATATTGGATACATAATCCTTTGAATAAAGCAAAGAAAGTAAAACCTTCCCTGTGAAAAGACTGAGAAAATCTGTATTTGCAATATTCCTGGCAACTCTGGAGCTTTATTCATGACTAAATTAGAGTTATCTTTCTTGTCATCAACTGCATTTGATAAGAGGAACTCTTTAGTACAGAGATATAAAAGTTTTTCGAGCCGGGTATATCCTTAAACATATTAGTATCATCAAATCCCTTGGCTAATGAAATATAAAATTTATAAAATTGAAAGGACGCCAACCCCCCCCCCCCCTTCCAAGATACATACAACAGATTCTTAAGCAGCATTGAATACTTACCACAAAGAGTTCAATAGGTATTGGAACTGGTAGATCTTTCTTACAAGTCGGGTTATTATTGATGCCTTCTTTGAACAGAATCAGTACAAAGATACATGTCACGGAAGCAGTAGCTGTCACGGGGTTTGTGTTGTGTAGATTGTTGAAAAAGTCACGATAGAACTGAAATGGAAACAAATTGCAACATAAGAAATTATATTAATATGTTAAACAGTTATTGTTTACCTAGATATAATAAAAGTAAATTTATATTTGTTTTACTGTATGAAGGTTAAAAGAAATTAAATATTTATAAATTTTTAAATGTGTGTCCTTTGTGCTGCTTTTGCGGTGAGTGGGAAGGTGGGCGCCCGTAAACCGGTTAACCACACCAATTGAGTGACGTTTGTAACTTCAATTGACCGTCCTAAGTCGGTACCGTAACGACAGCACAATCGAATATTTTTGTAATGTTCCGTGTTTATTATGCTATTGTCTTTTTTGTGTGTGTGCAGGTCCTTGATGATTTGTGTCATACAGCTTTGTCAGATGTCTTCTGTTTTCTCTTTTATATATACTGCAAGTGTCGGCACATGGAGTTAGTACATTCTCGTGTTCACTGACATATAATTCTCTTGAAGGTACTAAGAAAACCTGAGTGTCCTTTTCTCAATACAGTTAGAATCAAATACATGATGCTTCCTTATTTGATCATGGAAAATATATGATGTAATAGTTAGCGCTTATCTCGCTGTGCAGACGACCCGGGTTCGATTACCGGATTGCGGCACTATATTTAAGAGGCTGGTCAGCTCCTGCTTGAATCTCGCAATATGTGGAACTGAAAAAGTGTTAAAAGCGACGCTATACATCAAGGCTAACAACCAAACTTATTTGAATAGTGACGTATCAAAGCATCAATTCTATTCAAGAGCAGTACACTGACAAGTGCTAGCTTGTCTCTGCAAACTTTTTCCTTTGATGATCCTTTGAAAAATATAGAAATGAGATGTGTTGATTTTAGAGTGATCCTTCACTCAACAAACATTTTTGTGTTGTTGTTTTACGTTGCTTTTTCAAATAATATGTTCATATACTGTAGTTAAACTGCATTGGTATCGGTTAAATTTTGACCAGATGTCTCAAGAGTGCCGAATGACGTACAAAATCAGCGGACATATAACCGAATAAGCATGGATAAGACAACTTTCAAACCCCCTATTTGTGGTAATTAGTGTCGCCATTACCAGTTTACAACTAACAGAAAACATTCATTAAATTACTTGACATGTAGTTAATTCATTTATTTACATATATGCATATTTAAATTATATATGTATTACATTTTCCAAGTGTTTCGACCGTTGTCCCTTCCCTTTTGAAACCTCGGACATCTTTAAAACTTCATTCACTCTTTCTTTCATTCATTCATTCATTATTGTTTTACGTCACTCCACACTTATTTCACGTATATGGTGGCGGCATCTGCCTGATGCATCGCATAGATATTTTTCATTTTGCAACGGATAAATCTTTTACGTGCGACGCCTATCTTGACACGGGACCTCGGTTTCCAGTCTCATCACAAAGACCTGACAGCGGTATGCCCACGGCGGAAGTCGAGCCCTGGAACTCTCGATTACGAGCTGAGCCCTCATGTACTGAGCCAGGCCGGTCCATTCATTCATTTATATTTTTTTCATACATTCAGTCATTCATTTTCTTTTAAATGAAAAATATTTTATATGAGCCTTACATAGATTAGTTTGAAAGGACCACTGTATGTCGGCACCTGAATTCCGAACAAGAATTTGACTTGGCTGGAGAAGACATGGATAGCCGCTCCTGTAGTAAAACCACTGATGAGGGGGTCGGACATGAAGGATGCTAGGTAGCCGAACCGAAAACAGCCAAGCGAAAACTGAAAGAAAACAAAATAATATAGAGCGAATCGAAGCAAGGCCTTCCATGACCTTTGAGAAATTCTCGGGAATAAATCGAGCACACCAAATTGTCGTTCAAATGAAAAATTTTATTCATGACTACTGATTTAAAATGATTGGCAGAATGTAAATGTGATACTCACATATATAAAAAGAATAAAATACTTTCATTAGTGCGAAAATATAGTTTACAACATATGTTGGAAATCATATACAACAGTATGTCTAAAATGATATCCCATTTTGTGATATGTCTCTTTTGCCTTTCTGTTTTTGACGTGAATAAATTCATTTCTACACCCAAACACTTTATGTTCACATTATTCTTTATTATTAAAATTGAACCGATAAATTCTTTTTTTTTTCTCAGAAAAAATACCGCTTGTCACTCCGGAGCGAAAAGTCATGTTTTCACCTAGAATTACACATGTGTTTAGGAATGATCGTTAAGTAACGATGGTTTGAAACACGTAAACCATATATTTCTGTAATTTTCCAACTTTTGTTACATCAGTCTTACGTGTGATGACGTCACATTTACTTCATAAGTAACTTTACCTGTAGCAGTCCTACCAGGAATGTCACCGACATTGCAAACGCAACCTTCAACTGGATCTCAGCTTCGTGAACGTCCTGAGTGGTAATCACAGAAATTGGCGCCTTTGTGCTCGCGGTGACGTTGCTTGTGACGTTATAGTACGATGACGTCGTGACGTTGTAGGGAGCACCTGTTGATGTCGTTGTTGCTGTTGTTGTTTGAGGCGTTGCTGTCGGAAGAAGATGTTTATATTTTTCACATCCCTCCGATACCACTGTCCCTACCATCAAACTTGTCACGGCAAACGTTCCTGTTGTAATGATAATGTTATGAGTTCTCCAAAGGGAAGTGAGTAAACAATAATAACAAAAACACTCTTTCTCCACAAATGTTTGGACACTTGGCTTTTCTCAAGTGAAAAACAAATACAGTGAAGAAACCTGTGTGAAATTCGTTACTGCCGGTTACATGGCCCAGCATAAAATCAAGCGTTCCCGTTGTATCAGCATTGTTGTTTTTGAAGGAACGCCACGTGAAAAAGCAAAATCAAAAAAGGAAAGCAAAACATACAATGAAAAGATGTAATCAAAAGGAAGAAAATGATTAATATATCTATTCACTTCACCGTGTGTGTCAGAAGAAGAATGCAATAAAAAAAAAATTGAAAATCTTATGTTTGTTTTTTAAAAAGAAGTATCAAGAAGATCAAACATGTTATTTTTTAGATTTTTTTTCTTCATATTTACTTACCCATGGATATTTTTTGAGAAGATCCGAAAAGACAATAGAGAAGGACTGGAAAGAAACTTGTGTAGAGTCCATACACAGGCGGTAGGTTGCTAAGGAAACCGTATGCCATTCCTGTAATGTATCACAAACAAAATTCATTTATTTTTTATTTATCGATTAAATTTTATTCATTTATTCATCATATTTTTCCTTAACTATTTTCTTTTTCATCTTCTTTTTAAAATTTTATTTTAGTTATGTTTTATTTTATTTTTGATACCCATATGTTTATCACGACTTAAAAACTCCTATCAAAAGATGGCGTCCAACATTAAAATTCTAACTAGGAAACTTCCGAGTCGGACCATATCGAATAGCTCTGCTTTGTTTAATTTGTTGTATGTTTATTTTTGCTTCACATTAGAATTATTTCATCTTTTTTTCCTACGATATCAGCTGCCTGATGCTTTGTCTATGATTTGGTCATATACAATATTTGCATCGAAATACGAAGTTTTTTCAATATTGTGCTGTCGTGTACCAAGGCATGCTGTCTCGGTTTTACTGTTTCACTAAAACAAGAAACCAACCATTCTGACATCAATAGTGTCCAAACCTGCGACTTTTCAATTCAGAATTGAGAACCCGAAATGGCTTGTAGCAACCGAAAACAAAGATTGCTTGCTTCACTTGTTATTACGTATAGGTTTGTGAGAAGAGATTTTATGAAAATTTTAATCACTCTTTGCATTTTAATTTTATTTCTTTACCTTGAGGAATATGAATAATGCCAACCGTCATCCCAGCAACGAAGTCCGCCAGCAAACACCGTCTTAAACTGTACCTTTTGATCACATTCCAGCAAGGAAACACTTCCGTACAAAACGCCCGGGATAGTTCCCTGTTACACGTAAGGCCAGGCATGTTTTCTCGCACTTTGCGACACACATCGCTGATTTTGAAGCCCTTTTCAAAATTTCTTTTCACTTTTTCTCTGGATTTCTTCAACATTTTGGTCCTGAATTTCTCGCGCGGTTTGCTTAATTCCGTTAAAAGTGTCCTTCTGCTCTGTTGATCCATTGTATATTTCACTAAATGTTATTTTACTTACACTGTTTCCTGTTTCTAAAAAATAACTAATTTCTCGTTTTTACGACACAATTTAGAAATATTTTAACTCACGGAATGATTTTGATTATTTATGCCCAAATCATTTAACGTCCGATGTAAAGATAGACTGTTTAAATATTATCGGAAAAACTATGTAACACAACAGTGGTTTTTTTTTTCTCTGCCTATGCACCGATTTTCCCAACTAAACGATTTAACGCTTGATTGAGATCTAAATGAATTTCGTTTGGACAAAGAAACTAACATAGATAAGGTAATGACAGACTCAATCAATCAAGGTATTGACAGGTAAGTAAGGACATTAATTAATGGCCACTTACCTTCACAGGTGAAAATAGACATCATGTTCGCATGTTATAATGTTGTAACGGGATTAAAATGTGAATTTAATATTTCCGTTCGAAATTGAATAATGTTTGAAAATAAGACCTCGGGACAGTATTTTATGAATATGGACATGCGTGTGACGACATTTCACTATGGGATATGCATGTAATTCAAACATTTTCTTTACATGAATTATAGGTATGAAAGTTACAGTATATAGATCTGGATAAATTAAATAGTATACGGAAAAATAAATAAATAAATAAACAAATAAATAAATTGATTTGTTCCCCTTTGTCCCACTGTATGGTGGCCGTATTTACGTCCGTTATACAAGACCAGCTATTTTAAACGAAGTAGTGCTTGAAAAATAAATATATGATATTTGTCTATTTCACATTTTAATTATACTTATGCCTGAAAAAAGAAAAAACAAAACAAAACAAAAAACAACCACACACACACACACAACCCCCCCCCCCAAAAAAAAACAAACAAACAAACAAACAACCCAGAAAACACCTGAAATTTTCAGAACAAAGAGTTCCTTTTTCACAAAGAAATCTTTATGTATTCTGACACCCGATACGTTTTCGTCAACAGAAGATGGCTCAAAAACATTGCCAACGTTGCAGTAGTTCAGCGATTGGTTTGCCTTGCAGGCGAATTCCCTGATTGCGCTATTTTAAGAGGATTGTTGCCTCCCGCTACCGCTTTACAACATGACTAAATTTTTTTTGAGAACGACATAAAACTCTATTCAATCCACCAAGTGATCTCATTTTGTATAACAATGTTTCAGTGGCTATAACCCTTCCCCCTTGCTTCCGTATTCGGATTTAATCAAGAACGAAACATTTTGAGGGAGAAAAAAAAAGAAAAAGAAAAAAGGGGTGGGAAAGATAGAAAAAAGAAAATTTTAAACGAGTTTATCCACAGGCTCCAAAAACTTATATCTGATGCAAGTCTGTCCAAGCATTTCCCTCAATCAACAGATTCGCCCTCTTTATTCAGATTCAGAACTGTACTTACATGTTCTTGCTCCAACTTTCGAGAGTACGCATAAAGAACGCAACTCTGGAATCAATACACGTGCTAGTGCAGTACTTGATGTCTTATACAAGACATAGAAATGAAATGATAATACACGTACTAGTGCAGTACTTAATTACTCATACAAGACATAGAAATGAAATGATAATACACGCACTAGTGCAGTACTTAATGTCTCATACAAGACATAGAAATGAAATGATAATACACGCACTAGTGCAGTACTTAATGGCTCATACAAGGCATAGAAATGAAATGATAATACACGCACTAGTGCAGTACTTAATGTCTCATACAAGACATAGAAATGAAATGATAATACACACACTAGTGCAGTACTTAATGTCTCATACAAGACATAGAAATGAAATGATAATACACACACTAGTGCAGTACTTAATGTCTCATACAAGACATAGAAATGAAATGATAATACACTACTAGTGCAGTACTTAATGTCTCATACAAGACATAGAAAAGAAATGACAATACACGCACTAGTGCAGTGCTTAATGTCTCGTACAAGGCATAGAAATGAAATGAGAATACACTACTAGTGCAGTACTTAATGTCTCATACAAGACATAGAAATGAAATGATAATACACGCACTAGTGCAGTACTTAATGTCTCATACAAGACATAGAAATGAAATGATAATACACTACTAGTGCAGTACTTAATGTCTCATACAAGACATAGAAATGAAATGAAATATAAGAATTCAAACTCGACTTTTGATCTGGATAAAATAATTTATTGTCAACATGTAGTTGATTTCAAACAAGGTAACAAATGACCAAGGTCACATAATTCTATTTATTGGAAAACGGATCAATAGATAGTTTTCACCGAGTCTAAATTTATTGGAGTTACCTCCCGTAGTCAGTCATATTTGGGCTCAAGCAAGAGATTTTTATTCATAGTATTACCAATTCTAAACCCTATGTCTGGACAGGGTTTTCATAATTTTGCACCAAAATTAATGGTTTTGAAATAAATTGTATCTTGATATGTATTGGTTTATAAGCAATTTATATTTTCAAAGATGATTTTAAAGAAATTCAGTCTGTATTTTTGTTGTTGAAGGAAGCACAAAACTTCACACTTTGACCCACAAAATGGCTGACAACAGGAGATAACTCCTGTAAATTTTCACTCATTGAAATCTATCATATGGTATACAACAAACATTCACTCTGGATTCTAAGTTTTAAAAAATTCTACCTTTGGTGAACATTATGAAAAACAGATAATGAAAGTGCAATCCTTTTTCAGAATCTTTCAACAGAGTTAGTGATTGATACATTGTACATAGTCTGAAAGAAAATATTTGGGATATATCTCTCCATTTGTACCCATTGGAAAATGAAACAACCCCTCAGTCATCACTCAAATAATATTTGGTTGTTTTGGCATCTGCAGTTTCACAAGACATCTCATAATATTGGATCTTTAAATTTCTTAAATATATGTACACCATAAACTAAATTTTGATTGATTTTGATATGAAAGACTTGAATTTAGTGGTAGATACATGTATCCTTTTTTGCTCAAGTTTTAAATTACTTTCCTCACTTGAGGATATTTTGTAGCACATAATATACAAAAAATATCCCTATATATATCTTTAGAGATTTTAAAGAAGATTTCGTAGAAATTTAAGCTGAAAAAGAGCACATCAAAGTGGAGCTACATGTACACCTTGTGTGACATTTACTTTTGACTTTTGACCTTACAAAATCAAAAGGGTTCTTCACACCTTAAAGAATAAATGCACCAAGTTTGATGAACCTCTGATGCAATGTATCTAAGAACCTTCACAAGGTAATATGAAGAGATACACAAGTGAACCGAAAAACTGACAAAGAATAGATACATGGCATTACTGTATGCCCTTGGATCCAAAAGAACCAAAGTGGAGAATAGATAGCTAAATGTACATACACAAGAATTTTTCATCAATGATAATAATCAAGATTGAAATCTGAATTAAAATATTTCATAATTTTTTAGGTGAATTTTTCTCATGATTTTGTCTTGATTACTAACTATGATCAAACTTCAATAACTCTAACTTAAAGGGATAACAAAAAGGGGTTTTTTTTTAACAGTTCTTAGGTTTAAAAAGTTTTTAAATCAAAACCAACTTGTTTCATGTATGTAATTGCACTCTGAAGTGTTTTAATCAAACTTTTTTCCATATAAATGTATGCAAATTCTGACATCAATAAAGTTAATGCAAGTTCTACATTATGTCAGTATTCATTTAGAAGACGTACATAGTAATGTACTTAAGTTTACAGATTTTCAAAAAAGTGTTCATCAGTGGTACCTTTGAAACCAGTCAAGATAAAAATTGATATTCAAATACTTTGAAAAACTATTCTCTCTTTTTGTAACACAGAGTTGCTTCCCATTTGGGACAGTATCTAGCATAGAGTAATTGTTACGTCACCAAATTCTACGGAAATCAGTCAAATACTCAGGAAAATGACAGACAAATAATGACAGTTCCATAGGAAATTTATGACATCATAATGGTTTTACACCAGATACTGTCTCAAATGGGAAAAATCTCTGTTTAACAAAAAGACTCAATATGCAGCAAAAACTCTGTGAGGAAAAATGAAAGAATAACTGTGGTTTGTACGAATATCATTTCCAATAATTCCCTCAGGAGTCTCCTTTTTAGTAACGAAAAAAAAAAAAGAAGAACTGTCCTAATGGAACAAATAACCCCTTTGGCAACGTATGTTGAAATATGCAATAATTCATACTAAGATACATCACTGGTGTAAGTGTAAAGGATGGCCCACTTGTAGATTTCGAGAAACTTATTTGTTAAACATCTTAACCAAACTGACAGTGATTCCTTTTTAACACCTCTCCTCCCCCCTAACTTCGTTTGTGGGGGTATAATAATTCCCCTGGAACGAAAAAACTTGATATATACAGTTAACATAAAAGTCATCCATTATCTCAGGCATGAAAATTTCATGTTTGAGTTATTGAAGTTTGATTCTACATATAAATGTTTCGTGCATACATTGAATCAACAAGTGCCGACATTCAACAAATATAAATTCTATAGCACATGTGTTTTCACTGTAAACCTATATACATGTAAAAAACAACATCAGACCATACAGTTTTTTTTCATTTACATATCTACTGATATACATGTAAAACAATATTAATATAATTAATTTAATATCATATTAGAATACAAAGAATTTAACAATTAACAATCATGTCTAATCAAATCTGTGTACTCAATCCCACTATTCATTTAATTTCAATTTTCACAGATTTCAACATTTATTATTACGTAATATATGCTAAGTTCATTTTTTTTTTCACCTGAACAGTTCATCACTAAGCCTCTTCATATCAACTATGGTGCCGTTACACTGAATGGCATTTTGATTAACATTCCCTCCAAATCTTATTGTAACAATATTTCATGATTTGACGTCGTTCTGACTGATTTGGAAGAAACATTAATCATATTGCCGTTACATATTACAGCACTGCAGTTCTACACTTTCCATTTTCATTCACTATTTGACAACATATAGTAATGTCTTACCGGTAATACACGTAACTGAACATCAAATCTACTTCACTGAAATCAGACTCCGGTGATATGTATTATTCCTTTATAAAAACATTAACTTTCACACACAAATCCACTCTGAACTTCATTTTTAAATCTTGATCCTCATTTGAAATAAATATGGGACAGTTAGGTAAAATTTTACTCTTATATCTCTCAATATCATTATCACATAATAACATTATTTTAAACACAAAATATACAAATTCTGTATGTATCGTGTAAAATAAAAAGATAACAATGGACAAACTTGTCATCTATGATATTTAAATCAATGATGTTGATTATCAAATTATGAAATATTGAACCAAATAAATCAATACTACAGAAATGATTAGCATATTAAAATTTGCTTCTTTATATTATGTGATATTTCATTTGCAAACCAAAGCTATATTCTTTAAACACAATATAAATATTTAACATATTTGTAAATAAATAGGTAACAAAAATCACTCGATGTCCACCAAGTTTTGGCTACTGGACCTTTATCAAGTGGAAACAAAACATAAAATCTCTAAGTGAAATCAGTATCTGCTGGTTAAATCAGCCCCATGCAAAGTGATTTAACCAGCAAATATGGATTTCACGTAGAGATTTTATTTTTTGTTTGCACTTTATAAAGGTAAAGTGGCCAAAAATTTGTGAACATTGAGTGTTTTTTGTTACCTATTAATTCATATTCCCCTTCAGAGGACTTTTTATCATCACTTGTAAATAGTTTTGGAAATCCAAGAACAATTTTTGTTTCAAAGAAAAGCATTTGCTTAAATTACAGAAATAGTAAGTAATATGTGTACATGTACTACAAGTATTTGTATTTGTTATTGCATCAATGTAAGAAACAAGCAATAAAAAATCTAACCCAAAGGCTGAATCACACTTGAAAACAGATCACATCACTACTGGAATTCTGATATGTTCAATCCATGTCTTTGAAATACCACAAAGGTGAAGTAAAACACCAAAGAAGGAAAATTTCACTCCCAGAGTGGATCGGAAAAATATCATTAAACTTTTGACACTGTATCATTGATACATCAAAAATCTCACACAAAAAAAATCAGAAGCACCACTCAAATGTATCATTTGGTCATTTCTTCACTAAACGAGGTTCATAACATCACAATAAAGGTCAAAATCAAGATATATAAAAACGAAAATAACAAGGTGAATCCTTTGTACCCGAGCCTCTAGAAACGCAGGGTTTAGAAAAACAAAATCACACATACAATGTATATTCATGTGTGTATTTTCTTATTTTGACCTTCCTAACAGTCAATATCATGTGAGGTTGAAGATCAACGATGAGCTTCACTTTCATCTTTATTATCTCATATATTTTTTAAAACTATGCATGATGCTTTTTTCGAGCCAAGTTTTTCCACACAGTTCTTTCCTGGACAACACATATACAAGTAGCTGTTTGATAGTCTTGTATTTTACTTTTCTCAGACAGAAGCATATTGTTTAGTGGTGTTATTTGGATGAAGTCAAAATACATTACTGTAAATCTGTTTGCAAACATTCTCCTAAAGTGAGTCTATAATTTGCAATCTTGGATATACCATGAAAGTGCACAAAGGCAGCGGCTACAACAAAGATGTGGAAGATCTGATGGCTCTGAAACTGAAATAAGAAAGACACTAATATTTAAATTATCAAGATTTTGTAAAAGTTCTTTATTGTAAACTTTAAAAATGTATGTTAAGTACTCATAGTTGTCTATGTTACTTGCATTATTTCTGTATGTTGGTTCATACAGAACTTTGCATTCAACAACTTTTCATTTTTATCATCACATGAGAAAGGTTACTAGAAGTTGGTCCAGTGGTATCTCACTGAATTTTTACTCTGATAAGGTGATAACACATGTTGAATCTCAGCACTCAGTTCAGGGTCTGGCACCATAAACTGAGAAAATACTTAAGTCAGTTATTAATTTTCATTTTAATTAATTTCATTTTCAAATGTTCAAAAAAATTGTCATGCAGAATGGTTTAAGTCTGTTTATCAGTAGAATAAAACTAAATAAAACCCAAATCCCAGCTATTAGTATTAATTCATTGTTGAATAGAAGAATTTGAAATTATGACTTAAGTATTTCCTCAGTTTATGGTGCAGGACCCTGACTTTTAAAAGTGTGATATACACTCTTCTGCCTCTCTATTTGTCCTTTGGTAGAGACAGTATAAACCAAGACCCAGAGTCCCAGTATATCTTAGAACAAGTAAGATTCCCCCCGTGCTTAATGGGGGTCCACTGCACTGTCAAAATAATTAAGAGAACATGCACCAGGCAATGTGCGGTTACCTAGGTCCTGAGTCCCAGTATATCCTATAACAAGTAAGATCCCCCACTGCTTAAGGGGGGTCCACTGCATTGTCAAAATAATCAAGAGAGCATGCACCAGTCAAGGTACTGTTACCAAGGCCCTGAGTCCCAGTATATACTGAACAAGTAAAATCTCCTACTGCTTAAGGGGGGGGGATCCATTCTCAAAATAATTAAGAGGACATGCACCAGGCAAGGTGCTGTTACCAAGGTCTTGGGTGCCAGTATAAACTGGAACAAGAAAGATCCCCCACTGCTTAGGGTGGGTCCACTGCATTGTCAAAATAATTAAGAGAGCATGCACCAGGCAAGGTGCTGTTACCAAGGCCCTGAGTCCCAGTATATACTGGAACAAGTAAGATCTCCCACTGCTTAAGGGGGGGGTCCACTGCATCATCAAAATAATCAAGAGAACATGCACCAGGCAAATGGTGTTAACATATAAGTGAAATAATCCTGAAATGGCTGTACTGATTTCTCAAAAAATAAATAAATAATAACAATAATATATTTGCCAAGTGCCTTAACAATACGAAAAATTTTTTAAACCATGTTTTACTTCATACTGAATTCATACTTTGCCCTGTTACTAAGCTTCACTGTATTGTTACACACTGCATAAATTACAATCTTTATAACTTACAATTTTATGAAGGAAACTTGATTGGGTATTTTCAGACAATAATCTGAGAATTTCATGTACATTTTGGCTTTATAAACTAGCCAAACTACAGCAACAAAATTTATGTGGGAAGATAACTGGGTTTAACAATAAGCCAACAAACTGTTATACATGGAAATGAATCCAGTGATTATTTAAGATAATTAAAAAAAAAAAATTACACTTATCTTCAACGTAAAATTTTGATGAAATCAAGTGCATTGAAATATTTACCCAAATGTCAAATTTCCCTGGGAATATTCTCTCTGGTATCCTAAAGGCATAGATTAGTGCTCCCACTATGTACAATACTGCCATTAGGACCAGCCAGCCTAATGCTGCAAAGTTGATAGCGTGTTCAAACCCTTCAATGATCACATAGTGCAATGCTGGTATAACTCCACTCAATCCAAGGGCTATGAAGACACCTACGTAAAGGAAAGAGACATATTTTATAACTACTGATTTTCATAAATTTTGTAATTGGTTGTAAATATACCTTAATTAAACTAAAAATCAGTAGTATATAATTAATCAATTTATCAAGAATTAAGGAAAACCCCCAAATTGCATCTTTTTTCAAACTTTAGCAAGATGTGTTTGTGAGACATTAATGCCTCGGCAGCAACTAAGTTAAAATAAGGCAAATTTTGGAAGGTAAGTCAAAGGTCATATCAAGGTCACAAGGTCAATGACCTTGGTGTAATTTCAAAGAGCTTATCTTTCATGGTACAAAAGTTATGGTGAAGGTTTAAGTTGACGACAGACAAATTAACAGACAGGTCAAAAATTGGTTTGCCCCTGATCTATTGATCCAAAGGGCATAAAAAAAGTACAGGATTTACTGTTTTGGAGTTCTTTGGGATTTTTTTTTGGGGGGGGGGGGTAAATTGTTACAGTAACCTCATAAAATCTGAATAAAAATTTGGCAATTTAGGACAGGAAATCAGGTGACTGACAAGAATAGTTATGTGACTAATTTCAAAATGACTTTTGTGAAAATGGTCTGAATCGGATGGAATTGCCATCTGAAGAATTCAATATAAGAAAAAAATTATGACAGATTCACTTATAGCTCAAATCATGAAAATTAGTACCCCTAAAACAACCAATACTATACATGTAGTTAACCTGAGCCATTAAAACATTGACAGAAAATGCTTTATAGAGACTCACCAGCTCTGATGCCTCTAAATTCTGGTTCAGAGAATTTATCCCACAGAGACACCACAATGCAACATGATCCAAGGACAAAGATCAAGGTCAAATAACCAATCTTAGGACCAAGGTTACAATAGAAACTGTAATACAACCACGGCACAAATGACCCCATGGTCAAGAGGGCAATGCCACAGTAGTCCAACCTAAAACATGAAAATAATGAAAATCTTAATATAAGATAAGATATTTCAAAACATGTATTAAAACTGCATTTATAGAAAATATCATAAATGAAATACAAAAAGACAGCAATCTTCTTTGTATAAAAATCTGTCTTAGACTGACAATCAAAATTCAAAAATCAATCGTTTTGTAACTTGATAAAGGCTAAGTAGCTGAAAATTCATAACAAAGTGTTCTTCTTCCTTTTTATACATATTAACAAGAAACATAAAGGTGTCAATGTCAATGATCGTCATGTTGTCCCGTTACAATCTTCCTTTTTTTATTGCAAACTTTTATTCTTAATAAGTATATTATCAAAATGACACATATGTCTAAATGTAGTGAGTAAAATATGAAATATCTTGTAAAGCTGTAAAAAATCATCCGTTTAATTTCATTCCGGAAGCTGTCAAGATCCTATCAGAAAATACTGAGATGACATCTCTATTGTACATTGATTACCTTAAATTCTAAAACTGTCAAAAGAACAAAAGAGAGAACAGTAGCACAATAAGTAAGTTGAATCCTATTGTTACATGAAGCAGATCACAAGGCATGCTCTTTTCTCTTTTTCTAAGACCATACCATTACCCTCTGTCCAGTCAACTAAGTACAAGTCAGTGGTTTCTCCAGACCCCTCAGTTTCTTGGAATAATCTTTGATTTTAGTATTTTAATAAACACCTATTTAGCATTATGAGCACATCACTCAGTAAAATTTTTTCCAAACTGCTTCATAAATGTCCATAATTTACTCCTAAAGAACTAATAAAGCATGCTGATCTACCACAAAAATGTGCCACACTAAATGCTATCTTCACCACAAATGATAATCCTGTGTATATAGAAACAAGAATGTCTGTAGAAAATCCATGGGTGATGTGGACATATTTTTGTATCTAATGATATGTACTTCACCCTACTGGATCTACATGTTTCTGAACAGATGTATACTTACTTATTAAACAGTTTGCCTATCCTCTCTGAGTGACAGTACACTGTGTGGAAAACCCAAGAAAATCCCATGCACAGAATGGCACCAACGAAGAAAGCAGCGAAAACGGCTTTGTCCTGCCACTGAATTTCTACTGAAGGACGAGTCATAAAAAAGGACGCAATGCCCACAAAAGCTATCATTCCTGTAAACAAATTCAAAATATTTGAGCCATTAAAGAATTGTACATTTATTATAAGTTTACAAGATTTCATACTGACATTTTGACCAACATGCTATTTCCACATTTTTCATTACTGTGTAAAAATTTGAAATATTACAATAAATGCAATACCTAATAAATGGGTCCATATGTTTCCAGTTTCTGTATGTATCCTAAAAATGGATTTAAAACACACGAGGAAGGAATTTGTAGGTGGTCGATGGCCTGTATGTAAAAAGTCATTGTCCTGAAGCCAGTCAGGTAGAGAATGATGATGTACCACCCGCCAACCAGCGGCCCAAACTCTCTTCACAAATTCTTCAGCCTGTTCTGCAGCTTGTCCGGCAGCTTTGCATGGTCCAGCCAAGAAAGACCGTTTGAAAGTGGTGACTTCATCATCATTGTCTTCACTGTCATCATCTTCATCTTCTCCAAGACTTGCTCGTCGAAGTTTTTTCTAAACAAGGAAATCATGAAATTCATACTAATGATATTGATAATGTAGACTCATCGATCTCCTAATTAGAACTGTCTGCAAAGTAAGACTGCTCTGCAATGTAACTTTTGATAGAGGTGGTGAACCACCACAAAAAAAAAACCAACTCAGTCTGTATTTTTTTGTTGGATGTAAAAATGTGCACCAAACTTTAGTCCGATATTACAAAGGATGGAAAAAATGC
This sequence comes from Pteria penguin, assembly GCA_035048485.1. Taxonomy (NCBI): domain Eukaryota; kingdom Metazoa; phylum Mollusca; class Bivalvia; order Pterioida; family Pteriidae; genus Pteria; species Pteria penguin. The sequence goes on along the minus strand of CM068588.1, from coordinate 8,366,120 downwards.
AGAAAACTGGTCAACCTGATTCAAGTAAATCCCCCCTACCACACAACTTTGTTGCAGAGGGATATAAAAGGTTTGCAGAGGGATATAAAAGGTTTTCAATCACATGTAAAACTTGATGAAAAGGACCATAACTAAATTTGCAAATACATAACTACATGTAAACCAAATCACTAAATAATACAAAACTACAAACACCTAAGGATCAATTAATCAATAATAGTTTCAGGTTTGCAAGAGATATAAGCAGATCATGTAATGCTATGTATAAAGAAATTCAAGAAAATGATCTTGCACAGCTCACTGATTCTGAAATGAAAGGTCAGAACCAAAAATCATGCAAATATGGATCACACTCATGATAACTTAAATACATACCGGGGTACATTCACTACCCTTTCAAATTTGTCAAGGTAAGCTAAATAAGTGAAAATCACACTTGCTAAAGAATACTCTCTCTTACTCTAGAAAGAAAAGATAATCTTAATAATTCTCCTTAAACTATAAGCTTACATGTCTTCGCTTTTTATTCAAGAGTTTGCCTGCTTCAGCTTTGTGATGGGCATCTTTAGCCGACAACGTCAAATCTTCCTCATGCTCGACATCAGAAAAATCACTATCAAGGGTAATACGATTCAGATCTTGGTGAGAGAAGCCAGTAGGCTGTACAATAATAGGACTTTGGTCCACACTGTAGAGATCTTCAGCTTTGGAGGTACTAGCCATAGTTCTTTTTAATTGGGTTGTATCTCCTTAAAAGTATGACTTGAATGTAAAGGAAGTGCTTGATTTATCCTCTCATTGTTGATAAATCTGTGAAAATAAAAATGAAAAAGTACATCATTTAAGACATTAATTTTATGAATTGTAAATTTCTAAACTTTAAGAATCGTAAATCTGTAGTCGTTTTATATCTATAAACTTAAATATGTCTTAGAATTGCAAATTCGTGAACAACAGAGTTCTTCGTTGATGGTACATGAAGTGATTGAGTATACATACATGTACACAGATATTCAAATTTAAAACAAGTTGTCATGATGTCATAAGAAGTTACATAGGTTTCACATACAGAAGTGATAAAGACCAAGTCAAACAGGTCACAAAATTATTACAAATGTACTGTAAAAGATATTTCAACTAGGCTGAACACACTAAAAGCAAACATACTACAGTCAAATATACTACAGTCAAATATACAACAGTCAAATATTCTTCAACAAGGCCTAACAGACCAAAGCAAAATTATTACAATCAAATATTGATTTCTTCAACTTGACTGAGCATACCGAAACAAAACTATTACAATCAAATATTCTTCAACAAGTCTGAATATACCAAAAAAAAATATTACAGTCAAATATTCTTCAACTTGGAACATACCAAATCGACTTGTGCTAAAGGCAAATCACAACAAAATTGCTACAGTCAAATGTACTTCCACCACTTAGGGCATATTACAGCAAAACTCTTACAGTCTTTAATAGACTTCAAAGCAGGACAGACAAAACTATATGAGTCAAACAAGCTTCAACTATACACACACCAGAACAAAATTATCAAATACAAAATACACTTCAACTAAGGGCAGACCACAGCATAACTAAGCTATCATACATACATTAGTCAAATGTGCTTCAATTTGAGGTAGATGATGGCTAAACTCTTCTAGTCAATTATGTTTCAACCATGGACAGATCACAAAACAGCTGTCAGAGCCATTACAGCCAATTGTTTCAACTAAATGCAACAAAACTTATAAAGGTCATACTGGCTTCAGCTAAAAGGGAACACCATTACAAAACTACATGTTGTATAAGTCAAACTATTTCTGAAAAATAATGTTATTTTTAAATGAAAGCAGATCACAAATAAAAGAAATCTATAGAACAGTGATTATTACATGTACATGTACATACCCAAAAAAGTTAGGTAAGCCTTAGCTTAGTGCACAAACACCACAAACACAACTTATTCCCACAGAATGAAACCATAACCCATATAACATCAGCCAGCATAGATAAGCTTCCATCTCTTGGCCAGAGAGTAGGTGATAATCAATTCAACAAGTATACTCAAAGAAGAGGAGCATCTGTACAATATTTAATTACTTTACCACCGTCTGTCAGTAATTAAGAATCCATAGAGACCTTTGGAAATACTGGATTGCCGATTATTGGACAGTACGGGATACAGAAGAGTTCCAATTCAGCCAAGATCAATACTCACAAGAAGCAATACTCCACTGAGCAAGAATTTACATCTAGAGCCCATGGGATTCTCCATGGAGCTTTGTTTCATAGAAATATTGAACTATTTTTTTTTAATTGTTGACCCTCACTGGGAACTACATTGCACATGTATATTCTAGTGTATTTCATTTCATTATAATATGAACAATAATTACTTTTTCAGTGAGTAGTCAAGATTTCACATCAGTGGTTTATGAAGTTCAGTTATTATTATAAATCAGAAGAATCAGTTCTGCCTGTATTGTACCCCCTGGATTTCACATTGTGTCCTAGACAAATTATCTCCCCTGTATTAGTCTAATAAAGCTATAAATGAACATCAACTCTAGCGTGGCTTAGATTGGGAACCCATCCTGGAGAGATTTAACTCTTATCCACTGAACGCCATAGAAACAGGGCAGCCTTATTAACCTTCTTGGCTAAAGAGGATGAAACTTCATCACATCAACATGGTCAAGTCATGGCCAAGACAATCTTATGTTATTCAACAACAGTTTGACTTTGTTTACTAAATGATGATAAATCAATCAAAATAAAAATGATGATCAATTAATTAATATAATAACTATAATGCGTTTCCCAATGGAAATTTCTTTGATTTTTACCAAAATTTGTATACATTTTTCCCAAACATTGACCTTTTAACATTATGCAAATGGAACAAAAAATTCCCAAATGAAAAGGCACAGACTGTGCCTTTGAAGAAATAAAAAAAAAAGCATTGCATATTGTAATGTATGTATTTACCCTATACTGGTAAATATATTATCAAAATCTATCATATTATGATATTTTACAATGTACCATGATCATGATGATTGAGCACATACAATAAGTTACAATTTACTTACCCCCTTTCAAATTAATAAACATTCTAGTAAGACCTTCCCTATATATAATACTATCCCTGATACACATGACATGATGTCTGGGACTACACTTCTATATATAATCTATTATGTAGCTTCTCTATAAATAGCCCACATGGACTTTGAATCTACTATCATGTGTTATATACCTATTGTTATGTATTGTTATGATATATATATGTACACGTGTATACTGAATGGATTGTTTACGCATGAGAATTTATTTACAGTTCAAAACAACTGGACTATGTTTTATTTTTAGAGAGAGGAAATTTGCCCTGAGTGGCTTGACCCATATCCTGTATGAGAAAGTGTGTACATAGTGATTCATAGATAGTGAAGTCAATATCTGACACACAATGCATGTTCATTTGATTTTAGTTAATCATGGCTTTGTATATGCATCACTGTATGTACAATTTGACCTAAAAAATTGAAAGTGATACATGTTTCCACCTTTTCCCTCCTACAAGTGCCTTATCATTTGCAATAAACTTGAAGTCTCTTCATGTACATAGATTACCATTTTTAGACAAAGAACTTTTAATTTGTATTGTCTGACATAGATCTGCAATTTATAATGGATTTTAGAAAGTCAGCAAAATAAGCTCCTATCCAAATGCTTTTACTGACCTCTTTTTTTTTCAGTCAATAAAGCGGAAACATACCAATAGATAACACTATACATGTATCAGTCTTTTTTTTTTAATATCTCAACATAAATTCATCCTCCATATACAGAAATTTCATAACTCTGTACACATCACGTACATGATTTAAAATACTTTTCACAATATAATTATTATCAATTTCATTTGTTTATATATATTTGATTACATTTTTGCTGATAGTATCATATAAAATTGATGATGTACTACATAATTGGAGTTATGTACCCTTGCAATATTTGATTACTGTTCTGTGCAACTTTCAGTAATTGAGTAAATCTATTCGTTTCTCACCATGCTCACTAATTGCCTAGTCGCTTGTCTCGAGAAGATGCTAAAAACACACAGGAAGAGTTCCATATGCAACAAAAGTCTAGTAGCATTATGAACTGAAAACCTTAAAAGTTTAAGTTTTATTAATGATGATGGAGATCTCTCAATGAAATTTTGATACATGTATGTTATCTAAACAGACTGGCAATTCAGTTTATTTAATACTATGTTGTACAGGTATATTTAAGATCTATAATTTATTTCTCTACCAAAATGACCACATCTGCAACAAGCATACATGTATTGAGTATTGCTGAAGCACTGCATGTCCCCCATCGGTTTCCATGAATTTACTTTAATTTCAACAAAATGATGCATTCGCGACCGAAAACCTCCAGAGTAAAACTTACATCTCCTGATGTCTTAGATGGTATTGATGTTAGTGATTGTAAAATACAGAATGTATGATATGAATGCTCTTATATGGGTAATCTACACATGTACCTTTGTTAAAAATATGAAAAACTTATAGTGTAGAAATTCTGCTCAGTAGACTTTACTTTTAATTATGAAACTTGATGAAAATAGATCTACAAAACGTTTTACCACAAATTTTTCTAAAATTTTGAATTTTTGTCTTTTCATGAAAAAATATAAGCAAACATATGTACCGATACATACATACATTACATAATTCCCAGAGGCCTCAATACAGACTTTAATTACTCTTAAATCTATGGAAGAACTTAGTTTGAAAAAATTCTTTGGTGAAAGATATTCCTCTGTAAAATGCTTCGAAGCGTAATACTAACTTTAAACATCAAACATGTAGTTATATCTATTGAGATTCAATGAGGGCTCATTATATATTATCATTCAAATACCTTAAAATCATGTGAAGAAATATGTGAATAGCATTATGCAAGAAAAACCTGTGAAACAGAACACCATAAAGGCATTCTAAACACAGAAACGGCCGAGTGAACAATGATACTGCATCAACAGGATGCAATTGTACAGCTGTTGTGCTTTTTGTGACAATACAAATAGTTACCACCAAATGCATCCTCTAGGAAATACTAAGTGGTCTGGACTTTATGTGCTGACAATAAACACTTAAGAAAGGAAGTGATGCTATATCTAGACAATGAAAAAACAGATAGTGTAAGAATGTGAATTTCTAGCTCCATTCTCAAATGTGTTGTGATGTATTTATTTGAGTATACATGGATTTTTTCCAAGAAAATGGATTGATATGAATAGTGGAATGAATGGGATTTAAATAGCCTAAAAGGAAGTGATTTGTGCCTGTCACTCCATTTATTGGATGCAATGACCCAGTTTCTATCTGCAAAGTTTTCCCACACAAAATATGAACAGTGAACTAGAAAAGGTATCCAGAGGTTTCAGACAAAAACTTGTTCAGACTCAAGAGGTTTCAGACAAGAGGTTTTAGACAAAAACTGGTTCGGCCCTTTTGTTATATTTAAGTAGTTACTAGTACATGTATGTGTTTTTCTAGATCTTTTGAATGGTCTTCGCTTATTACAGTATGTATATTTCATGTATTTTCAGGGCCAAATCTGATGGCATAGACCCGGCGCATAAAAATCATTGGATGTTGATTCAGAACGTACTACCCATCGAGTCATGAATGACTGGATACGGTAGTCATATATAATATATATATATATATAATCTATATTTAATTAATTAAGATAAATCATATTGATTAAAGTTAAACATATTGATAATCATTTTGTGTTTTATTTGAGTAAAGAATGTCACAATAATAGTTTACATTAACAATTCAATGTGTATTACAATTACATGATAAAGTAAAGTACAGTCCAGGTGAAACTTAATTTGCCCACTGGTCACAGTGGGCATTTTTAGAGTGGGCATTAAAAATGTCCACTGGACACAGTGGACATTCTTGTACGAGCCAGTTGGAATTAACATACCAGTAGGTGGACAGCTTGATAGCTCAGGTAAATGTCCACTCCCAATGCCCACTGCAATTTCAGGTGGACTGCCCACTGTGGACAGTGGGCATTCAAAGTTCCACCCGGACTGTACTGTACTTGTCAAGTGTCTTGAATCCCCCTAAGATTTTATACTGTCCCTTCAAGCATAATGATGAGGGGGTGCAGGGATTCCCTCCCTCCCCCCCCCCCCATGATAAAATTTCTGGAGAAAACACTGATTAGTTATAAATTCAAAACCTTTTTCTAGATGAGCGTCTAAATGACCACCTGATCCAAAATCAGTTTTCATTGTGACAACTATGTTATTTAAAGCGTTACATGTTTTCATTGCGGACATAGCATTGAAATGACTGACACTTGGATTTGAATATTGTTTAAAATAACTATATCAATATCAAGACATCTGTCCATTTAGATTCCCTCACTACACTAAAATAGAGCTCTGATTTAAAGGAGCTCTTAAGATAAGGGCCAGAATTTAGCATTTCTTGTTTGTTGTGCTTCATACATGTAAGTAGAAAAAAAAGGATGGTTAGAAGAAAAGTATAGAGTATTTTAAGATTCCATATGACAATATTAAAAAAAACTTTTCCATTTTCTATCAATTACAATAGTAAAAGCACATTTTGATCAAATATTGGCTATATTAATTATGCAAGATCTATCTAGTCCGACAGCTAATTAGGCTGGAAACCAATACATTCTAAGACAATACGAAATAATTTCTTTTTCGAATTCCTTATTTTAGCAGCTCCGTTCTTAAATCAAAATGAGTTATCTTTCTTTCCAAGTGATGCCCATTTCTTCTTCTTCCATTATGAAGTGTACTCAAAAGTTGAGCGTTATACATGTAGGTACTAGACCTGTACTCTGCTCTGAATCATGGTACTGTACATTGTATATCAAAGAAAGGAAAAACTTATCAAATTCACAAACAATTCCTTTTTAATTCAAACTGTGAAAATTCTAATCAAACACAGAATCATAGTAACAAAATCTTATCACGAAGACTAGGACTAGAGTAGTAGTACATGTATACCATAATCTATCTAAGTATCTTTGATGTTTATTAATCTGCGTCACTTTGCACTTAACACAATTATGGAGGTCTGTAACAATCAAACGCTGAAGTGACTGAGTTCGACGTCTGTAAAATCTGAACTAGGTTGGAGTAAACAAGTAGCCTAACTCGGAAAATCGGAGATATAAGGTATGCAGGATCCTGTCCACGGTTTGTGATTTTTAAGGGGGATTAAGGTATGTTTAGCAGGGAATCCCACATTCCCTACAGAAAACACTGACTAATACGTATAATTTACTACACTAGAATGATTCTACCTTCTCTCTTTTTCATTCACTTCACTGATGTACAGCTGCTCCTGATAACTGGAACATAATTATATAAAACTCGCACACATATGTGGCATTTTCATATTTAACATGCAAGTCCTTGGTGATTTGTACACATGTCATACAGCTTGGTCAGATGTCTTCTGTCTTCTCTTTTAACACACAGCTTTATGTATGAAAAATCCACAATAATCATTATGAAAATGTAGGGCTGAAATTTCCGAGACTTAACGGCCAAGAATAATGTTTAAAAACGTAGGACCGAAACCTCCGAGACCAAACCAGATTTTTGTCCGAAACCTCTCGAGTCCGAGCAAGTTTTTGTCCTAAACCTCTGGCAAACATTAGAAACGGTGGTGGTGCAGTACATGTATGAGCCAAACTAGTTGCCGTTTCAATAGAAATTAATACCGAGTGTGTTGCTACAAAGATAGTGAAAACTGATGCAGAATTAGCTGCAAAATTGACGATCAAATCTAGCAGGGTCATGATTTGTGTCTCCCCTTGGGAAAATAAAGGAAATAGAGAGAATCTTGGAAAGTGAAAGTGTCAGGAACTGTTGACAGTGCTGTTTTTGTTTACTTATACTATGTCAGCATAACCGATAACGACCCCATGTGATTAGATATATGTTGATCAAACAGACTCGAAACTGTCTTGCTTGTTAATTGTTTTATATAACATCCACATTACTTCACGGTGGCGGCACCCGTCTGGTGTATTTAGTATTACAACTTACTTGGATTCATAATTTTTACCCTTATACGAGTTATATTACACTTGGAGCAGTGGATCTTTCACGAAACATGACTATGATGAAACTGAGACTCGACCTGTGTATCAAACAAAGAAATAAAATAAAGACATTTACTTACTATTCTTAGACAACGGAAAATGAAATTATCACACGATAAAAACAACAACCCCAAAAGTGATGACGTCAGAAATCATGAGTACTTAATCAGAAATATAGCGAAGTCGTAAATACTTTCTTTCGTCATTCATAATTTCGTTGTCAACTGTTTCTCTAAGGAAAAATGGTGCGTAGTTCCGAAGCGGTCATGCTAAAAACAGCCCGGGGCAGCCCGGAGAAAGAAAGTTGCGCCCGGGGCTTTGTGTGTTGGTTTTTATTGTTGTATATGCCTTTAATAATTGATTCAATAGTATTTTTATCCTTTCTGATATGAATTTTAAGAATATTTGCATGTTTGATCAAATGTTTACACAAAACCTTGTTTGGCCAATTTCCGTCAAAATCGGCAAATTTCCCCCGTCAAAGGTGGCGCTAGATACGTCAATGGTATATAGCGTGAAATCAAATGATTAAAATAAATTTTTGCAGCTCCCCCTCCCTCGTTAAATTTACGTTTTAGTCTTACAAAGCTAATATGTGTTCATAATTTTATAGTTACCATATTTGACTGCGATTCTCTGTATGTTGTATATTGAATGCAGAGTGAAATTCATTACCATTAGCGTTAATAACGTCATGAAACTTTTTATTAAGATGTATGATACGAGTTTATATATGTTAGTATTATAACATAATATAGTGCCGTTATTTGCAGGTGTGTCTTTTTGTAGTAGGCATATGCAGTACATAACCAATGATAAACAAATTAAATGGCGTTGGATCTAGCAGGCGTATTTGTTATGAATTTATAATCGTGTATAGCTTGTATTTTACCGTTAATAACTAAACCAAAGTTTGAAATTTCATGAAAATGTGTTAAACTCATTCATTCATATTAATTTTATAACATAATATCATATTTGTGACCTGCAGGCGTATACTTTTCGCAGCAGGCGTATTTAATGTCTCATTAATACCACATTAATAATGTCTAACTTAGGTGATCCCTTTTTCAAAAATAAAATAAAATATGTTCAAACTAAACTTATTTCTAGCCGACTGCGGTCGAGTGGTTGGTGGATTGGATTGCAGTTGCAAGGTGGGGTTGAATCCTGACAGTCGCTCATCATGCATATGGATTTACATGTAAATGTTAATGCGATGAGGTTAAGACAGTGTTTCAAAATGATATCCAACCCATTCAAGCCAAGATGATCTAATAAACTTTGAACAACTAAAACATAGATAACCATAACATAAGAATAAAAGTAAATCTGAACTTAAACAAAATCATAAAACAACCACTCTTTGGCTTTGCAACATAAAAATAAATAAATGAAATATTATCCAGCACATAGTCATACAATCAAAGAATTATTACATAAAAGAGGATAGACAGTGAATCTGAAGAAAATTAATATGGATTTCTGCCTGTTGTTTTCCATACAACATGCCATTCCATCTGTTTACCTCTGAGATTGCAAGATACAATGTCACAAATTTGTGCTTATAAAGATACTCTGTGTGATTGTATCATATGTAAAGTATAATAATAATAGATCACTTTGCCTAGTATTTGTTTGTGTGATAGAAAGAGGCATAGGATATTCATCACATAGTATAAAAATGCATGAACTTCAGTGTAAGAATTGAGCATGGCCAATAATACTAGCCATACACCATCAAATTTGTGAGAAAAAAAATCTCATTTGATATATGTTCAGACGACCCCTACATTTGTTTTCAACAGATTTTTACTGTAACAGAATGGTGAAAAAGTTATAAGGGACATTTCTTTGATAAACATGTATCTCAAAAAATTGAAATACGAAGTTTCGTAAAAATCTTCGGTGTATTACACATAATTAATTTTAAAACTCGGGAAGACTGTTTCGCAAAAATATTTTCGGTGTATATCACCCCTGCCTCATGCATTCTTACGTGTAGTTATTGTTTTATTAACAGAATTTAATTTTGATAAACATATTTAGAAGGAGCATACATAATATTTAAAGGACTGAGCAACAAGAGTATATCTTTTATAAAGCTCTCTCCTTTTTCCATCAGCTTGTTAAGATCATTATGTATAAATATATAGTTAGAAGTTGACAACCGTATTCCCAATTACCAATACTGGCAAAAACGGATTCGCGATTCGTTTATATTTGATTTATTAGTCATTCAGGATCAAACATGCAAATATTCTTAAAATTCATATCAGATAGAATAAAAATACTATTGAATCAATTAATAAAGGCATATACAACAATAAAAACCAACACACAAAGCCCCGGGCGCAACTTTCTTTCTTGCGAAGTACAGCCCTAATACAAAGAACAATTAACTCAGTATCCACAATTTTTCGGTCTCCTGACCTTCCAGTGAATTTTATTGGTATTGGTGGCTTAAGTTTTCATAGGAGTTATCTATATCAAACATCTTAATAGATGCAGAGACATAAATACAGATGTCTCTGATAGATGTTATTAAGATGTTTGATATAGCCCTAATAAATTTTATATATGCATAGCAAACAATTTGTATGTGGAAAGATATCATCGAATTGTTATTTTAAATCAATAGACCTTTTTCCCATTCGGAACAACCTCGCCCTTTACTTCATGCGCGGATCCAGAATTTTTTGTCAGAGGGGGTCCAACCAAAAAAGGTAATTTTTTTCTCTTAGACGAGGGGGGTCCAACCCCAAAAATGCCCAAATGTTACCTTTTTGGGGGGTAAAATTTTCGGATTCCAGGGGGGAGGGGTGTTCCAGACCCCCCTAACCCCCCCCCCCCTCTGTATCCGCGCATGTAAGTACCTACGTAAAAAGACTCGGACGTCACTCGGCGGAATGACTTACATCGATTCCATGCATCAATCGGTTTCCGGCATTGTACTCAGTAATATATCGGCGATGTAAAATGTAATCCAGTACACAATCTATGTCATCTATATCAAGGAAAGTAGTGAAAGCTGCAACAGTTCGGGATTAACGTTTAATTTAAGTCCGTTGAATTGTGAAAGTCTTCTAACGTCTTTATTACACGCCAAGCACTGACCTATTTGTCTGGTACACATGCGAGCGTCTATAACTACAGGAACTATTTATAAATAATGGCTACGAGTGACGTCCGAGCTTTTTTACGCAGGAAAAGGTCGAGGATGTCCGAATGACCTTTTTCCAATTTTAAATGATGTAAGGGGTCTTACACCGGACAAATCACATTTTGCTGTAATTTTCACTAGGACTTTAACGCTTGGAATGTGACGCCACAGTAATTTGACGCAAACCTAAGCGGTAATTTTGCACTTATTGCCCCATACATCATGTAAAATTCGCAAAAAAAGGTTGCCCCTATTTACTGGCATATCTAGGTCTCCATGTCTCATTTGTGACACTGATTTCCACAAATAGGGAAAAAACATGCACCTCTGTGGGAAAATTTCCATCTGTATCTCTATGTACATGTGGTTAGGTCGTAGAGTCTCAGAAATTGGTATATAAACAACAGTAACTGAGAGCGCATGCACCTCACTTATCGCTTCCGTTCAATCTGATTAAAACCATATCTTTATTCCACCTCTCCATTTGGCCCATTGCGGACAATATCCGCAATAGAACAAACAGAGAAGCGGAATAAAAATATGGTTTTAATCAGATTGCGCTTCATTGTGACATTAATGCTTGAATGGTCACTTCACAGTAATATGACGCAAATTTAAGCGAAAAACTGACCGATATTGCCCTATGAAGTAAAACAGGGAAAAGGGTCTATAGGGGTAAGGCCTTATATATAAGTCCTTGATTTCGGAATGATGCTCTACCGAGAACTGAATATGTCCTATTAATTAATCCGTTATAGGTTGATATAATTTAAAAAAAAAAACATCGAAGGGATGACACGAGACGACACTTTTCAACATCATATGCTCATCTATCGAAATTTAGCATTGATCGGCACATCAGATCAAGGACTTAAAATTATAAACAAGAGGGACGGGGTATACGCTGTTATCATTATTTTATTTTTTTTTTCTTGTGGCTTATCTGTCTTGGAAGGGCACCGAAAGGGCACCATGCAACCGGCGCCCATTCAAAGTATAAAATGTATTTTACTCACAATTACATCCCTCGACAATATTGCGGCTTTTGTATTTAACGCACAAACAAGTGCTGGCGTAGTTTGTTGAAAAATCAAAGGGACACAGGTCGCCAAAATCAGTTTTGGTATGTATAAATAGAGAGGGGATTGAACTCTCTCGATGGTAACAATCCACCAAAGTTCGATCAACAGTCATTAAACACTATTCAGTTGACGGACAAATTTTGACGTATATGCCTCAATAGATAAATTTTCTATAATCTCAGCAAGTTTCAGACCTGTATCTCCAGTAAACGCGGAGATACACCACCTCAAATATGGTTATATTCTCGTAAAGTCACTGGTCGGACAAAAGCCCGATATTCACGATAACTCGACGAAAGTATTTTGAATCTGCCGCTCGATGCCATTTTTTATGTGACTTATGTGTAGGATGAGAGGCGAAAGCTGATTGGTTGGATGGACATACCCCCAAACCTGAACCAATCCGCGTTCTCGCCTTCATCCTACACCTACGTCGCATAAAATGGCATCGAGAGGCGGATTCAAAATATCGTCGCCGAATTATTGTGAATAAAGTCCTGAGGAAATAGGGATTATTTCGACACTGAGTGGGGTAAGTGCATATATTTTTACATGTTTGGGATAACGTTTGGAGGAAAAACTTGCTTGATGCTCAGTGTAGTTCGTATATGCTGGTGTCCTGTAATCACGCCGTCAGTCGACGGGCTTTTGTCCGACCAGTGAATTTACGAGAACATGACCATATTTGAGGTGGTGTATCTCCGCTTTTACGGGAGATACAGGTCTGAAACTTGCTGAGATTATAGATAATTTATACATACCCAAATTGATCCCGGGTTCAAGCGACCTGTGTCCCTGTGTTAAAAAACATGCACACGGCTTGCAGTACAGAAGGTCCCGACCACAGGCAACCGTATAGTAAGGAGGTGGGAGAGAGATGGTTCCTCCAACCCATACCATCTCCCCCCCCCCCCCCCACCTCCTTACTATACGATTGCCTGTGGTCCCGACTACGATTTTAAGTTCGCCAATACGATAGCAGGCATTGGTCATCTTCTGTCTCCATATTACGACAAGACTCAAATATTAAACATCGAAAGCCCCCCCCCCCCCCAAAAAAAAAGTAAGAGAGTGAACATATCCGTACAATGGCATGTCGGATAAGTCAGTGGCGTAGCTTCCATGTATACTTGTATGCTAAAGCATCCACATTTTTTCCAGGGAAAAAATCCAGAAAATAAAGAGAGAGAAGGAGAGAGAGAGTGAGAGTGAGTGAGAGAGAGAGTCCGCTATCCGATCAGCAATACAGGATGAATCAATTTTTTTTAACTCATCACAATTTTAAAGTATATTTCCCCTATACAAAATAGACCAGTGTTTTAAACGAGTTGAGCTCAGACTGCAATTTTGCCTAGCTCATTTTCACTGAATCTTGCAATATAAATGTAATAAAACCGACAATATGTACAAGTGTGACTGCAAAATGAGGCTAAATATTTTCCACCCAAGTTCTTCACCGGGCCATGGTTTTTTAAACACTAAAATTGCAATTTTTGTGGAGTTTCCAGGCGCTTCGTACCCTAGGCTTCCGCCAGAACACTTCCTGGACCTGCTGGGGCCACATTGCGGCCCCAGACCCCAGAGAAGCATCCACTTAATTTTCGCCTAGCTACGCCACTGGAAAGAAAACTAAAGTTTGGGTATAAAACCGATCACTTTAAATATTGGTCACCTAGCTGGACGAGCAAGACGCAAAACCTTGACGTAGTGATCTATGACCAATTGCAAGAATTTGTTAGATATAGTGTCATTATTGATTTTATTCACTTTGCCATTAAGGTTCTGATGGTCACATCTCAGGCCAATACGAAATAATTGGTTTAATCAGGGACTTTAGATATATAAATCCTTGGTTTAATCAGAGATATATATATACATATAATCAGTTGTGTATTAGTAAAGTATAAGAAAAGTTTCTACAGATAGACATACATACATATACTCGGCAGCAAAGTTTCAGTCCAAGGACAATAGCTCTTGTAAAAGTTTTTAGACAAGATTCCCTTACATATTGTGATTTGTATACGTACCAAGTTTAAAATGCTCTGAAGGGTTAGAGGTATTGCGTAGACCCAAGGTGAGTTTACAATATTTGCATATTTGGTCATCTGGTGACCTGTCTTTCGGATGAGACAGTAAAAACCAAGGTTCCGTGTCGTGGTATGCATGGCACGTTAAAGATCCCTCACTGCTTCGGGTGGGTCCGTTGCATAGTCAAAATCTGTATGCCCCGCATCAGGCAGATACCGTCACCATATACGTGAAACATTCGTGGTGTGACGTTAAACAAAAATCAATCAGTCAGTACATAGACCTGTATCGGTGCTATTTTTAGAGTTAGCGGTCCCTCTTGATACAGGTCTATGGTCAGTCACATAGCCATCGTATTTCAGTGGCGGATCCAGGGTTTCCGAAAAAAGGGGGGCCCACATGTGTATTAGCCAAACTACTCAGCCCCCCTTTTTTGGCCAAATCTGGATTTTTACTTGTAAATATGTGGCGAAAAGGGGGAGGGGGAGGGACCCTCTCTAAATCCGCCACTTCATTTTACAGACTACACCTCAGATGGGTATTTTAGAATTGACGCAAAATCTGTGACGTTTTTCACCGGAAGTGGAGAAATTAGCATGTCGTTTACATTGGAGATCACCGTTTATTGATCTTGTGCGTACATGAAAAGGGTGATTGGCAGGTGTATAAATCGATGTATTGATATAAAGAGAAATGTGAACTCCGTTATTCTCTGACAGGTGTAGTAAATCATTGCCTTGCATGAGGATTTCTTGAGTGTCAAATCAATATTGTTTACATGGAAACTGTTGTACAAGGGGGCAATTTTGTATGCAGCACTGCACTACCACCGTGACTGAACTTCTGAGGGGTGTGCGAGTGTAAACTAGAGAAAAGTTTGTACAACTTCGTGAGTATGATTTATCTTGAATGTATTCACTGTTGTGCAACTATTTAACTTTTTAATTCGTTTGGATAACATTCAACAAAGTCAAATTTTGACTAAATTTTTCTTCTTCTTCTTCTTCCAATCAGAGACATATATATGTGTATATATTATATGCCTCTGTTCGAATAGAAGAAGAAAAAGTCAAAAGTTGACTTTGTTGAATGTTATCCAAATGATTTGTGGATTTTCAAGTTGGAGGAGCTAGAGTGAGATTTTTGTTTTCTCTCGTTGAGATCAAATGGGGTACCAGAAAGAGGTGGGGGTGGGGCTTATAAGTGATCTAAACATTTTAAAAGATATTTTAATTTACTTTTGTTTTTACATCAGAGTAAGTTGCTACATAGGTAGATCTAGAAATTTTTGAAAAGAGGGGGAGTTGCAGTCTCCCATGACTACTGTTTTGCATTATTTGGTCTGGAAAGGGGGGTTGCACCCCTAAAAATGGTTGAAAATGATACTTTTTTGCTCAAATTTTCTGACCAAAGGTTGGAACGAGGGAGGTGCAACCCCTTCTAAATCTGCCAATGTGCTATATATATATTCCTTAATGCTCTTATACATAAAACATGAATTACATTGTTGTTGCTTTGTTTAGATAATTTGAAATTAATTAAATATTCTCATATTATCAAATTTAAGTATTAAAACCTATATAATGGACAGAAAACTATTTTATCACAGAGAAACAACCTTTTATTCACTTTTCTGATATCAGAGTTAATGTATATTTATGATATTTGCTTAAGACAGAATTTTAAACAATTTTTACTTCAGAATATTCTTGACATGGATTTGATCAAAGATGAGGTTTAACACATTTTTGTTCTGTGCAAACAAGAATAAGTAGTAGTTTCCTTTCCCTCTTAAAGACAGAAGTTTATACCTGTTCAGAATGTAATTAAATTTGATTTAGATGTTTGATGCTAAACTTTAAACAGATTGATCTATATATGGCTTGTTGAATATATATAAGGCCTACTTCTCTTTTTAAATAAATGGTTGAATATGTTAAATACATTCCTAGCCGAATTCGTTTTGCAGAGTTTCAATTTTATGTATCATCAGTTAAAGTAGTTAGTTTATGTTATATATAGCCATTTAATTATCATCTTTATTATTTTATTAATTTAGAAAAGTAAATTGATTATGGATAATAGACCCCCCCCCCCCCCCCCCCCCACACACACACACACACACACAAAGGCCATCATTGTATCATAGAAAACTTTCAAGTATAATGCTTAGAACAGTGATATTAATATTAGAATGGCATGAGCTCTGATTTGAACTAAAAGTGCTTGTCATTGATATCATAAATGTCATTATTAATAATTACCATACTGTATTTATTTTACCCATGCATCCAATGTACGCCTGGTATATGTTTTTTGGGGTTTTTTTAATCTTTCTTCTCAATCTAATATACAGAGTTTCAAGGACAATTATAAATGTCAAGTTTTGAATCATGACATATTTTGTAAATTTTGGATAATTACATGTAATTAAAATGTGTTAACTATCAGTAAATATTTATACTAAATCACAAGATTTAACTAGACCACCATAATGTTTCCTGAATAATAATACAACTATATATCATACGGTTATGTATTTTTATGTATTTGTGATAAAGTACAGATAAAATTATTGTATGATAATGATTTTAACATTTTAATTCATGAATTTGAAATGAATTTATAAAATGCACCATACTTAGTTGAACAGAGTAGAAAATACAATGTATTACAATAATCATATTATATATGCAACTTCTGGGTAATTAAATACTTTATAATCAATACTACAAATCATTGAATAAAAAAAAAATACAAAGTCATTACTACCATTTATCTTAAAATTACTGTTAAACTAATTCAGGAAAATTTTGTCTCACAAATAAATAAAAAAAAAAGAAAAAAAAAAAAAAGAATCATCACTAAAATAAAGAAAATTAAGTCATATAAATGATAAACACAGTATGCAGTGATGACCTGTCAAAAACAAGAAAGGGTCATGGGAAACTTAAATTATACAAATTTATCTTTTTGCTTAAATAAAATATATATGCTATAAATAAAATCCTCATATTTTTTGTTTTTGAAAATAATTACTCGTTTTGGAGATATCGATATTTGAATATAAATGTAAATGTGTGTTGCTTTGGCAAGTCTCACGGATTTTTGTGACTGTGATCGCTATGACATTATATTAGGTCAATTACTATATATATGAGCTGTATTCACAACCTGTATGTTACAAGGGGAAATGTCAACTGCTTGACCTAATGTGACATCACAACTTTTTGTTTCTGTAGGGGCATTTAACTCTGTATTTACTCTTAATTACTGATTAAATTAATTTTATAGAATTAATGCAATTATGCTTATATGATACAGTAGAAAAAATCTGTTTTTTAAACAAGAAGGTTTATTTTTCCAAGTATCGCTATATTTTTTACAATAAAAATTTATGTTTCCCATGACCTTTAAGATTTAACTGGAGCTACCATAATGTTTCCAGAATACTAATACAACTATATATATATATATATATATATATATATATATATATATATATATATATATATATATATATATATATATATATATATATATATTATATATATATATACAAGGACAATTTAAGCATAATATTTCCTTACACTTCAGTGCTGTGTATTTTCCAGGGAAGGTTCATGTTTATGAGACAAACTAATGATGTCTAATTGGATGGTATCAATAATGCAACATAAAAGGCATTAATAATGGCTTCTCATATCAGTTTATCAGGTAACGGCAGGGGCTGTGTGATGCATCTCAAAGAGTTACAGATTCAATCAATTCTGCGTTTAATTTCCTCTGGGAATCACAAGTTATCAATAACAATAAAAACACTTAATTAGGAAATATTTCTGCATCATGGCATTTTTGTTCGTATTTGGTAAAAAGTTACCCAGACTTATTATGATACACATCTCCATGTCTGCCTTGATAAATGTATAATGGAAATTTTGAATTAAAAAAAAATTAATAACTGTATCCAAGGCAAGATATAGCAAATACAAAGAGGTAATGTAATAAATTATATATGATTTTAGCTCACCTGAGCCAAAACTTAGTACAATTAAGTAGAGTACGTAACCATCCAAACATATATGTGAATGATTCATCAGGTGATGCATGGACATTGAAATTCTTGCAGGTACTGAAAGTAGGTAGCTGCTATATGAAGTATTATATTCACAGTGATTGATGTACATGCCAGGGTTACCATTAAGATTGATCTACCTTTTACTCAATTCAGGGACTGTAGTAAATCTCAACATTTTATTCTCTTTTCAGTTTTACTACAAGTTAGTATAGCTGAATCATACTTATACAAAAGATTTATCTGAGGATAAATATTAGGGTTAAAATTCTATTTATGGGATATTTAGTGCACAATGTTTGTGCATGGAAAGTAAGAGATACTCTTTAAACAATTGCCAAATGAAAGTTCCAGAGGAAACATACAAAAATCGATATAAGGAAGTTTTATGATTTGATTATGGCAATTCGATCCATTTATTTCTCTAGCTGCTTTTAAAACTCTAATACCTTAGTGTGTATCAAAAAAAAAGAAAAAAAAAAGAAGCAAGCTAGATGCAAGTATCCTAATAATAATATTTATATGTAATACGTGTATACCATAAACTTTTCTAACTGAATTTATCTGTATTTAACCAACTACTTAAAGAGTGATTTAATTAATCTAATATTTTATCAGAACAAAGCTAGGAGCAACACTATAAATCCCAGAGTCAAGGGTATGCAGTTTATCTTTTAATAAAAATCATACATATATATACGAAGCTGACTAGGGTATATAACTTTGCTCATTGCATAATACATGTATTGATTGCAATTGGCAGAAGACTTAAGTATTAGTAGAAATCCTATTTAATTTGACCTGATTATGGTAATGGTTTATTTTATATATGCATTATTTATTGGCAAATTATCAACTGGTCAGGCCTTCAATTATCATGCAAATGTTACACGTAAATAGTGCCTTAATAGTTTGTAGTTATGTATAGAAAGAATTGCGTATAAAATTTTCTTTGAGTTATAGAATCTAGAAGTTACAATGTATAATTGCATACTAGATAGGATCAAGATATATTATAGATATATAATATTGTTATTTTTATTATGATCAGTTTTTGCAGTGTTTAAATGCAAATAAATGTCAGAATATTTCTTTTAAAATTTACCGTCTAATTTTGATCTCAAACTCATGAAATTAGGAAAAGTCACAACCTTGAAAAGATTCAAAGCAAGAAATCAGAATTGGGGGCTCCCATGATGGTCTGTGATCAGGTGGCACCACATCCTTTTCCTTAATTTTTGTAGATCATCTATGATGAATATTTAAGACCTCTTCCTCTATAGTCATGATATTCTGATTGTAGCTACTGTGAGGACTTAATCAGCAAGGGAATGTATCAGTGAAATTAGGCCACTAATTTATTAGGAAATAAATTCCTAAATTTTCCCTAGTAGATTTTCCCTTTTAATAAATGTTACTTGGCCCTGCAGTGTGGTTGTAGTATAATTATATAGAATTATATAAATAATATATTATATTTTAACCAAAAAATTTGACCATTGTATACTCATCTTGGCTATGTGAAGATACTGGTAACCTCGCTCAACGTTTTTAAAAATGTGGAGCAGTCAGTCTACCTTAAGTTATGTAATGAAGATAATGGTTACTGATAAAGTGGTGTACTGGTGGAGCTTATTGTATTTTTTGTGCTACATTTATGAGTACAATTATGTATTAGAAGAATTATACAAAATATATCATGTTAATTTCTAACCAGAATTCATAAAATCAACAAAACTTTGAAATGATTGATATATCACCTGATCATGAGCATGCACTTCCATCCACATTTAAAAGCAACTAGCTGTACAGAAAATTATACTTCGTCTGATTTTTAAACAATGCAGCAGTTTTACTTCTTTCATGTTTGAGAATCTAAGAAGGTACAGTGGGAGTCACTCACAGGAGCTGCATGGGTATTTGACCCCAGCACATAAAATCATTGTAATTGTAACATATTGCAGGGACGTACCTTTACAAAATCAGCATGGGAGCCAACTGAGCCACTAACATTTAAGATTTAGGAGCCCCAGAACAGATATTGGAAGCACCCCCCCCCAAAAAAAAAAAGAGAAAACCACATGAAATTATATAACTTGTGACATACTGAGATTCAAACATTTTTTCATACACTGTATTTATCTCTGACTGAGATTCACTTTCACTGTACTGACCCTCTCTCTCTATCTCTGTATTGTTTTATGAAATTGAAAATAATTTTTTCTTTCCAGATGAAGAAACATCCACACAGATAAAATGGATAATTCGGAGGAAGAGGTTGAATCTTACGATGTTGAATCTCATCCCATCCAGAATTCTCAAAGTAGAATTCGACCCCATACTGCAAAAGCCAAAAAGTCTTCCACATCTAGTGGCACCACTTCTCCAGCACCGCAGGCAACTAGAGCTTTACGACCATGGTCTGCACATCCCAAGTCGAGAGCTTCGGTATCCAAAAAGAAAATAGTCCGAAACACTTTACAAAGATCTCATCTCCATCCGCCAAGTAGGTCATCTAAATCTGAGTCTGATACCCCAAGGTCAACGTCCACAGAAGGTCATGCCCTGACTGTGGTGGGGTTAGAGAATGCAGATATCGGCTATGTTCCTCGTACCTATAACTATCCGCAGGAGGATGAGGGGGAAAACATTTTGGATGAGGGAGTTCGGACACTGATATCAGGTAATATGAAATTAAAAAAAAAAAGTATTAAAGTGAAACAACCCTCTTACATTTTACAAATTCCTGTTAATCCACTGTGTGGAACTTGGTAGACTAATAGCATAACAATTTTTGAAAAAGTCCTTAGGCTTGTGATGCAGACTGACTAACCCTTTAAATTGAGTTTGATACTAGATTGTACATTGTCTTCCACGATTCCTAATTCATTCCTCATTCACTTAAATTGTAAGTTCAAAGATTTACTCAATAATTGTTAACAATTTTTGGGATTATTGATTTAAAGTTTGCAGCAATGAACTTTTGAAAATAATCATATTTTGAGACTTCAGTCATTTTAAAAGAATAGGGAAGGCTATATTTCAGTTCTTTGAAAATTTGCTTGTTTTTGTGACTGCACGCAATTTTAGATTTGCAAACAAAAAATAGATTTCCAATAATATCAGAGCTTAAATTTCAAATAGCAAACCAGTGTGTTCAAATATTCATAATTTAGAACAAGGAATAACATGTGCTGTTTTGTAGAAAGTGAAGAATTTCTGTCAGTCTGATTAATATTTAATTACTTGTTGCATACATGGTATTATGAAAATCAATTACTGGGTACATGCATCTGTGATGCTGAGGAAAGAAATATTCTGTATCTGCTTTGCATAATTTCTACAACCTTGTAACCAAGGTCATGTGATACTCTAAACCCAATCATGTTTGTCGTTGTGGGTATCATGTTCTTTGCTTTGGGAAGGATAAAAGTGCTTTTATGCTAGTAAGCTAGTAATCATACTGATTTATTTGTTCATGTAAATGGTATATTTGAAAAAAATATTCATAGGGCCTGAAAATGCCTAAATTTGAAATACTATGATGGACATGGTGCATGTGTGACATTTCTGTTACATGCACATAGTGTACAATACATTGCCAGTAGAATTACAATTTCACTGACATTTTGTTGTTATTATATGACGCTGCTGCCTTACTCCAGCATACTTGGATCTTGTCAACCACCGTCAGAATATTCTTTTTTTTCTCGGTATGTCTCTAAGCAAGTTATCTGTCTCAAACATCCCCAACAACATAGGTAATTGTCGACTTGTACTATTATCACAGATACTCCAAAAACGTGCCCCACTTCTGCAGCATCAACAGCACAACGACAAAAGTTTCATATATACATATGCCAGAATATGATAAATGAATCAACACTATGCCATTAAATTCTTACTGAGTTGATATTCTATAGACAAATAACAAGTTGTTGTAATGAACTAGTAAAACCTTTTCGTCGCTGTAATTTTCACAGCTCAGATATGTCACATGGCTACTGATTGATTTCCCCAGTGTAATAGGTGTGAAAGCAATGTTTCTGTTGCATATCTTTCATTTTTATTGGCATATGCATGAGGTATGTACCATATGTCTAAGGTGTAATGTTTTTTTCAGTGCAGACTTAATAACACTTATCACAATATAGTATAGAAAAAGATGATGTAAGGCATCTGAGAGTATAGCTAAATAAGCTGGTATTGCAGAGATGTTCTTTTCTTACTGCCATGAACCTCAGTATGCCATACTTATGCCAGCCTGATTCTCCATTGTAATAAATGGGTATTGTTTTCTCTTTGATGCAGTTATTTTTCAAATGGACACTATTAGAGCATATTGTGCTTTTCTCCGGCTCATTGGTATATTAACATTTTTGTAGCCCTGGCATATTGAAACCATAAAAATAACCAAAAAAAAAGTCAAGGGAGGGGCACAGTACTGTAGTTAGGGAGCAAAATATCTATCACAACAAACATTGACAGGTAAATAACAAATATCTTTTTATATGCAAGAAATAACATTATTTTGATAGGTTGTAATTATTTTCTATAACTAGAGAGGAAAACTGAAAGTCCCACACATGAAAGCTGGGCTCTTACGCAAGTGAAGGAAAGACCTCAGTCTCCTGAGCCGAAAGAAAAGGAGAAAACGGGGAAATCACATCCGACGGTTGATACATGGGTCATGGGGTCACCGTATGACTCTGATGAGTATGACACAGATTTGGAAGCTGACATGTTAAAAAGTAAGTCTCCTTAATACTACCGTCTGAAATTTTGATTTGAGGGAAGAGTTTTTTTTAACATAGTTAGAATTTTAAGCAGTATCAGAAAAAAAAAATAAAAATAGATAAGTAAAAATAAATTTTACTTTGTTATAAAACTTTAATCATAGTAAATAATAGAAAAGATCTTCATAATACATTTTTCTTACTTTCATTTCATCATAATTTTAATTTTATTATTATAACATTTAATTTGTATGCAATATCTTTCATAACAAGAGTTATCATTCTTGACAGAAAACTTGCTTTATTTATAAGAGTTTTCTCCTTCCACTTGTGACTTTTTCCTCATAAATATAGATAAAAAAGAGGTTGAGGAGAGACAGAAAAAACCTAAATTGAAAAAAGTAAAAAAGTCAAAAGGTAGTGCATTGGACTGATTGATGAGTTGGATTTTAACATTAATTGCAGTGATACTTTAACGAAAAAATTAATAGTTTTTTAATATGGTATGTTTAATACAAAATTAATGTTTGTACAATACGAGGTCATTTTCTTGTCAAGTTGACAATTACATAAGAGTATTTTGTGGTTGTGTTATACCTACATGTAGAATGAAACTTCACAATAACATTTTGCTTGTTACAGTTAATACATGTATGTTTATAAGGTGACATTGCTCCACGTTCGTGAGTCTCTTTGATTTCCTCTCTTTTTCATGAGAGTAAAACCAATAGAGAAAATTCTTCTTTTACAGGACATATGGGGCTTAATGTCCGACAAGCTACTTTTTGCCTTGATTTTCATTATGACATTAGTGCTTAGAATGTAAAACGTCGTAATAGATTGAGACTAATTTGAGCGGCAAAATAACGTATGTCAGGCATTTAATGAGAAATCACTTTAATATGAAAAAGGCATATTCCCATATTGTGGTACATTCAGGCATGTAGATGTACTTTCACTGATTTAGGTTGGTCTGTTGTGGAATCATAGATCAAGTAACACATCAGGAAGGTGTTGCCTCGATACAGTCGAACCTGTCATCTCCTTTTGACCATCCCATTCACAAAACTGTCTCATCATCGAAAGAGACTGACCGTTTAGACTGGCCTTGATAAAGGTGAAATATGACCATAATGGGAAGGTCAGCCATTGTGTTTGGTAAAAGTTGATGTTTTACCCTGGATGTTTGGGTTTGTTCGATATACTTCGACTCTTTAAGATGACGTCACTTTCAACAGTTTATCAGTTCTGTTGCTATATGGAAGAAGATTATCAGTTTTGTATATTTAGTCATGTAATCAGTGGATCGGGCTGAGATTGCATTGACAACATTTCAAGTCAAGTACTTATCCTCTTAAACCTATGATTTACTGTTCTTGATCACTAATAAATCCTTATCATCATATACATGAAAACCACATGTTGTTGGCTTGAAGTAAATTATCACTTATAATGAAGCCTTCACAATTTTCACATACCAATTTGAGAACTTTTTGTCATGTGAAATGAATGTGGTTTGATGTTTCTAACCAATTTTCTTGTACATGTCACTCATATTAACGACTAAAACATTACTGTAAAGCTATCTAATTTTATGCCCCAGAATTGTTTACGACATAATATCTATCTGCCTGTTAGTCACTGGCTTTAATCTCATATATAACTTTTAAACAAAAAGCGTATAGACTTAATATTGGTATACATGCTCCTGTAATTTTTTCCATTGAAATAAGAGCAAGGTTGTATTCTTGCTGAATTATATTGTTTCGTCTGTATGTCAGGGCATTCACGGCAGGTGTTGCTAGCCAAACAGGATGCTCACTCCTCCCGGGCACCTGGTCTCACCTCTGAATTTTAGGGGTCAGTGAATGTCCACAGTGGTACATTGTTGCTAGTGCCATAGTCATGTGACACCAGTTTTTTTCGTATTTTACTTGATATCATTAAATTTGATCTGCGGACTGCATGCTGGAAATATTTGTCGATGAGGATTTCTCTATCGTATTTTACTTGGAAAGTGTTATATAACAGGAGCATACCAGGAATCTGAATTTCGGAGTACTTCAAATCTTTGTAATTTATCAAATTTTATGTATTATAGAAACCTAATTACATAAAATTTGTACTTTTAATGATTTCAAAAACAAAAGGAATAATTATGGAATAACATATAAAAGTTTGTAATGAACATATTCCTAAATGTATATCTAGGGTATATGTAAATTTCAAAAACATCACAAGGCAATATCAAAGAAAAAACATTTTAAAGTTCATTTTAATCTGTTCTGGCTTCAGAGGATCTTACAACATTCATGAATGAAATAAATTGTCAAAAATGTGATTTTACCATGCAAATACATGTATATGAATAATAAACACAGAGTGGAAAGTTCCATTCAAATCTTGCACTATTTCAGTACACTATATATATGACTTTGTTATACAGATTTTTAAAACACCATTTGATTGAACATAATATTATGCTAAAAACATGAGAAAAGTTAATTAAAGACAGAAAATAACATGTTTTTAAAACAATTAGTCATTTTTGTTTTTGGACTCGATATACATTATTGATAAAATAGTGGAAAATTTAAAAATTTTTGTATATAGAGCACATGACTCTATTGATTATATTTTCACCAGAAGAGTGTACTGCAGACCCCATAGTTCTTCATTTTCTTTGTTAAAAATTTTATATTGTTTATATATAGAGTACATAATTTTATTGATATTTTTTCATCAGAAGAAGAGCGTACCATAGACCCTACTGGACAAACAGCATATCAAGATCAGTGTAAACGACAAGGTAAAGAAAGGAAACGATCATACTTGATTTGAGTTTTAGATATTCATTTTGTCCTTTCAATGTCTCTCAGGTATTTGATGAAATACTAAGCCAATGGAAATCCTGGTAAATTTTAGTGAAGCATGTGCTATGGTGACATGATTTTATAGGAATAGACATGACCTTGACAACTGAGTAGGAATTTCCCAGATCCATGCTGACGTTCAGTATCCATACTTTTCCTGTGTTAGATCTCTAATAGTCTGTGTATAGAGTCATCTTAATCATATGGTGTATAATTGTAGCTGTCATATCACAATAGGTAATGAATTAAGTCCATTATGGCATCCATAAAAATTGATCCACTTCAATATCACAAATTTTCAGCCTCTTCGACCTTTATCAAGTGATCAAAATCATGTAGATATTTTATATAGATATAAGATACTTATGTCAAAGCATATATGACATAGTGATAGATTTTACATAGCTCTCTTTTTATATCGTTTTGATCTCTTAAATACTGATAAAGGAAAAGAGGCCATAAATTGTGATATTGAGTGTTTGTGTTTATATCATGACCAGTACACTTCCCAATGGAAGTCTAAGACACAGACATTATGGGATCATTTATAAGATCATGATACCAGCTTTTGTTGATGGTTCAGATTTTCTATGGGGATCTATCGTCTAGCTGCTTCCTTAGATGTTTCCTTAAAACGATATAGTATAAATCAAGGCCCTGTATCGTAAAATCAAATCCACTTCTTCAGGTATGTCTATTGCATTAAGTAAATATTATGAGTCCATGTGCCAGGCAGGTGCCACCATGTAAGTGAAATAATAACGATGTGGTATATTTAACGTTAACAAAGCAATCAAATAAACATGTTATAGTCTGTCTCTAAGTCTGTAGCTAGAGCACTTGAGATTTGTATAGAATTATATGCTAACTTAAACATATTATAAAATATAATTATAATAATTTTTATTAAGACAATAACATCATGATATAAATGATGCCATAAAGTGTGCCATGCATCAGGCAAATGCCAACACCATATGAATTATATTATAAGGTGTACCATGCATCAGGCAAATGCCAACACTATATGAATTATACCATAAAGTGTACCATGCATCACACAAGTGCCAACACCATATGAATTATACCATAAAGTTAGTGATGCATCAGGCAAATGCCAACACCATATGAATTATACCATAAAGTGTGCCATACATCAGACAAATGCTGTCACCATATGAATTATACCATAAAGTGTGCAATGCATCAGGCAAATGCCATCACCATATAAATGATACCATAAAATGAGCCATGCATCAGGCAAATGCCATCACCATATAAATGATACCATAAAGCGTGCCATGCATCAGGCAAATGCTAACGCCATATAAATGATACCATAAAGTGTGCCATGCATCAGGCAAATGCCAACACCATATAAATAAAATAAATTAGAAGTGATTTAAAACAAGAATCAGTCAATCACTGTATTACCAATACAATGATGTATCACCATGCTTATTCATGTACATGTAATAAAGAAACAATATGATAAAGATGAAGAGTTTAAAATGTTCATATCATATTTTGTACAATTCAGTTTTCAAGTTCAGTCAGCTGAATATGTGTTGATAAGTGTACTCAAATGATACATTTCCCATCTTTGTGTTATATCATGATCTTCGTAAGTTTTAGTATAGCAAGTTTTGAATATAATTTTCAGGCCTGATTCCAGTGTCGTATTTAGCTCGTCACCTAGGTGACCGGAATTTACGGATGCGACATCATTATCTCGGAGGACCTGCCACTAAGCCTATAGCCAGAGCACTCGAGGTTTGTATAGAATTATATGCTAACTTAAAGATGCATCAGTTGGAATAATCTTACCCCACATTTAGGTAAAATTTGTCATATAAATCTCATGTTATAAAGATGTAAGATACATGAAACTCAAGTATTTCATAATGGCAAGTTAAAAAATAATATAAAAAAAACATTTTGAAGATGTGTTTACTCTATTGAGGTACTGACGAGTGTTACATGGTGATCTGCTGGAAGTTATTAATAAGGCTCTGAATCTTAGATGATATGGTTGCAATAATTTATGCCTGGTTACTATATGGTAATATCCAATGAGGGTCAACCTCTTTTTGAATGGGGCACCAGGTTAACTACCCAGCTGAAGGTTGCCTTGATACTCAATTAGAGCTGGATTGACATAGATAGTGTGGATGAAGTTGACAGAAATAGTGTGAATGAAGTCAATAAAGACAATGTGAATAAATTGGCAAAGTGTGAATAAATTTTGATAAAGTTGGTGTATATAAAGTTGAGAGAGATAGTGTGAATGAAGTTGATAGATAGTATGAATATAGTTGACAAAGACAGCATGGATAAAGTTGACAGATAGTGTGAATAAAGTTGACAAAAACAGCATGGATAAAGTGGACAAAGACAATGTGAATAAATTCGACAAAAACTGTGAATAAAGTTGAAACAATATACAAATCTAGTAACTATAGACTAGTTACTGGATTTGTATATTGTTTTGCTTATCTTCCAATTACAAGTGCAATATACGAAATACTGTGAAAGTTATTAAATTTAGGGGTTTTTTTTGTCTTTAGTTCAATACCATCACAGAAAACCTGGATTTGGGCGACAACTTTCTCGAGGCTGAAGGAACAATATATCTGAGTCGTATGATGAAGGACAATAACTTTATTGTATCATTGGTAAATATCAGGGTTATATTTGTAGTTAAAGAAAATATCATAATATTATAGAAATACAATACCCATTAATTGTTTTAAAAATTTTGATTAGTAAACCCTTTGTAATTACCTACATACTGTATTTCTAATATGTCCCTTATAATAGTTTTCAAATTTTACAGTCTAGATGCATGCAGTGTTTATATATATTTTTTCCAACCTTTAAGTAATATACACAGCATTTGTAGTACTTTTTGAAAGACTCAATGTAAATATTTTATTTTCATCTGAAAACCTTTCTTCTGTTCAAAATATGCTCCAGATATGTTTCTGTTTATCTTTTTCAAAAATTTGTTGTTCTACCCGTGCATGGGATTGAGTGAGATTATTTTTTGTCTTTATATATATTTTTTTATTTGATACACTTTTCGAATGTTTCTGAATATTTAGTCTTGATTGAAACTGTTTTAGAACATCACTGTACAATCTTGATGTTTGAACATTGAACTTGTAAGGTCTAAAGGTATAATTCTGCATCTGTAAACTTTTGAGAAGTTTTTCAAATTTTGATATCTCTTGAAATTTAAAGATCTTTAGATCCCTTTTAGAGGAGTGAAAAGAATTGATAACAACACTGAACAAACAAGAAACTATAGTACTTTTAAATTAATGTGTATATTGTTATCAATGAAGTGTTTTGGCAATCCTTTACAGGTGTTAACTATAAAGGTCTGAACAATTTTTACCATGGCTCAGTTGAAGGACTAAAAAAAATGGAATTGTATAAACAAAAAATTTTTTAATTTCCTTAAGAAAGAATGAAGAAAAGTAAAAAAAACCCCACTGAATTTATATTGTAATTTTTAATTATGCAGGATATCTCCAACAACTTCATTCAGTCTACTGGTGCTAGAGCCATTGCTGAGATGCTGGAGTATAACTCTACTTTGAAATCTCTTAATCTGTCAGGTATGTTGAAGGGAGACAAATGAGGGTCAGATATAGTTCATTGGGTGCATTATGCCTTTAACTTAGTGTGTAAACTAAGAAGTATAGAAGAGGTAAAACTAACTTAAGTGTTCTTGATCAGAATTTTCCAGATTGTGCATAAAGTAAGCCATGTCATTACAAACTGAGTATAATTTTACTCCAACAATATTTATATTACAAAAAATATACAAAACATGATCATAATTACATATGTATATATATCTTGGCTGAATTCATATAGAGCAGATCTAGTGCAGCACTTTATTTTCTTCTTAATGAGAGCACTCAAGCTTTTTAGTCCCCTTTCTGTCTGTCTGTCTGTGTACCTAAGACACTCTGGTTTTCCAGACAATTCCAACCATTGAAGTTACTGACATGAAATTTGGTATATAGCTTTGTATTAATGAGTTACAGATCTAGTTCGAGTGTGGTTGTGATTGACCTTTTTTTCAAAGAGTTATAGTCCTTGAACATAGTTAATTTCAGGGATTTCACCATTATGGAAACTGGTAGGGGATATGTATTGTTTCAGCCATACTCAATATACTCGTATCTATACAAAGAAGGACAGCCACAGGCTGCACTAATTCATGATTACACTAATATAACCCATAACTATACTTTCAACATTCTGTACTAAAATTTAGTTCCATATTAAAATTCACATACAGTGTTCCTTTTATAAAAGATAAAGAAACAAATGTGATACTGATAATGCAAGCATTTTACTCCTGCCTTTCGATGAAATGAAAAAGGATTCACTAATTACTATAAACCATCTTTTATTCATGAGGACTTTATCATTATTATTATGGGGGGTTTTTTTATTTTGGAGGACTTAATTTTTCTTTTGTTTATGAGAACTTTATTTTTTTTTTATTTGTTAGGACTTTAGTGGACTTTATTTTTTTTTTTACTCATGAGGATTTATATTTATTTATTAGGAATTCATTCTTTTATTCAAAAGGATTTTATTTTTTCCATCATTTCAAAAGTATGACTCAGTGCAAAAATAAAGTCCATGCTTCCCTTAGTTCCAGTAGAATATTACAGCTATAATAAAACTCATGAAAAGATTATGTCTCACAGATATCCAAAATGAGGCCTTCGTTAAAATAAAGTTATAAGAAATAGAAGTGTACACAGTATTAGTTTTTATTACATATTATGAAAATTTTATCAATAGTTTATATAGAAAATTTCCGGGCTGATATAGAGCCATAAATGCCCGCAAATTTCATATCAGCCCGGGGACTATTTCTAGTTACGTGACGTCATACTTATATTTGACGTCATATTGTACACAAACAAACATGGCAGACAGTACTATTAACGAAAATACTTCGATTTATAGAATTAAATGTAGATGGATGGTTAAATATGTAATAAAAAAGTTATTGACTGAATACGACGAAATATGACCGCCCTCAGTCTTTTAGCGGATGCGGCTTTACTGCTCAAAGACCTCAGGTGGTCATGTTTCATATTCAGTTAATAACCTATAAATAACATTACAAGAATAATAGGTTTTTAAAGGTATACATATGTAGCATTTTCTACATGACAGTCATGCTCAATACCTATATATTTCAAATCAGGAAAAGTGTCTGAAAATTAACAAATTAAATCTTAAAAATATTCTGTTTTTAATCACTAAGAATGTTATCATTCAACTTGTTGTTTCTATGTATTTCAGCCAATCAGCTGACAGATAGGGATGCGAGATATTTTGTGGAGGCCTTGAAGGGCAATGTGTCCTTGACATCTCTTGATCTCAGTAACAATGAGTTTGGAGAATTAGGCGGAGTCTATTTAGGGGGAGCTTTAGTAAGTCCTTACTGATATTATATAATGTTATTTTATTTTATTTCTTACGAAGGATTGTTTTTTTGTTTTTTATTTATGCACTCAAGCAAAGAGCAGCATCAGATTCCTTCCTTGATTTTAATTTCTCAGTTTGAAAAGCATATTTTGATTTCACCTTGTATCAATTTCTTCACATATATTAATTTTTCAAGTCAAAATTGTAATGATAATGAAGAGCTGCCCACGTCTATCTTGATATGGGACCTCAGTTTTCACTGTCTCATCCGAAAGACAGGACACCAGTGCACTCATGGTAGGATTCAAACCCATACCTTTTGGTCAAATATTTCATCCATTATATACACAGACTCACTTACCAATAGAACTTCAAATATTACTCAGAATTGTGTATAGGTACAGTAATTTTTGTTTTTATTTGCAGCTAATATCTGTTTTCATGTACATTGTATAATGTTTTTTTCTTTTAAATTTATATCAGACTTTCAATGAAGGCATAACAGACCTGGATTTAAGTTGGAATGCCATACGAAACAAAGGAGCTGAAGCCATTGCAAAAGCTTTATCGGTAAGTAAATGAAACCCAAATCAGTTATTAATATTCAAACTCAGTGTATAAATGAGGTGCTGAATTTGAGACCTAGATAGTAGTGACCTGTTTAAAATCAGATTTAAAGAGATAACCCACATAAATAAGCAGATAGACTGTGCAATATTGTGCCTAGAGGTAGAGGTTTCGAATCAAACCAAGAGATATTAGGTATTGTTTGGATAGATATTAGATCTTAGGGTTTATGATCAAATCAGATTTACTGAAAATGACTCTTTCCCTCAGCATATTTCAATCTTATTAAAACATGACTTGTACTTCATTTTCTATGATACTCTCAATGTACAAGATCTTACATTTGCCAGTTGATGACCTTTCATTACAGTCAATCAGAATTTGATTTAGAGATCTTTCAGTGTTATTTTGCATACTAATAATACCGAAATAACACCGGAGTACAAGTTGCATATTAATAAGATTGCAGTAAATCTATGCATAGATCTGAATTTGTAGCTAATATTTGCATTGCTTTTTACTGCCATTATAGAGATGAAGAATTCTTGAATTCACACAAATGTTTGTATGTACATTTTTTTAGATCAAGTTTTGTTGAATGGAGTTGGTGGGGGGTTGTAACACCATGTTCAGCAACAATTAAACTATTTAGACAATGTAATACTAATTGTTTAATCTTCTAATGTTTGACCTCAAAATATATTACATGTAGTTCTAAAAGCTTACTATTGAAATTTTATCTCAATGACCATCATCGGACGTATGTATTTTGTATTATTGGTGAATTCTCCAATCAAATGCTGTCATAATTTGTATATATACCAGTACCTCAAACTTGTTTCCAGACACTTTGAAACACACATTTCTCTTTATATAGTAATATCTGTCATTTTCATGATAATAGTATGATATTTCTACATAACTCTACATACCCTAATTATATTTGGTCTTTTCATCAACAGATTTATTTCCCATATGAGGTATCTAACCTCATACCATTGTGATGTCATACAATTTCTATATCATTTCCTGTAATATTACACCAGTTTCCATAAAACTGGCAGATGCCTCAACTATTTGACCAAGAATACCTGCTCAGATGGGAAGAAAAAAGAGGAGTTACTGGCTCAGTTATGTGGCAGAAGTCACCATAGAGCTATACAATACATGAATATAAATAATATACTAGAACATATATCACATTACAAAAATATTTGATTGTAGTGCAATTACGATACCGACTTAGGACGGTCATTTAATTTGACAAAAGCCAAACAAATGGTGTGGTTAACCAGTTTACGGGCCCACCTTCCCACTCACCGTAACAGCAGAACAATCAAAGGACGTACATTTAAAAATTTATAAATAATCCTCCATGTAAAGAACAAGGGTCAACAGGTATCGCATATTGAGAGGTCATAAAAATATAAACACGTAAGGTATTGTAAAATACATAATGGTATAAAAATATATGTGACATCAACATGATAAACCGTGCTCTGCCAGTATGAAAGCGAGCTAAGACCCTAGATCTGTAGGAGTCCCGACTAACAGTCAGAGGGGACGAGGTTCAGGACCATGTCTCCTCTGAAAGAGGTTTGGACAAGGCCCGTCATATAGTCCCCACCGCCCTGTTAGTCAGCGTGCAACGTTCAAGTAAAAGTCTGCATAAGGCTGTAGAGGGCCAAATACAAGACCTATAGTCTTTTTGATGATCTCAATATCATATTGTCTATTTATAAGACGTTTGATTATTTTATTACATGATAAAATAACGTTATCGGAGCCTTTTACTTTCCTTAGTTTATATACGAGATCACCGTAAAAATTAGGATGGGAAATTCCATTGGATACATACTGTTGAAAAGAAATATTTCCAAATTTAGATAGAAGTTCTGAATAAGATCTGAAGAATTTGCCGAATGTTTTTCTTAACTTGTGATATCTGTAACCCTGAGTTAAAAGTTTAGTAGTAATTTGTAAATTTTCGTTTATGAAAGTCCAAAACATTGTTGCAGCCTCTGACAAATCGAACTAATTGAGATATATAGATACCATATGATGGGAGTCGAGGGACATCGCCATCCAAGTAAGGGAAATTTACAATAGGAAATCCAAAATCCTCACGTTTATCATAAATATTAGTATATATTAGGTGGTTGATAATTTTGATGTTTAAATCTAAGAAAGGTGTAGATTTATCTCAAGTATTAGCTTTATTCAATGTGAGCTCTGGTGGATAAATTTCTGATATAAATTGTTCGAATTCAGGGTTGTTGATAACCAAAATGTCATCCTGATATCTGCAAGTATTATTGAATTTGTCAATGAGGTCAAAACGTTTTGATTTTTGAAGAGAAACCATAAAATCCCTCTCATAACAATAAAGAAATAAATCTGCTATCAGAGGCGCGCAGTTAGTACCCATAGGAATCCCAACTATTTGTTGATATACCTTGTCATCAAATTGCACAAAAATATTATTCATGAGAAAATCTAGTGCTTTACATAATTCCTTGCAAGTCCAGTATTTATATGAAGTATATTGTTTGTTTGAAAAGAATCCGGAGGTATTGGAAGTACATATGTACGTTTTAGATTCTCTGTGAAAACACCATTGTATAAGAGACAGCAACTTGCTTTTAATCAAATAACTTTGTACAATGAAAAGATCCGATAGGTATAGTTAAGATATTTTAATTCAGTATGTTGAGGAAACATTTTAAAAGTCTGTTTTATCTTAGTTTATTTTTTTATCGTTTATGATGTAGACAAACACAGTGTTGGAGATTCTAGATTTATCATGGAATGGTTTTGGTTTATATGGAGCTAAAGTTCTTCAGCAATCGTTAAGGGTCAATACCAAACTGAAGGTCTTAGATCTCAGGTATGTGTATAAAATGTACTGCTGACACTGGAAATGTTAGGTGTTTAGAAGGGGGGGGAGGAGGGAGATAGAGGAGATAAAGCAAATGTTACAAGGTTCTAGACCTCAGGTATACAAATGAAATGGTCTGCTGACACTGGAAATGTTAGGCGTTTGTGAGGGATCATGAGTAAATCAAATGTTTCCAAGATTTATTCCAAGCTGTCAAGATTATAGTGTCTTGGTTTTTTTTTTCAATTCCATACCTATTATCGTTGAAATTTGTAAAGAGAAGGGGTAGGGCTTGAAGTAATTATCAGATTCTGTACAGTCATTATGAAATGTCAGTTTCAATTTAAAGTTCTAAATCTCAAGTTATGTAAACAATATACTTCAGAAAATGGAAATCTGTGAGAAATGTGTATATAGCACATGTAAATATAATTGTCACACAAGTTTGTTGCCAAATTGAAGAGTTTAGCTGTCAGATATTTGAATAAGTATCTCTGATATTGGAATTTAATGCGGAAAGGACTGGGAAGTGGGGGAGGTAAGTATGAATACAGCTATTGGGAAAAGCTGAAGTCTCTAGATTTGAAGACTGGGACTTATACCCACTTCTAGGAGGAATATGGGTTTGCTGGGTCAGATGTCTTTATGCTTTATTTTGCAGTAAACATAAATGTTTTATGGGTAAAATATTATTATCATTTATCTGTTTTTATTAAAGTTAAACTATTTGTAACAAATTCGTTACTGAATTATCAGAGTTTTTAACCAAAATATTTTCTATTTTGTTCATTGTTTACAGCAACAACAGACTGAATAAGGAAGCTGCCAAAGCACTGCATCAGGGCATCAGTAAGAACTTCGGACTAGAAACATTACTAGTAGGTACAATTATTCTGAGATAGACACCATGATGGCCATTTTGAATTTCTTCTTGATACTCCTGCTAAACAGCAATTCCTTATGATAATTCTTAGCCTTGAAGAAATGGACTTGAAGTTCATCTGAAAAAATATATTAACAATTTAAGTTTAGGCTTTTACTGGTAAAACTCATTTTAAGATACAAGATCATCTTAACATAGGTTTGCTCTTTGTAAAACAGTGTTCATTGAATTTTGAATTTCTGGTTTTTGAGAATTAAAAAATGAGGAACATTCTTGGAATGAGATATGTCAGTGAAATTTTTGCTAGTTATACATGTACTAAGTAAGCTGTGATATACAAATTTTGCAGTTAAAGTGAAAGTGTGCATAATATGAAAACAGAAATGTTTCAATGTACAAACGGTAAACAAAATATGAGTCTATCATCAGATATCCAAAAAATCAAAAACAAGATCTGAGTTAATCACCAAATTTCCTTAAATTGCATTATGAATGTCCATGCAAAGATTAAAGAATTTGTGGTCATACATAATGATCAGCCTTTGAGTATACTATTACATTGAATATAAAGATATTATTTAGATAATTTATCTATGTAAATATGTTTTTCGCAGTTGAACCTGAATCCATTTAATGATGAGGGGATAGAAATGATTTTGAAAGCAGTAACTCAAAATCAAGGTCTCTCATATGTTTCTTTGGAGGTAGGTCATATATAAAAATGCATGCAATTTATTTTAAATTTTCAAATTAACTGATCAGTTTTAATTGTAATTGAATATAGTTCATGTGTATATTTTGTGGAATAGGGTTATATATACTTTTGATTTACGAAAAAATATTTTAATTATTTTCTGTTAACTTTTATTTAGAATGTACATTAGTCTTTTTTGTTGTTGATTGTCAATATCTAGTTTTTACATAAAATTAATCTAGAAATGATATTCCTATTAATATTATAATAAAATTGTATTAAAATGCTACATGCAGAAATGTGGGGTAAGTACACATATTGTGGTACACAGTGGTAGAAATCTGAATAAATATCAATACATAGTGTGTATATGTATATATATATATATGATTTCATGACCGAAGCATATATCTCATGCATTTCATACTGTACCTTAGGGATGGATGCTTCTTAAGTCAGAGAAATGAAAAAAGTAATGCAATTTCTTTTTTAAGAAATGTACCAGGGCTTTTCAAAATTCAAGATATTTAACTTCGTGTAAGTTAGATTGTTTGTTTCATTGATTTTATTTACAAAATTCTTACCAAAATTATTTCACTAATATAGTTACAGGCGTCTTAAATTTTATTTTCTTCCATTAAATTTTTGTTTGAATGTATTAAGGAAAAATATCTATTTTGTGAATAAATGGGTTTGATATATTTCTTTTCATGAAAAAAACTTAAAAGAAGCAGAAAAATGTTTAGAGTTTACAGTATGAAATAGGTAATTTTGAGCAATGTCCAAAATTTAAATTCAGAATTTCATGGATTGAGAAGCATTCACCCTTCATGCACAATGGTATGTAGAGCACAATTCTCATATAGAGGAGAAAACCAAAAGGGGAGAAATTCACAAAAAAATCTAACCTTTAAAAAATACTGCTGTTATATCCCTACTAGCAGTGATAATGTTATCTTAATTGCCAAGCTATAGGGACACAAAGAAATCAGTTGGTCATTTTCCGCCCGTCTGCCTGTATGTATGTATTTCACACCTCTTTCTGCAGGTGACATGTGTTATTTAGAACACTAAACTCTGGATTATCTGCATTATAATGCATTGAAAATCTTTTGTTTTTCCCATTTTACATGACGTAAGGGGCTTTTTGCCAGAAATGCTGTTTTTCTGGGGTTTTCATTATGATGTTAATGCTAGCATGACGTCAGAGTAAAATGACACAAATTTTTACAGTAAATTATCATATGTTTGGCATGGAATGAAATAAAAGATCAATAAGAAAAGGGTCTATTTATTATTCTATAATCTTGTATGCTTTAAGCAACACAGAAACAGAAATATAGCTGATATTCATATATATTGCATTTAAAGACAACATGAATATCAGTACCAGAACTTTGTCAAAATCTTGCAGTCCTTGTCATTTTCTTGATGTATCTAAATATTACAAATTTGTAAATTACTGGCAGAAATTTTAGAATTAACATTGAAGTTAGGGATTGCACTAAACTACGTTTTCGTAGGCAGACACAACATTTGCTGTGGGACATTATTGAACCAATTTTTTTAAAACAATTGGGTACTTATAAAAGTACTCAGTCAGTGATCTTTCATTCTCAAATGTGTTAAATTATATTTCTTCGATTAGAGAAATAGACTCTTGAATATATATTGATCTATGGACTTTTAGAAAACAAGACTGTCGTTCTCAAATATATCGACCCACTTAGCCAGTAGAAACTTTCCCCTGGTGTATACACAATATATAGATCACATGGTTATTTGTAAATGGCACAATGATCAGCACTGATTTGAATACTGTATGTTAATTATATTGATAATTACTATATTCTAATTGACTACCAAGACACCTCTTTCTTCTCTTATAGAGGTATTGCATTATTTGAGCTGAAATGCTTGTGGGCCACAAATTTTTGCCATTTTTTCGAAATCAGAAATTTTTTCAGGCTCGTATAATGCCTCCATGTCATCAGATTTGATATTTTAGCATTTTGGAAAGATAAAAATAATTTGGTTAACCTTCAGTCTAAAATTTGTGATCCGCTTCAGAAAAATTTTCATAAACTATTAATGGATTAATGTGCATATTTTTGACTTAAGTTCTGCATTAATGTCAACTTCACTGAACATAAAAAGCTTTACCTAAGTAATTGACTTGTATTTTTATGCTCTGTTGTAAGAGAACAGAACGCCACTTTATAATTGGTATAGAAAAATTCTTTGAAACAGCGAGTAAAAGTTTAAGAAAAGACCATTCTAAGAATTGTAATATTGACTGCATATAGGGAAATCTGACCACCTTTCATTTAGCATGGACACGTAACCATCAAGACGCTCAAGCAGTCATTTTCATAGTCTCCTATATAAAGTACTTCACTGAGGGACATCTGATATTCTCTTATCCTTTTTGGTTTCCTTCACATTATGGTAACAATAACCATGATGGGAATTTTATCGTATTTTATAGTACAGAGCTATGATAATTAGGTGGCATCTCCATTAAACCTATAATGACATCATACATTAAATCATCGGTAATGATGCTAAATGATGTGCTAAGTACATGTAATCTTGTGTTTTGGCCAATAGCGTTCCTTCATTCCATGAGACATTTGTTTCATCCTATTAAGCGTTCATTTCATTTTACACGATGTGGTGGCTACAATTTTAGCAGTGTGACATGTGACTTTTGAGTTATATGATGTTCATATGCTACATGTATTTGTGTTGTTATTCTTTAAATATATGTCATTTATTTGTGTATCGTAGAAATGTGCAGTGGTTTTCATAAAAAAAAAAAGATAAGATGGCATATGGCATTTGACTTCTCAGTCTGTCTGTCTGTCTGTTCATTGATCTGTTTTTCATTTTGAAATTTTCATTTTCAACAAGGCTAAATGTTACCACTACACCAAGGGGCATTTGTGTTTCACAAACACAATCTTTTTAGTAATATTTTATGAATACATCATTTGAAAAAAGTTATCCTTAATAAAAACTTCTGAGGATAGCATGCCTAAATTTTGAGCAAGCACAATTGCTTCCAGTGGTTGTTGAAAAGCACTTGTGCAATATTAGTTTAAAAAATCAAGAAATTAAATGAGGTGACTTGAAAACAAAAATTAGAGATATCTTAGTTAGAACACATTTTTGTCAGAGGTTTTATTTCCATTCTCTGGGATTTGAATATTCCATTTATAGATTGACCCTTCCACTTTTCATTAAAGAACAAGGCATTAATTAAAGGAATTGCAATCTTAAATATGTATTTGTATTTCATCATATTATTTAACTTCTGTGTCATTTGTCCAATGCTTGTTTGACTTCAGATGATGTTATCATAATGATAAAGTTTGGCCAAATAGATGGGAAACTTTTGCATTATGCATGACAGATTGGTTGTAATTTGAGTATTTAGTAATACATCTGAATGTTATTTTTACTTTAAGTCAACTTGGTCAGAGCAGTAGAAAAACTTAAAATTAATTTATGGTCTTTTGGTTTAATGCATTCATGAGTATCAATATTCGTGGTTTTACCGCAAAATACAGATTCGTGGGTTGATTGTAATTTCATGGACAGCATCTCCCATCAAAAAAATTTGAAAAAGATCTCAAAAGGCTGTTTACAAGAGGTAGCAATGTAAATTTAAAAGTATTCTGAATTAGTCATCAATTATTTTATTGCCCTGATAAATTCTTTTCACCAAATATTTGTCATTTATTGCCTTGGCCTAAGTCAGTATTATTTAGTAATAATTACTGGTACCTGAACTAAAAGTATCCGAAATACACCTCTGGTCATTCCCAGCAATACGAGTGGGAGGTTACCATGCAGTGTTATTATACCCACTGCAAACGAGGTTTGGGTGCACCCTGTCCATCTGTCTATTCTGCCGTCCATCCATCTGTCTGATTAAGAAGTTTAACAAAGCAATTTTCTCTTAATGTAGAAGTGAGACATCCACAAATGTACAAATGGGACATCCATTAAATTTATACCAGCAAGGTATCATGGCTTGAATTATTGCATGTTTCAACTCTGTTGTCTTGGGAGGTATTTATCCCATTAGGACAGCTTTAGTTTTTATTTATGAATTGTAAATTCATGATTGCAGGCAACCACAAAAAAAACCCCCACAAAAATTGAATCCCCATGAATTGAAAGTAATACACAGTCATTACAATGTGCTTATCCTCCACTTTTTCCTTATGACTCAATTCGCATACAATATTTATATATACATTTTTCTCATTGTGAACGATGACATTGCAGGACCTCAATCTAAACTTAGAAAATTATAAAAAGATTCAGGAGATAGAGGCAGATAGAGATATCGTTATTTTACACAGTGGCATTGGTGGCGCCCAACGACATACGGTAAGAATTGAGAGTATATACAATGTGAAAGATTTGGAAAGTGATCAAATCTTAGTCCTGGGTAGATAGATGTTTTGTAAAGCCTTGATTTGAAATGCATTCAGTCGCAGCCTTTTTCAATCAGTAAGTAAAAATGTTGTTTTTGATTTCAAAATATATGTAGTTGAGTAATTAGCAATGAATTATACCATAATAAATGGTGAGCTGTGGAAAATGATAAGCAGAAAATGATTCTATAATACCTGCTAAAATTACAATAAAAGTACTGGGCCCTACTTTTGGTATCTCTAAATTCTGATGGAGAAGATTTGGTTTTTTAGCAACAGTCCAGCATTTTGCGAGCATTATCTAAATTTCTTCGGGAGCATCGATCAGATTTGGAAGATGCTTTAAACCAGCAGGATAAAGATCGTAGTGGCATTCTGCAGACAGATGAACTGAGATTGGCCTTGAAAGAGGCGGGGCTTAGATTGACCAACGTAAGTGATTATTGTAAACTATTGGGTACATAGAGCTCTATAAGCTTATTGGGTAAAGTGAAATGAGTTTTTGTCATAATATGTAAAATCTGTAACCCCTTTCTACATCTTGGCTAGATTATTAAAAGAAAAAAATGTGACAAAGGAATAATAGACCAATTTCAAAGCTCTTACGGTATATATGTTTATTATGAATATTCAGATACATTGCTACACAAATCTTTTACTGCTTATATCTTTGAAATAGAATCCATTTCCTTGAAATTTACATCTAAATGCTCAGTTTAGCTAATACAGAATTTCATACAATATGCTCCTATATGCTTAAATGTATATCTTTACATTGATAAAAAAAACATGCATTACTATGGTTGTGGTTTCATTTCACTGTCAGCCTCTGTCATCTCCAAAAGTTCACATATATTTTGTTAGAATAGATAGGTGAGTCTGAATGAGTGAAAGTCAATTTGTTTCTGTTTATTTTGGTGTTATACATGTACATTTACACAAAAATTAGAATTTCAGGTACTGTATATTACTTCCATTTGTACCGGTAACATACACATCCTCATGGCCACAGTTCCTGGGACCTAAGCTATGATACCTCTGTTTCCATTCCATCACAACCTGGCTGTTGTTAGCATTATCTAGGGTGAATTTTAAATATTGATTTATTAAATGTTCAAATTATGAATCATAATAATTCTCTATTTTGTTACAGAGACAGATGAGTTTTTTGATTGATGAAATTGATGCACAACACATAGGCTCAGTCAATTACCAGTAAGTATGAATAACTAAAAACAGTATCAAGGCAGTCTTCATTACCGTCTGTCCGTCCGTCCCTTTGTCTGTCACAAAAACTTTAATCTTGGTCATAACTTTTAACCATAAGACGTAGGGCCTTCATATTTGGCATGTGTGTCCCTAATTGCAATACCTTTCCATTGGTACCAAAATTTTTATCATGTGACCTTTGACCTACTTCAGTGTAACTTTTTTACTGTAAGACATAGGGCCTTCATATTTGGTATGTGTGTCTGTAGACATGCACAACCTTGACATTAATGTCACAGTTCACTCCACCCTTACTGACAGAATTCCGAAAGCGCGGGACCACTATTCTCTGAATTTGCTTGTTTTTCCTTTTCTTTAAAACAATAACCTTGACAATGATTGTATACATTGATTTTTTACACAATTTGTTTTGCTATTGAAAAAATAAAAGATATTTGATATTAGAAATTTCTATAGAAAGAAAGCATGTTTATGGTATTAACTATTATCTTTATATATTCACATTTGTGTATGGTCAACTGTCCATAACTCAAACTCGCAGCGATCATGGAAAACAGTTCAGTTTAAGCAAATTCAAATTAGGAATTTATGAAATCATGACTTTAAAATAAAATTGAGTGAAAGAAAAATTCTTTGGTGTTTATGCTACAGGTGTTTGAGTAAACTAGAGTCAGGTCTACATATGGAACAAAATTTTATACTTCCTTGTGCAGTATTGAGGAGACAAGAATTTTATGGCAGATGATAAATTTTGAAAATTCTAAGTAATGATTGAAAGCATTTAAATGATATTTTTTATTTCATATGTGAATATAAATCGTATTTATAAACAAGGAAACAATTTATTATATATGTAGAGATCTTTAAAAAACTTGTAAGTTGAAAGAGGCTTTCAGATCCTTGACATATTGGTATGACCACTTAATCACATCGTTTGTATTATCATTGTAGGGAAATATTATCAGGGAAAGTTCTGGGAGATTACAACAAACGCAAAACCTCCCAAACATACCTCATTCCAAGAACTGGAAGTCGAGCGGATCTAGTCCAAAATCTCAAACGACGGCAGCTGACTGTGGCTTAAAATGTTTAACAACCTTGTTGATAAGTTATATACTTTATGAAAAAATAAGAAAATGACAAGTTGTATAATGTGGCTGATGATCTCTATTGAGAGAAAATCCTGTCCTCTGTAAAATACATGGTACATGCTGCTCTTATAGGACAAGAGTTATCTTTCTTATCCGTTATAAAGATGGAGAATGGAAGAAATAATTCATTCCTACTCCAAGGGGTAGATAACTCTTTATCATAAAAGTTACCTAATGAAATATTGAAAAAGCATCATATTCACATTTATAATGAAAGAGTTTATTGGGATGATAAGTCAGGTTTTAATTACCACTTATGTATATGACACTCTCATGATATAGTAAATATGTTGGCAAGTTGCATTTAATATGCCAAAAGCATTTTTATTGAAATATGAAACTGGTAATGAAGTGATTAGGTTTGGAAACAGGGTACACATGTATGGTCCCAAGTTTGAGATATTAATTTGATTCGAGTGTCTTGTAATTTCCTGTTTCCTTGTCATGAAAACAAAAAAGAAGGATGTGGAAAAGTTTGTCCTAAAGAAACTGACTAGATCATACCTGATATATCTTGTTGGGATTACAAATGTGAGAATTTA
Source organism: Pteria penguin (assembly GCA_035048485.1). Lineage (NCBI taxonomy): Eukaryota > Metazoa > Mollusca > Bivalvia > Pterioida > Pteriidae > Pteria > Pteria penguin. The sequence goes on along the minus strand of CM068588.1, from coordinate 8,322,109 downwards.
ATAGAAAACTTGTGGCTCATTTGAAAAAGCCTGTGAAGTAGTACAGGAAATGTATCAAGAATACAGAGAGTAATAAAACCTAACCCTCAGTTTGCTGAAAGAGTAACTTCAAAACCAATGTTTAAGAAAGAAGAACATAACTCAGTTAAGAAAGAAAGATAACTCTTGCATGAAATGTATAGCAGTTTTTCTTTGCATTGAATATACCATGCGAATAAATGTGCACAGGTGCATGAACATTTAGTTTGCTACTAAGGGATCGGGTTTAATATGCTATTTATGATAATTTTTGTCTTTATTGGTTTGGGTCATATTTTGTTTTCAGATGTGTTTTTGTAATATGTATGACATCAAACATGTTGAAGATAGTAGAATAAGTTCAAGATTTACTTTGAATCATTTTCAGATAAAAAGGATCAATTATTGTTTTTTAAAGAAAAGCAATTCTAATTTTTCTGTATTCTTGCCATTATTATTCAGTATTCGAGTTTCTCTGCTCCATCTCCGAATGTTGAATTGTCCGTTTGTTATTTCATCCCCGGCAAGCAAAATTGTTACTTTACCTCTTTGATGCTGCTGAGGGTATTTAAAAATCTGTCCTGCTAGGACTGCTCCAGTTATGTGCAGTTTTTAGAGAAGTCTAACGTTTTGAAGGTGATATTTTTTAGTGAATTGTACTACATATAATCTCAGAATTATAGTGAAAATCATTTTATTCTCTACAACAGGTCAATTCTGCATGAAAATGTGGGTCTAGATTGATGCAGAAATAAAGTTTAATTCTGCTATAAGAGGTCTTCCATAATTTGCTGTATTAAAATATAAAGAAAGGTGTTATGTATAGATTGAGGGTTCTTGTGACAATTATCTCTCTTTATAAACTGGACAAGGCTAAATCTGAAGTGAGGCAGCAGTGATAACAGATCGTGCAAAATACAAGAGATTACAAACGATATGTGATTTCTAGGTACTTATTGCCACTCACACTTATTTAATTTCAAAAAGATTTCATTGACACTTTTCCTCTGAGGTTTAAAAACAAAGACATTATTATCATTTTTTAACCTGTTCTTCAGGATTTGTCTCTAGAACCAAGGTGGTGAGCAAGGGGTATCTGTTTCATAAATGTAAATATTCTCTAATAAAGATTTGGTTGTTGCTGTATTTCATTATTATAAACATATTTAGAGTTATATATTTATTATTATGTAAAATTCATTGAAGGTTGTACCTACTTTTCAAAACCTTTCAGTTTGATTGCTGTCCAGGGGCATCAGTGTTTCACAAACATAACCTTTAAAAATATATCACAAAAGTATGCAAAAAAGAATGGCAATGGATGTTATGATGAAATTGTGCCAAAATGTTTGTAAAGCCAAATTCATTTTATTTATACATTTTTATGCATATTTTATGTTTGTGTTGGGAATATGAAACAAAAGATAAAAATATTTGTATATTTTATTCCTGTTACATTTTACATGTATATTAAAGTATACACAGAATTGAATATTGAATTTGAATACATATACTTGAGGAAGATACATGTTCTATAATTCTAAAATTGTTTTAAATGTTAAGAAACACAAAAAGGAAATGGATATATTTTTTTTCTCAAAGTTTCACATCAACTCAGGGTTCATATAAAGAATTACTTATTCTGTTTCAGGAAAAACCTTTCTCTAATTTTGTCACACACTGTTTTTTTTTTTTATCTTTTTGTGATAATTGGCTATTTTTATAGGAATTATATTATCAAATGCATGTAATATAAAATCTTTTTATCACATGCCTTTAGACAGAAGAAAAATATATGTTAAATATATATGGCACAAAATATGTGGCAAGTCTGCTATTTCACACTGTGCGTGTAGAAACTTTATCAGTAAGAGAAACATAGTTTGGGTGCTCACCAGCATCGCTGATTCATGGCACAAACGACGCCTCCTTCAGCAATATTCCGAAGAATATGTGATATCCACTTCTTATGTCGTAGGTATGCCAAATATTTTTTCCTTCATCTCGTCTGCGAAAAGTTACGATTAAATACCTATGTTGTAAGAGTATTATGAAGCATATACTTGAATCTCAAAATCTAACTGAAATATTGTGTGTTGTTATAATTCAGCTTGTGTGCTACTTGTTAACAGTCAGTGTTTTCCATTGTTACTTATTTCCTTTTTCCGTAAGTTGGTTGTTGACATTCGTTTGTGACGTAGTAAAGTAAAATCTATGATTTTGTTTTTGATTTCAACCCAAGATGTTAGTAATATTTTGATATAAATTAATACATGAGCTGTCCTTTCAGGGATTTCCATGATGAATAATTTTTGAGTTGCTTCTTTAAATAAATGCTAGAAAATGTATCTATTATAATCAATATCCATCTATTGATATCCAATTTACATATAGATTTTATATAAGTTGTTACATATTTTCATGATTTAACTTAAGTACATATACATGTACCTTAGATATATATCAAAAGTATAAAATATAATATTTATGTATATTTATTTCTACAATTTTATAATGGTCTTTGAATTAGTCTACATTGCCAAATTTTGTTATATGATTTTTACATTTTAAGTGCATGCACTCAATAACTATGCATTAATTACATACAAATTAGTTATTAAAATATTTTTGAAGCCATTTCTGTGTTGTTGTTGTTGTTTTTTTCATTAGTATTTCACACTGCCTTATACTAAATCAAGCTAACTTAATTCATAGGCTGCTGAACCACAGAGAGTAAGGTAATTGGATAACATTACATGATTCTCTGTTTTATTTTCTGTCAGAGGAAACTTTGAACTTCAAAGTCAGTATATATGTCCACGTGATGATTTGACTTAATCGAAAATGTCAGACAAACTATGAAACTTCTTGAGTCTGATTTTGCCCATGCACTGTTGAAAGTGGACCCTAGTCATTGTTTGTTGCAATATGGTACTTGCATAACAGAACAAGGCCCAGCGTAGACGTGGTAGTGGTATTGAACATAGAATGGAACAGTAAATAAATGAAGTTTACCGCTTGTGACCAAACAAGCTTTTATGCCCTCTGCAAATGAAATTGTTGATGGTGGGAAGTACAGGAATCACATTATCTTTCTGTGCGTCTGTCTATCTAGTTAAGAAGTTTTATGAACTGATTTGTTATATTAATTGTATACCTATATACTATCAATCTTATCAAATCTTACAAAGTTTACACTGTTGTTACCCATGACACAGGAGTTTATTGGGGCCTTGCCTCAAAGCCATCCCTCTTAGGTCAAGGTCACTGAAAACCTGATAAAACTAGCTTCAAAAACTAATTTGTTATATAAATACAACTACTATAAACTAATTGATCTGGTTAAAATTTCACACAATTATTACCCTTGACAATGGTGAGTCTTGACCAAAAGTAATACCTCAAAGGTCAAGGTCACATTAAACAGAGTAAAGGATTATAAAAACTTTTTGTCATACAAATACAGTAAATCTTTAAAATGGTATTTGATACTCCTCACAGTTTCTATCTAAAACACAAGGGTGTATGATGAATTTGACCAAAAGTCGTACTGTCAAGGCCAAAGTGAATCCAATAATGAAGTTTTAGAAAATACGTTAATAGTATCATTATCAATACATGTACAACTGCTTTATACTATTGATCTGTTTGATAAATCACACGTTGTCCTTGACACAAATTTGTTGTTGCAAGACTGCTCCCTGAAAAGGAAAGGGGGAAGGAGGATAACAATCCCATGGACGGTTCAACTTTTTTTAAATAATTTAATAGTGTTGTTTATGAAAAATAAAATCAATTCATAAATATACTTTTCATAGAATGCACCTCCGTGTGAAATTTAGGACGTGTTGAGAGAGAGAGAGACCGTCTCTTTGAAATCTACAAAAAAATATCAGTCTCGGCAACATTGAAAAAGTCAGTTAAGGTATACTAGAGACAAGGCATACCATAACAAAAAATCCAATACCCGGCATCTGTGGTAAGGACTAAGGATGAGCTATGATGTATAATTGATATATTATACTGAAACTTCGCTATGTCTAAGCTCTCAAACCGTCAATTCATACGAGCTACAGGGCACACCCTCCCACCTCAATATGGCAACATATAGCATGCGTGGATCCAGAGGGGTGGACCGGGGATTTGGACCCACCCCGAGATTTCGGCGAAAATTACTTTTTTTTTTTTGCTATTTTCAAGGACTTAAATAAGTCCTTGCTATTTTACTATTTAAAATACGCATTTTTACACAAAACATGGTTGGACCCTCTCTTGAAAAATCTATAGGGGGGGGGGGGGCTCCTCTCGATAAAATTTAACTATAGGATTATAGTTTGTCTCCAAATCCCTTTATTGTGCCCCTCTAACTGTATAACCTGCGTCTTAGCATATCACAGGTATATTATCTGTTAACTCATACCAGCCGAAGTTCGATCATATTATCTGGGTGTTCTAGTCTTACTTATCGCTACTCAGTGGCCACCGTCACATGCATTGCAGACAAAATAATCTACGGGGCAAAGTAAAGACTGCACAACTGATATGATATCGATGTACCGACATCTTACCCTTGAATTGTTAATATATTACATTTTTAGTTCACTGGGGCTAAACGCGTAAAAAAGGGGGATGTTGTACCTTATTTAGTATGCTATCAGAACCCACCCACCCCGGCTCCCATTCTATTTACGAGCTTGAACCTGGTGTTTCAGTTCTATTATTTGGGAAAGGGATTGAAAAAAACATTACATTGCGTACGTTTTAATTTCGAAATTACGCACAGCAGAGCATTTGCTTCTTTTGGACCTGGTTGATTAATTTAATCGGGTGATTATGATCCTGTTACAATGGACGAGCCAATCAGAAAAGTAGAGACGCCACTAAAATTCAAAAGAAACAATTGTGTGAGTCATCACCCACTGAAGCAAAGATTGTTCCTACAGGATCTAATTTCCACTTTGTCCTCTCTGATTTTTCTGTGCTCTCGTTGTTACGGCATTTCCTCCAATATACAAATTCCGTGGGGCTGCTCTCGTTCTTTCCCGCGCGGTAAGCGAATTCACAACATCAAATATTTCATTCAATTTTTCAGACTGCTTCTCAATCGCTGCTTTGTATGTCACGTCTTCAAGATCTGATTTTTCTTTCTGAAATTTGACAACTTCGTGAATTCTTCCGTATGCCAGTTCCACTTCTCGTTTCAACTCGGCACGTTCTCGCTCTTTTTCGTCTAACTCCGTCATGAGAATTTTATTCTCCACAGCAAGATGTTCTAGATCGACCTGACTTTGGTGTTCGCGATCGAGCAGTGACCTATTTTCCTCCTCCAAGCTCTTAACTTTTTCTTTTAGATCCTTTATTTCATTTCTCAGTCCATCATTTGAGGTTTTTAGTTGAATATTTTCCATATTAGCTTGAGAAAGCCTTTGCCATCTTTCCGTTTCTTTTTCGCGCATTTCTTTTTGTTTTTGTTTCAAATTTTCATACTTTTCATTCAGTTTTTCAAATTCTTCATTCGATCGCCTTAACTTTTCAACGCTAGTTTTCAAGTTGCTGATTGCACTGTCATTCACTTTTAATAAATTTTGTTTATCTTCGTCCCATTCCTTTTTAAAGTTACTCAATTTTTCCTCCATTACTTTCTCCATTTCTAGTTTCTCTGCCAAACGCCTTTTCTCAAAAGCCCCGGCTAGTTCTTCTGTTAATTTTTCTCCAAAGTCCGTTAGCATTTTCCCCATTGCAGACGTCATCGCGTCAATGTTGGTGCCGCCACTGTGTCCATGAGCTACCCCAGATGCACCTGATCCATCGTAATTGCGTTGTAGCTGAAAAGAAAAATCTTTGGTAGTAACATTTATTACATCTGTGTAATAATTTAGCAATATTCGAATTAAAAAGATTTTGGGTTGTTTTAAAAGAACAAAACATTTCCTCAACATTCAGCGTTAATACTGTTAAAGACCTCGTTTCAAAGTATGTATTTTGTAAAGCATTGAAAGTATCTGGTGCGGCATCCCCGTGTTACTCACAAAAACATATCCATTCGGAATTACATCATCCTTTTAAAAAACTTTAAGATTTTTCCGGGTACAAGTAAAAGGCGAGGAGTTCCGAATGTATGTACCATATTAGACATAATAGACATATAATTTTGATACCTTAACTATTTTTAAACGTGGGACGAATACAATGTGAGCCTTGCTAAAGAGTGAATTTCGCAAATGCATGTTAATAAGGTAGAATATTAGCGTTGTTTTATTTTGATTCGCCTTACGGACTCCGTCCATAGTGGGTATCGTATCACAGTTCGCGCAGACCTTAAAGTTAAACACGGTGTAGTGGGTCTTTCTGTATATATACGTACCGGAGCTGCAGACGAGACACGTGCCCTCCTGTCTCTGTAATAGGTCGTGTTACGGATGGGCGATGTCCCTGTCAAAAAGACAAAATGTATATATACAAATAGAACAACACACTAGAGTTACGCATAGGCGGATCTAGAAATAATTGAAAATGGGGGGGGGGTTTGCAGTCTCCTATGACCAATGTTTTTCAATATTCGATCTGGAAAGAAAAGAGGAGGCTTGCAGCCCTAAAATGGTCAAAAGTGACCTTTTTGGTAAAATTTTCAGACCAAAAAAGGGATGCAACCCCTGCAACACCCCTTCTCAATCCGCCAATGTATCGGTTGTATAATAAGTCTTCTTTTACTTAATGATGTGGCATTTCTCTGACGTCCTTTACATTCACTTATCATGACTACAATAAATGTGTGTTGGAGGGGGATGGGATTCATGTCTGGTGCGCCATAGGTACCCGAGGATACTCATAACTTTATTTTATTCTGATTTTGGTGCAGATTTATTACAACATTAAATTCCCGAGTCATGAATCTATATATTGCAAAATTAGTTCGCATTACTTTCATAGATGTACTGAGTATTGTTCTTATTTCAAAAGCATACGGAGGAAATCATGCATGTACGGGAAGGTAAAACCGATGTAACTGATTTTCGGTGGCCAGATTGGGATCTAAGTTTTCTAAAAAAAAAAGGGGGGGAGAAGGGGGTCTTCTATGTATGATCATCTAAGACATGAAGATCCCCTTCCATAACCTTATACGTAAAAGCGTATCTTATGTAAAGTAAACATGCCTAAAATTTTTAATGATGATTGTATCAATTTTTCCTACACTCTGACGCTCACAAATCAAGGATCTTTGGATAACATATAGATGCGACCATTAGGCGTATTCACAAACATCCTCTCTCGTGCTTAAGTTTAAGGAAATACTGAAGTTACAGGGGTTTTTTTTCACTTAAGTACATGCACTTTAATAATTTCTTAAATCAAGGCAAAACAGTGTGGAATTCTTAAATGTGTTTCATACAATTACTTTGTACTAAAGAATTTCCGTTAAGACTTAAAAGTAGTAGAAGGACTCCCAGATGAGGCAAGAAATATTCAACTTATTGAGAATTTAGAATAAGTAAAAATCAGAGACACCGACCGGTCACACCTGCCGTGATGCCATAAGTACATGTATATGCGAATTAGTATTATTCGTAGTTGATTAACCAGAATTCCTTACCGGATATGACTGTACTCTGCAATCTGTCCACCATATACTGATGGCGCTCTTCTGTTAGTGCTTCTAGAAACACTTGGTACGTTGTCGGTTCCGGCGACGCCAGTAAAATCTGTATAAACTCGTTGAATTTTCGCTGTGGTGTGCATGGATTGACTTGCTCTATCCTTGATCGATGTGACAAAGTGAATACATCCCGTTCAATCAATTTATCAATTATGGGATCCAAATCCACTAAACGTTCCTTCAAATTCGTTAAATTTTGAGTGATTCTTTTCTTTTGCTCTCGATTCATTTTTAACCTGATTTCAATATTTTTTTTATTTCAATATTTAATTCTTTCAGTGTCATTTCCTTGAATATGAAACATGCAAACAATTACAATATGCTATAGATTTTAAAGAACACATACTCCCAGAGTTCTTTCTAAACTGAAATTTGTAAGTGTGAAACGACAGTTATAAAATATACCCAATAAAATGAAAGGCATTCTACCTCTGCTGCGAGTATGTAAACTTTGTCGAATAAAGAAAGTAAATATGAAGTGTATAAATCCATACTTTTATTTACATAAGGTCTTACAAATAAGCTACAATTGGCAGATATTGTGCTACTTGATGAGTTTCAAACAGACAAATAAATCATTGAAAATGCTCTTACAACATAATTTATATACAAAAGACGACAATTTGACACCTGTAATGTACAGGTAGAAAAATGAGTCAGCTTTTAAAATAGAAGACGCTCGCTATCAGTGGGGAGAAAAAAGTGAATTTCCCTTTCGTTTTGATATTCTTTAAAAAGTGTTTGTTGAATTCAAAAGAAGGTACCATACATGTACCGGTACATATATACATACATATGTAGTCCCCTGAATAACAAGGGTGATACTAGGTGTCACATGTACTAACATTCGTAAACTTTTAAAAGAGTACTCGTAAGTTACTCGCAGCGTAAATTTTCGAGTGACGTCGTATGTACGAAATGATATACGGAATTGTCACTCGTTCATCTACGAGTGCTCTAGACAATAAAAGAGCATTATGCAGAGAGAGAGAGAGAGAGAGAGAGAGAGAGAGAGAGGATCGAGTAATCCTCTAGAAAATCACTCATAGATATTGCTGATTCTGTCAAAAACCTTCTTTAGCATCCAACAACGAGGTCTCTTCCCTCGTGACTCACTAACACAAGTAATAAAATTTCTAGTATATAAATAATTACAAAGATTAGAAAAAGTAGCAATAAAATTGAAGTATTACATAAACTAAGTTAGAAGCGTGGTTCTAAAACTGTTTTGGTCTCCGCATTTTGTGTAATAACAAATATGACAACAAAGAGTACATATATAATCTGAAACAAGAAACAATTTGGTGCAAGCACCAAAGTGTGGGCCGGAATGGGATGTTTGATAAAACTGTAAAGAATTTTAAAAACAAAATAACGTTTTAAAACTTGTATTGTACAGCCATGTGACTGATAATTAGCAGACATATAAAGACCGTGATGATCGACCACAGACATATAAATCTCCAGTATCACTTCCTTCTCAGCTAATAGTTTATATTTGGGTTCACTTAGCCCATTCAGTACATAAGGCATGGCAGTAGCGAGTTTATCAGACGTACAGATTAGCCTGCATTTAGTATGGAAATGTACTTTTAAAATTACTAACCATATCATCTACTATATGTTTTAAGTCGGTGGGCTCAGTGGATGAGGTGACCGAAAGGTCGCAGGTTCGACTTCCGCTGTAGGCACATCGGTGACCTGTCTTTCAAATTGGACAGTAGAAATAGAGGTCCCGTGTCACGGTAGGCGTGGCACGTAAACGATTCCCACTTCTTCGAGAGGGTACGTTACAGAGGTGTAAATTTCTATGCAATGCATCAGGTAGATACCGTCACCATGTACGTGAAATTTGTCGTGGAGTGACGTGAAACAATAATTAATCAATCAACTCACTATTTGTTTTTAACAACAAAACATAACCAATCTATAAGCAACTGGAGATTTGCTGAGGTAACCAACCCTTCACTGGTTAACTTTTGGTAGTGGTGTGGCCGTGCTGGTGGGTAATCTTTTTATTCTCAAGTTTCAATTTATAAACACTAATTAAGGTTTATCGTCTTGCCAGAAGAAACAATTGTAGAATATAATTGGTCCCTCCTAGCGTAGCATTCTGTATTCTGAAAGTTTTACAAGGAATTACATCACACTATCATTCAGTCGTAATATAACAACTCGACCATTTCCGTACGCAAAAAAAGATATATTTTTGTATAAAATGGCGATGATGTTCCGATTGGCTATTAACCAAAAGTCACTTAGGCAACCGAATGATAATTTTGCTTATGAAGAAAGCCCGTCAAATATTAAAAAATTGTAAGGTAACACCCATCCCCAGAAAATATTCCAACAAATTTAATACTTCTCTGCTGTAACGTACTACATTTACATATATCTATCAAACTGGGTCAGAGATGTGACGCATGCTCTCTCCGCAGTGAATAAAATCCTAATTTTATCATTGGTGTAAAATCCTGGGGGTGTGGTCTTACTGTACCGCTGAAACGCATGCAACTTTCCCAAACTTATATCAAAGGATGGGCCGGCTAGTGCCGGTGTAACATTAAAAAGTGACCCCATTGAAAACCCCGTGGGTCAGTTTTTAACGCTAAAGTTGGTCCAAAAGTCGTTGAAAATTGACGCACGCCGATAAATTTTGACTCCCCATGGGGTCATTTTTTAACGATTTTGAATTTTATGTATAGCATTGAAATACAAATTTCTATGGAAGTGGGTGGACATATAGGATGTCTCTCACCATTCCATCTCATTCTCCCTTCCATATAACATTTGCCTCCTCCTTCCATATCGGAGCAAATCGGGCTGGCTTAGTAACTGACACACATTGTGTATACAGAAAAAAAGTAATATAAACAGGTGGAAAGATTTGTGGTTTGGGTGTGATTTCAAACTCGAACTTCATTTCTTAAATACTAGTATACATTTTATCTTGGGAGATAATCTATTCACTAGGCAGATTTTCCCCGGGGGGGGGGGCTATTTTGGGGGAAAAGTCTTAATATTTACTATTTCACCTTTTTATGTGTCTTTAACCTATTATGCATATGGTCACTACATCAAGTTAAAAGCATCCACATCAAAGACATCAGCGGATCCAGAACAGAGGTGAGGATCGTAATTATGGGGGTCTGCACTTATGGTCAGCCCCTCTCATTTTTTACTGAATATATATATATATATATATATATATATATATATATATATATATATATATATATATATATATATATATATATATATATATATATATATATATATATTATAGAAAGATGATTTGTTTTACATGTTTCACATATTCAGGGACTAGCATTTAGCATCGTGATTCAACCACTTTTGTATTTCAAAAATAACATCAATGTTTAAAATGTGCATAAGTGTATCAGAACTTTACTAGTTCTCTTGCTCTTGAATTATGTCGCTGGGTATGCAAGTTATTATTTCATACACCTGCAAAACATACATGTATTCGACTGAACAGTCCCTTAAAGCGACTCTTGAGAGGCATGCACAACTTAGAGTCTTTCGGTAGCAACATTTCATTCACAACAAGATGTCACGTGGATAAGAAATTGTCGAGGCTTGAAGTCAAATATATGTATATTATAGTTTCTATTTATTATTATTATCATTATTTTGTTTTGATCGTATTATTGTAAGTATTTTTTGACCAGAAAAGACCACGTATGAAAAGTCGTCTCGCCGTTTAAAGAAAAGGTCAGTTGGAATAATTATGTAAAGGACGCTGTTCGCTCAGGTGTCCATCTGTCCAAAAGTCCCTTATGATCTAACTTCCTGACACACTTTATGCAATCTTGAGCAATTTTAATTACTGTATTTTTACACAACCTAATTTTCACCCAAAATGTTTATGATAAGGTTTTAGATATACGCTGTGTTAGCTTATTCATGAATTAGCGTGATCTGTGATTGTCCTTCATAATGTCTTCACAAACAGTTTATATGCGAAATCATTAACAAAGATCAGCACTTACTCCGCTTAATATGAATTCCGAGAAAATAAGTACAATCCATTAAATATAAATTTGCTTATAACTACAAAACAAGATCGATTTACGTCGAGTTTGAAAATACTTTTACAGATAATATATACGAACTTTACTGGGATTTCTAAAATGACAGATCATACTTAAATACAAACATTGACAATTTTACTCCCACCGAAAAGAAAAATCACACTGTTGCACTTTAAGTCGGTTACATGTGCTGTTTCCAAATTATCTTTTTTTTTTTTAAATTATCATTAAACATATGGACAAGTATATGTCATCTTTCAGAAAATCTTATAATTTGTGAATGAAGCAAATGCAAAGTGTAAATGAAAAACAAATTCATAAATATTACGTTAGAAAGTGGGAAATGGGATATATACTCTAGATTGATTGATTCTTGTTTAACATCACTACACGATTATTGTATGTATTTGGTGACGTCATATGTTTGATGCACATCAAGGCTGCTGGGAGAAGAAAAAATTGGATTAGATCCTCGGCTAGCGACGATGCCGCTGCATTGCATAGAAAATTATACACGCCACGCCTACCGTGACACGGAGCATCGGTTTTCACAGTTTCAACCAAAAGACAGATAACCGGTATGACCAGGGCGGGACTCGAACCCCGGACCCCTCGATCATAAGAAGAGACCCTTAACCACTGGGCCACACGGGCTCGATACTCTAGATATTGACCAGTACAACCCCCGCCCCCCCCCCCCTCACCAAAGGATACTTACCCTCGGATCTCTTCGGTTAATATTTGATTTTCTTGTGAATATTATACAGTTATTTACTGGGACGGAGAGCAACAGATTATCTCAGTTAAACTCGAAGACAAACAGTTGTAATCAGAGGCCGAATTTTCTAACAATTCCTTAGACTTGATATCAACAGCGGTTCTATAGAATTTATTTAGAAACTATTTCATAGGGATATGACAACACAGCATATTTACCATGTAAATAGTTCATAATTGTATCAAGTGTCACAAATGACGGAACAAAATATAAGGGACGAATCTACTACCGTATAAGTAATCTACGTGCATTGATTGTTCCAGATATTCCCTGTACAAAGACGTTTTATAAGCTATTAGAGTTATCCTTTCTTAACGTTTAAATTTGACCCCACTGAAAGTGTATCTAGCTAAGTACATGTATCGTAAAAAGGAGATTTTCTCGACTTGGGATCGTTGAAATTTGACCCTACCTCTAGTAACCAGTCTTCAAGTTCATTATACTTATTATCAGATAATCGAATAGCCACACTATGTTACCGGTATAAACCGGAGTTCGATTTTTTTTCATAGGGAGTCATAATTAATGTATTAACACCCCTTTCCAGCTACTGTCTTTGCATTGTCTCAGCAAAACATTCCTCTTTATTTATCAAAAACAGACAGTGTACTTAGCTAAATACTTGTATTGCAATAAGGAGATTATCTCGACATGGGGCCTTTTTTAATGTTAAAATTTGACCCCACCTCAAATAACAAGTCAAGTTTATTAAAGTCCCACTACATTTTAAGCAGGAGTTCGATGCTTTTTTCCATATGGAGTCCGGAATTAATATTGAGATATGAACCCCCACCCTATCCCCAATCGCCTAGTTATCATTTCTGCACCGTTTCTTCAAATTATTATTGTTTATTCAACAAACCCACACAGCGTACTTGGTTAAATACTTGTATTGTAATAAGGAGATTTATCGACATGGGGTCGTTTTTTAATGTTCAAATTTGACCCCACCTCTAACAACAAGTTTTCAAGTTTATTAAAAGTCTATATTCTAAGAAGGAGTTCGATGCTTTTTTCATATGGAGTCATGAATTAATGTTGAAATATGACCCATCCCCAACCCCCCATCCCCTAGTTATAATCCCTGCATCGTATCTGAAGATTATCACTGTTTATCCAACAAAAGCACACAGTGTACTTAGCTAAATACTTGTATTGTAATAAGGAGATTATCTCGACATGGGGTCGTTTTTTAATGTTGAAATTTGACCCCACCTCTAATAACAAGTTTACAAGTTTATCAAAAGATTATTAAAAATCACACTATTTTTTAAGCAATAGTTCGAAGCTTTATCATATGGAGCCATGAATTAATATTTAAATATGAACCCCCCCCCCCCCCCCGCGCTTCTAATTATATTCCATGCATTGTCTCTGCAAAAATCACTGTTCAACAAAAGCACACAACATGCTTATAGCTAATGAAATATCAGTTCTAACAGACAACACATCTAATGAGATCGAAA